>JZKD02S0869967.1:240811-266257 GCA_000966675.3 Picea glauca
AGTACAAGATGATTCAAAATGAAAATGTCTCCTTGGTATATATAGAAGACTAGGAGGTATAATTACAACTAATGGCCTAAAGCCGACATAAATAAAATAACATTACTAATCTAAACTACAACTAATGGCCTAAAGCTGACATAAATAAAATAACATTACTAATCTAATATGCCCCAATTAAGGGGTAATGAGCCAGTATTAGGGCTTAACAAGTGGGATAGTATATTGTCGCAGGCAGAGTTCGCATATAATGACTCAGTGAATAGGAGCACAAGAAAAATTCCATTTCAAATTGTGTATGGCATGCAGCCGAGAGGAGTTTCTGAATTGAGGGATTCAGAACAGACTGCGACTAGGAGTGCAAGTGCTCAAGAATTTGCAAAGGCGATGAAGGAACTTCACGGCCAAGTGAAGCAGCGATTGCTAGAATCAAATCGTGAATATAAGTGCAGAGCTAACCAATGGAAGAGAAAACCTCATTTTGAGGTTGGTGAATTAGTTCTGGCACATTTGAGGAAAGAGAGGTTCCCGAGGGGAACATACAATAAATTGAAAATGAAGAAAATCGAACCCTGCAAGGTCTTGAAGAAATTGGGGGAAAATGCTTATGATATCGAGATACCAGATGGGATCGAAATATCTCCGATATTCAATGTCGCAGATCTATATCCATATAAAGTTGAGGAAGCAAGAACAGAAGGTGAACAGTCAGGGGTTCAGTGGAAAAAGCAGATGTTGATTGCAGAAAAGCCACAAATGGAGCAGATACTAGATAAACGGGTCAGTAAGAAGACCAGGAGGAAAGAATACTATGAGTATTTGGTCAAATGGAAGGGCCATCCAGTTGAAGATGCCAGCTGGGAGACTGAAGCCGAAATACAGAAGCATGGACAGATCATGCAGGAGCTCATGGATAGGATCCCATGGAAGTTTTCAAGCTGAGGAGTATGATGCAGGAGCATCACCGACTCATCAAGCGAGCCAACGCGGAAGCAGAAGACAGCTGGATAAGCCAACACAGATTTTGAAATTGCCTTGGAAGTTGTTGCACGATCTTAAATGAGTCATTTAATATGAGGCACACTTATATATTGTAAATGGACCTTGAGCAGATAGCTCTCATCCTTAATAGATAGACGACATTTAATATAGTTAATGCAGGTAGATAGGATTTTAATTCTAGACTAGACAGTTTAGGAGCTGGAGGGAAAATGGATATAGACACCCTCATTGTATCATTGTAACATTATCCTAAGCATGGAGGAGAAGAGGAGGAGAAAGACTAAGCAAATAGTTGTGTAAGAGACACCCATGTACAGATATTTGAATTAATAGAAGAAAGCTTTGATTCAAATTCATGGTTTGTGTTGTTCTCTATGTACTGATCATTATGCTCATTTGATGTTTGCTCCCTATCATACATTTGATTTTATATGATTTGTATGTAATTTCATGTTGAGTTTAGAATCTGAAAGGAAGAAGGAATGAGTTTCAATTGTTTCTCTAATTGAGCCAGAGAATTCCTGCAAGGTGTGCAATCGAAGAGTCCGCAAGGAGTGCATTGACAGAGGGTTCAAATAGAGATAATTTTGATTCTCGTTCACCCAGAAGTGAATTTGGGTTACAGAAGCCGTACAAGGAGCACGCAGGATGGATAAAAGTATCAGGGGTGCGAACCTGAGTGAGGTATCGAAGGACTGTTGTTGCAGGCATGTGCAGAGTCGAAGGGACTTCAACACTTAAACGTGATTGAAGGTTTGCCTCAAGGAGTGCGTGCAAGAGGTTTCCGAAGGACCAGAAGGTCGTGGAAAAAGATCAGGAAGGATAGGCCTTCAAATTCGTTGAAGGATAGTGTAGAGAAGCTGAGACTTCAAGGTTAGCAGAAGCGTCATAGATTTGCACGCCGGGTGAAACAAGTTCCACAGAAGGAACACAGTCATTTCACAAAATCATCGAAGGAGGAGCGAACGGTTGATATTCTCCGGGGAGAGTCCGCAATTCTACTTAAGTCATCAGATATTGTGGATGTTCAGGGGAGATACAATGGTGTATTCCCGAAGATTTAAGCTCAGGATAGATAGAGCATTGATCCAAGTCAGCCAGGACCATTGGATCTACACGTGTATCGTGTATCGGGGTTTCGTAGATCGAACCTCCAAAGTATTGCAATAGGAATTGCGATATTGTGATCTGCGATATCCTGACGAGCTCAAAACCATCCATCATTAGGGACACGTGTCAGGAGAGCCAAAGAAGTCGAGGTTCAGAGCATCAAAGATTTCAGTGACGGGATACTCAGGTAGCTGGGAACCACGAAACACGATATTCTGATGGGAAGAATAGTGTGGGACCACAAGAATCGGCGTGGATGATAGGTGACATATTGTATCACAATTCGGGGAAAGTAAAGTCCCGAGAATTTTGGCATTAGGATTCGCGATCCCATGAAATTCGAAGTACCGATAGAAGTGACGGGGAGTGGAAAAAGTCAACTCGTACGTGTGCATCGGAGTTTCGACGTATCGGGCATTGGGAGTCGATAAGACGAGTTGATTGGTATCACGAGTTCTGAAATCGTGATAGCAGAAGTTCCGACCAGGAAGAGGTAAAGGTCAACGTTAACTGAACTCGGGGTTTGGGGTTTTGAGAATCCAAAACCACGCGACCACAAGACTCGCGAAACTACGAAGTCTGATTTCCCGATCGTTAGGGGAGATCTTTTGGAGAACTGTTGTGGGTGTGGAAAATTCCCGATAGGGAATCATAAGAGCTTTTCAGTTCTCCAGGCCAAGGAGAAGGAGAATATCCTTTGAGCAGACGTGCCCCGAGGACCACGCCTGCATCAGTGAGGGGTTAGGGTTATAAGTTATTGGTGTGAGGGGTGAATATTTAGGGTTAGGAATTATTTTTCTTTTAAGTTATAAGGGATGGGGTTTATACGAGTTAGAAGAAAGGGGTTATATTAGTATGGGTTAAAGGGGTTAAGGTTTATGAATTAAGGGTTAGGGAAATAAGTGTTAAGGGTTATGACTTGGAAAGATTAGGGTTTATAATTATTAGTGATTATTTGGAAGGGATAATTTTTTGGGGTAATAAGGTTTAAGGTTTATAATGGTTATAGAGTTTAGGATTTATAGTCTCATGTTGTATAAGTTATAGTTGATAAATTATAGGATTAGTAGAGAAATGTTATAATAAGTAAAGAGGATGTATGTGTTATATGGTTTAATAATTAGGGATGATGAGTGTTAGAGGTAATGGGTTATAAGGATTAAGTTATAGGGTCAATGGTTATGAATTTTTAATGTATATAGGTTATAGAAGTTATGGGTTATATTAGGGTTTATAGAGGTTGTGTATGATATGTTTGGACTTTGGGGCTTTAAAGAGTTAAACATTATATGAGTTATATTAGAGGTTATGGATGAAACTGGTTCAAAGAGTTAGTGATTACATGGTTAGAGGTTATAGAATATAAAGGTTAAGTTTTAGATGTTACATGAGTTAGGGAAAATGAATTTAAGTGGTTTGGTGTTATAGGGATTAAGAGATACAAGAGTTAGTATTTATAGGTGCTATGACACATATAGGTTGGGGGTGATAATCGTCAAAGGTTACATATATTAAAAATTAAAGGGGCCATGAGGTTTAATTGATGATAAGGGTTAGGAATTATAGGCACCAATGGTCATAATTCTTATTGATTACATTAGGGTCATCATGGTTGGGGGTGATAAAAGTTAAATGGATTAGAGATTAGGGACTAGGTGTGAGATATTATAGGGGATATGAGTTGTATTTTTATGGAATAAGGGATTATAGAAGCTAAGGGTCATATGTCAAATGTCAAATGGGTGAAGATTACTTATTTATTAGGCGTTAAGGGTTACAAGTGTTAGCAATTGATAATTAAAGTGAGAAGTTATAGGTGTCATGGGTTATGGATTCCTAATAATAAGGGTTAACTTTTATAGGGATTTAAGGTTATATTATAGGTTAATGTGGGTTAGTGGTACAAGTATACAAACAATATGGGTTATATATATTAGGTGTTAGTGGTTACATAAATGGTTATGAAGAATAGTGGTTATGACTATAAGGGTTAGGTATTGGGAGTAGTAAGGTTTAAGGAGAAATGGTTATGATGGATAGTGATTATGATTATAAGGGTTAGATAATGGAAGTGATAAGGTTTAAGGGTTAGAGTTATATATTTGTGTGTTAAGGGTACTAATATCTTATATGGATTGGGAATGCAATTATAAATAAGTAAAGTGGTTGTATGGGTTGGAAATATATGATATAAGGTAAGGGTCATTGTGGTTAGGTTGTATGGGTTTTGGGATTTAGAAATTATAGGGTTTAGAGGTTGTAAGAGTTAGTGGTTATATTAGGGTTTATACATGATATATTTTTATCATAATTAGATACAAGGATTGCATTGTCTATATTAGGGGTACATGATTTACGGGTGATAGTGATTATAATATTTAGAGATTATAGGGTTAACTGGGTTAGATAAATAGTAATTATAAATTATAGTTGTTAGGAGTCATATGTGTGGCAATTTATCATGTCTAGGATTTATAGGGGTTAACTGATACAATATATAGGGGTTAAGTATTAGAATTAATAGGGTAATCAATGATAAATTTTATAATTTACATGTAGCAATTAACAAAATTAATAATTCTTCTACTCTCCCCTAATATATTATATTAAATCAATATTAAGTTCAAGAAATATATACAACATATATTGAAATTACCGATTTCTTAAGACAAAAAAAGTACTTGGCTCATATACCTCCACCTATGGATGGATTCCTAAAGAAACAAGATTAACCAACTAGTAAGCGATTTTATGAGAGTTGATTCAGAATGCATGGGATATTTTATTGATAAGTATATTTTATTGATAAGGATCAGAGGGAACATTCACGTTTACAAAAAGTGTCATGTGATGAAATGGGAAAATGTGAAAGAAACAAGTATCCTTGAGTTCTTTTGTTGGTTATTTAGAATAGTACCAATGATTTTTTTTTGGAATTTATAGATTTTTGTTACAGAGTGAGCCTATAATAAAAAATTTAGAAATTTAAATCATAATAAAAACTTTTGAATTCATTATTATATTGGGATTGGGATTGTTAGAGCCTGTAATAAAAATTTTAGAAATTTAAATCATAATAGAAAAATTTGAATTCATTAATTATATCAAGATTGAGATTGTTATTGTAATATATGTATGTGAGTTCTTGGAATTAGGGTTGTTTGAGATCTATTGCATGCTCAAATAGGTGGAGATCACTCACCAGATTGTACTCGAGAAGACCAAGATCCACTATTGATGATGACTAGAGATTACGAGGTGTTGGGAATTTTATAGCTGTAAAATCTTTTGTATCCAAACTACTAATTGGAAATCTCTGACTTGGAAGTACAACGCTCGACATGCTTTTCAGACCCAGCTAATGATAATGTGGAACTCTCTTATCTGATACTTATTCATATTTGGGTTATTATTATTATATTTTAATATAAGCCATGGCCGAAAACAGAGAAAAACTGAGATCATTGGCCAAGGATGTGATATTCATTTTATTCAGGTCTAAGGTTCGAAACCCAAAAGAGGAGGATGATCATAATCTTCCTTCAATGATTATAGAGTAGTGGGAGACAGATTTCCTAGATCAACATGTACAACCCATGTCAAAAGGTGGCATGGCTTCAATAATAAGCACACGATCGAGGACTGAGCTCGATGCAGGTTTCAAGTCTCTTTCATTAACTTTACTCAATCTCTCAAGGAAATATTAAAGATGGGTGAGGCATATTATTCTGAATATCAAGATGACTAACAACCAGAGATAACTTAATACAAAGAGGTCAAAGTTCATTCCATTCATTCTAATGGCAACTCCCAAAACCAAAGTGTCATTCAACTTACTCCATTTATTGCAGAAGCCCGAGTGGGTTGTCAATCTGGGTACCATTATGGATTTCATCCCTCTTTACAAAGATTAAACTGAAGAGTAAGTTCATTCTATGGAAAATGAACAACCTGGGAATGGGTTGAGATAAAAAGTGAACTATGCCTTCTTAATTAATTCTTCATCTAATCTTCCCAACGAGGTCTTAGAGATATCCTCATTCCATTGATGTCCCTTTTTTTTCACATATTCTTTACCTATTTTTCAACCTAGCATTATGGTGGAATTAGGCCTCTCTAAGAGAAAGACATCAAAAGGGAATTATGGTGGAATTAAGACTATCTAAGTAGTTCTTTGGTATGATGTAACAGATTGATAGGGTGCAATTAGGGTCCGTTAAAGAGTATAGATCGAAGAGGATCAACCGTGAGATTATATATCTAAGAGAAAACAAACAACTGTGTCAGAAACACATGAGGCAAGTACTTTGTTGCAACACACAAGTAAAAACCACTAGCTTCTTGGATTTATGGCCCTCGAACTACTCAAATGTATTGGATACACGAGGATTTAAAATGGTTAGTTACACCCATCTACTATTTTCCATGGTGACTAATTAAATACCTTGATCCCTAAAATATTTGTGGAAACTAGTAACACAATAAAATCCATCCTTCTTACCAATAACAACCCTATGGAACCTTGTTCTATTGAGAAAACATCATATAAAACTTATATGGTAAGGGTTTGAGAAAATATCCTATAAAACTGATATGGTAAGGGTCTAACGAGTCTTTTGAGTTTAGGTATTTATGTAACCTACCAATTGAACTTGTTTGAACTTGTTTATTTTCTTTTAAATTAAATGATTAAAATAAAACTTCAAAATGAAATTAGCTATTTAATCGAGCAAACTTTGTTTTTTGGTTCAATTCCTATCTAACCTCAATCTCGCTCTGCCCCTACTTTTGGTGGTTCAATTTCACCTGTTATAGACAATAGAGTTTGTGTGATTCCACAAGTTGTACTGTTGGGCTACATGGTTGATAATAGATGCAAATCAAGCATATAAGAATTTTTCCCCATAATTTGTCCTATAACTTATGTTCATAGATAATATAGTGTTATGATATACTCTATAGAACAATTCCCTACATGTAAGGAAGAGACATAGGCTACCATAAATGAATTTTCTAAGGTGCTACCCTTCCTCCTGCTTCCACAAGGTAAACTAGGGACTTGTATGCTCGGAAAAATGTTGGGTAGTCCAACAGATGGATCAATTGCCTTTATTGGTGGCTCTAAATCCATACGCTATAGGATGGGTTCACAGTCAACCACTAGTTCTAGTACTGTTGGAGCTTGAACTGAATCTTGAACTGAATCTGCTCAATTGTCTAGGTAAATTGAATCAACTACATCATCTTCAATTGGATAAACTTATTTGACTAAAAGCCCTATTGTTTACTCTACCTCAGATATTCTAGGGGCAAAGGCTAGTCTTTCCTTTCCCTCAACGGGTGGTAGTTCTTTAACTGTACCTGCAATTTGGAGCCTAACTACTACTATTAGTTTTGTAGGTTCTAACAGAGGGAAAACATGATATGGATCTATAAATGAGCAAAGGGGTACTAAGCTTAACCTTGTGCTAGACTTAGATAATCTTGGGCTTTCAGTCGAATTTAATAAAATATTTAATGAGATACTTGCACTTGTTGATTATTAATACTTATTTATAATCTAATAAGAATGTTAGGAATTTTGTATTTAAATTCTAAATAATCCATATATCCATTGCTAATAATATATTTAAATTTAATAATTATATTTTTGCAATTATTTCTATTATGTAAAAACTTATTCAATAAATAAAGTTGTGAATTGATGGTCAAATAAAAACAATATCTATAGATTAATAATTAAATAAAAACAAAATCTATAGGTTAGTAATTAAAATGTGACAAATTCTATACACAATATCAATTTAGAAAAACAAACACAAACATACACTTAAATAATAAAAAATTATCTTCACTTGTTAAAAATGGTCTTATGAAAATCTCCTTAGGTTATCTTAACATTGTAGGTTATCTATGTTAAACAAGCTATTAAAATTGTCATGTTAGCTCAAACAAGATATTTGTATTTGATTTTTACTTTGCCTTCGCATATTCTAAGGGAAAAGAATACTCTTAACTTTCCCTCAATTGGTGGTGGTTCTTAAAATGTACCTGGAATTTGGAACCAAACAAAGCAAAGTTGGTTCTGGCACAAGCCTAATTACTACTATTAGTTTTGTAGGTTCTAACAAAGGCTAAACAAGATCCAAATTTCTAACAAAGGCCAAACAGGATCCGGATCTGGAACTGAGCAAAGGGGTACTCGGACATACAGGGATGTGGGTTCTACTACTACCTCTCCCTATGCATCTAACCCTTAACCTTTTGATAAACATCGTTTTTAATATGATGGCGTTAAGTCGAATTTAATAAAATGTTTAATGAGATACATGAAGTTGTTGCATTATTGATATTTATATAATTTAATAAGAATAATAAGAATGTTATGAATTTTGTTTTTAAACTCTAAATAATCCATATGTCCATTCTTAATAGGATATTTAAATTTAATAATTATATTTTTGAAATTATTTTTATTATGTAAAAAGTTGTTCAATAAATAAAATTGTGAGTTAATGGTTAAATAAAAACAATATCTATAAGTTAATAATTAAATAAAAACAATATCTATAGGTTAATAATTAAAATGTGACAAATTCCATACACAATATTAATTTAGAAAAATAAACACCAACATACACTTAAATAATAAAAAATTGTCTTTATTTGTTATTTATTTGTTAAAAATGATCTGATGAAGGTGTCTTTATAAATAAATGATATGCAAAGATTAAAAAAAAACATTAAATAGAATAAAGAAAAACAATTTAATATATAATTATTATTTAAAAAATCTTCCATAATATAATATTATATTTGTACAAAGAAAAAAAAAAAATGGAAAAATGTACACCTTTACCTTTTAGATATCACTAATTCCATTTCATTTTCTACTTCTACCTATGCCATGTAGAAATTACATGTCATTTATGATATTTACAATTTGTTTCACTTTGAATTTCAAATGCTATTTCTAAACAATTTTGTCATATTAATAAAATGATTGTGCAAATTTTGTACAATAAAATGAAAAAATTGTTAATAAATTAACATCATTCTACTTTAAATTATATATAAGATACTATATTAATAGGTTATCTAGATCAAACAAGCTATTAGAATTGTCATGAGGTAAGATTTTTTTACTGTGAAAATAATTTTTCTAATCCATTAATAACAAACATTTTTATTTTAAAAAATATCCTTAATTTAATAATACTCAACATTTTGAAATTATTTTCATTATAGAAAACCTAAGCTATACTATTCAATTTAATGGTATGATATCATTGATTAAAATCATTGATTGAAATTAGACAAATTTCATAAAATGTTAACATATAAAAGAAAATAACAAAAAAATACTAAAATTTAATTATGTAAATAAAGATAAAAAAAAGTGGTTGATAATAATAAAATATATTTTTTTCTAAAAAAATATAATTATGTTAAGTCAAATTTTGAAATATTAATTTTTTATTTTTATTTTTTTATTAGTTATAATATTCACAGTCTTCCTCAAATATTAATAATTAAATATTAATTTAAGTCACATTCTTACTCAAATATTAATAATTAAATATTATTCTAATTTAAATTATTTAGTATTGTGATAAGTTTAAGAATTAAAAGATGGCTAATTATTCCGGCAGTCTTGAACGATTATTAATTATTCGGAGTGAAAGGAGTGAGGCCGTGAACTGGGACATAGATTTGAACTAGTTTGAACCAGCCCCCGTGCCCATGTAATTTGGGGCTCTTGGCCATGGGGACCTTATCTCCTTCCTCTCGTCGTCTAGGGGAATGATGAGGCAACTCCCAGAAATAACGAAGCACCGAGGATAGGTATGGCTCGGACTTGGCCCCACCCTATGGAACGCTGAGAGAGCGCAAAGAGTTACGTTTTTGGAATATGAGTGATGTTCTCAAGAACCAGCAAGTTAAAAGATTATAACAACACACAATCATTCCCACTTTATTTTTTTATTCAAATTTTTAATTTATATTTTTCTTTCATCTTTTCTTTCTAATTTATACACTTTAATTTCAATTTCACAGAAAGTCCATTATCCAACCCACCCAATGACATTTTACGATCTCAATTTTCTCACCATCCCACATGCCATTGGCATTGGGATTCCACTCTAAAACTCCATTACATAGGGTTTGTTTGAGATTCTTGAATGCTTAAATAGGTGGAGTTCACTCACGAGATCAAATGAAGGTATGCTAATAGAAATTCCAGGGTTGAATTTACTTAGAAGTACTATACACTAAGGCAGTTTCTATTTGTAATTTTATACAGGCCAAGTAGAGAAACAAAAGAAACCTACACATGAAGAATAACACTTACATTGATATGAGGTTCGTGATTAAGATTGCAATAAAGTAAAAGGTTTGTTATGTACAAAAAAACTACCCTTAAGAGTTTCATGATGAATATTAAAATCTATGTTATATGAGTTTTCAAAAAGTGAGAACTTTGGAAATCAAGATACATTCTGAATGAAAGAATAGATTACAATGATATTTTAGATTATAATGTATCTACATAATGATACATTTTAAATTTTATTTCACTAATGTTTCTCCTATTTCTTATTTCACTAATCTTATTTCACTAAATCTTATTGGAAAAGTGGTATTACCAGTAATTTTATTTATAATTATTTTCTTAAATTTACATTAATAAATAAATGAATTGAAAAAAACTCCATAAACAATTTTTTTTAAATGAAAAAATAACACCTTAATTTTTTTGGCATAAAACTTAAAAGAAAGAAATTGAAAAATATCAAAATAAAACATTTAAAAAAAATAAACAATAAACAAATTTAACTATTAGAAATATCATTCAGATTCATTACTAAAAGAGCACATGCGAGTCTACAATCTTTCCTCTAAGAGAAAGTACAAAACCCTATGACTATGGATACCTCAACTAGAGGGGATACCTCACCTCCTCCATATAGTGAAGTTGCTTTTCGTGGCTAATCAAATCCTTAGGAAAATTGTCCAAATCTCAATGCTCTCGTTTTATTAAGAAACTAGCCAAGGTGCAAAAAAATCCCTATTATGACTTCTCCTTTTTGCAACATGTCTTTGGAAATGAAAACTAAAGGTTCGATTGCCCATTTTAATAGGACCTAGCCATCCCCACGAGAAATCATGATCTCGATACAAAAAAGTTAGAAAACCTTGCTCAAAGGAAATCTGAATCATTTTTTATGTGAGAGAATATTTTACACCTTTATTTTTTAACATAAGGAGGACATGGATATAATATTTGAGAGTGGGCCTTATTTTTATGGAATAAGAGGCATGTACACCTAAATATTTGGATTCCTAATTTCAATCTAGAACATGGCATGCCCACAGTCATCCTTGCTTGGGAAAGACTACCACATTTTCCGCTAAATTTATAGAATGAAGATATCGTGAAAAGTGTAGGAAACTCTTCGGAGAAATATATTGACAAAATAGATCCAAGGGACCACATGTTTTTGTGTGCTAGAATTTATGTAGAATTTGACCTAGAAAAGGGGATCCGAGAGGAAAACCCTAATCTACTGGGTATTGATGAGGAAGGACAAGAGTATGTTATTTATACAAACAAGAAAACCCTAGAAAACCCTAATTTAATATTTATTTTATGGATTCTTCATCATGAAAAATATCAAATAAATAGATATAGAAGACATAGCATAGATGATCTTATTCATAGCTTCTTTCTTTCATTTGTTGAGATTTTTATTTCTAACACATACTAATATTCTTGAACTGCACGTGTTACACAGAGATTGCTAGGATCAAAATCATATCATTAGTCCATGAAAATTCATGTAGGCATTAATAAGAAAAGTACAAATTATCCTTTGGTGCATTTCTCTGTAGCAACGCTAAATCTATTTTGGATTATGTGCAAGTCTTGACAACTATTCTTTCTGGAGCACAATTCAACAATTCAAACGTTAATTGTTGGGCAAAAACCAAGATTGAGAAGGATTCATATCTTCCATATCCCAAGAGTTTTCAAATCAACTACTTGATATTCCTTTGTAATTTTATTTCTTATTTAAGGGATTCTTCTATCCCATGATAGCCATTTCCATTTCCAAAAAGAAAGAACCACAAAATAATACACAAATCCACACATAAACAACCACACCACAAAATAATAAACAAAAACATCCACAGAAATGGATTTTGAAAATGGAGTTCAACCACAATATGGAAAAGGAGAAACAATCTATGGTTGAATAGAAGAGAATGAATCTTTGAATTGAATAAAATAAAATAATATTCTTCCCATTTTCTTTCTAATACCAACAACACCTCACCCTTTTTATTGTACATGTGTCTCTTTATCTTCCATGACGTCTCATTTTTTCATTTTTTTCTCCAACGACTATATTGTTTTCTTTTTCTTCACCATCCATATCTACATATTCTTGAATATCTATCTTTTTATTATGTGACACAGCCCTCCCAACCCGCAGGTCGGAAGTCCACACACACAGGATCTTTCTTCTTCCAATGGACCGAAGAGCTCTCAACAATTGGCTCTTCTATTTCCCTTTCGGGAAATATGCACTCCACAGTAAAACCTCATGGAATCCCCCTTAACACTTCAGGAGATTAGACTTCACGATTTCGTGAGTCTTGTGATCAAGAAACTGTGCCTTCAAACCTCTGAACACTGATATGCCAAGTTTGATAAACTTTGGAACGCTAAGGTTCTGCCTTCACTAGAAATCAATGGTTCTGGAGTTTTCCCTTAATCCAACGACCAACGCTATTTCGTGCACCAGGAGCTTGATATACAAGAGCTCTATGTCTCCTCTACCTTCTGGGTCCTGAAATATCGAAATACTTACGTGCCTGCTTCGGGTCCCACAACTCTTGTCCTTTCCACAAATCACTTCAAGCACGCTTTCCACTGACATGAGCTTTTTTCCACCTGTCGCTTCCTCGCGATCTGCTATCCTGTGTGGTTTCACTATTTCGATTATCATGAGTCCTAGACTCGTGATCCCCAACCTTATGTCACCACAAACCCCGATTTCTCGATTCTCGATTTGTCGATGGACTAGATCACTTGTGTCATGATTTTCGAAATCGTATTGGGAATGGATTATGTTCCTTGTCAACGCGAATGTAGAATTCCTGAACTTCGAAGTTCTAAGATGCCGACGTGACAATCTTTGCCTTTCACACGAAATCTCCCCTTTCGCCTTTTGGGGATTTGATCTGCCAATGTCTTGGCCTCCTCTCACCTTTTCAAACCCCAAAATGCCAAAATGCTTGGATTCCAACTCGTGTCCAAATCTTGATCCCACAATGGAACCTTTCGCCTTGTCGGATTATCGGACTTCATAGTTTCACGAATCCAAATGATGAATTTTCTATCTTTCCACCCACGAAGCCCCGAAATGGAATTTTGCGAGTAAATCCAATGGTCCTCATTGGTGTGAATCTATGGTCGTCTCTCTCCTGAGCTTCCGCTTGCAGAAAATGACCAGCATAACCTCCTTGCTCCTCTGCAAGATCTGACAGCTCGCGGGATTTCACGAATTCTCCACGGAAAATTTCGACCATCCGTTCTCCCTTCTGAGAACGTCTGCAAATTTGATAAAGTGGTTTTCCACGGAACTTAACTGCCTACAACACAACCTTGTGATGCCTCCATACACCAAACTTTTGTGCTTTTCTTCGACGACTGTGAAGACTCTATCCCTCCTGAGATTTCTCCAACTCTGAGTCTTAAAGAAGACTCCTGAATGCACTCCTTGCGGCAAATCCTTCAATCACTTCAAAGAATTTAAGTCCTTCGAATCTGCACACTCCCTATAGCAGTAGTCCTTCAACAATTTCTTAGGTTCGCAAACTCTAAGACTTTACTCGGCCTGCGCACACTTTGCATGGCTCCTGTGCTTAGCTGAAATTCTAAGGGAATGAGAACAAAATATATCTTATCTGAGCTTTCAGAGACAAACCTGTGAACCCTTTTGTCAACTCACTCCTTGCAGACAATTCAATTTCACTCCTTGCAGGAACTCTTGCTCAGATAGAGAAACAATTGAAACTCATTTCCCTTACCCTCTCTCTCTCTCAAATTTCAGACATTTAACAAGAAATCATACACACATAGCATAAACAACAAATGCATGATAGAAAGAGTAAAACATTCATGATCATAACATTCAACAATACATACACAGACAATATCACAACACCATGAATCTGAATCAAAGATTTTTGTATTAATCTAGAACTTCTGTACATGGAATTCTTCTACACAACTCTCTGCTTCTTCTCTTCCCCACTCTATGCTCGTAATCATATTAACAACCATAATACAACTATATAATGAGGATGTCTATATATTGTTTCCCTCTTGCACTCTAAAACTATCTAATCTAAGCATTAAATTCTATCTACCTACATTAACTTTGCATAAATGCCTCTATCTACTTCAGACGAGAGCGGGACGCTCAAGGTCTGATTACAATGCTCCTCCATAAATGTGAGTACGCCTCTATTAATTATCCCACTAATTATATCGCACTTTCAAACATCAAAACATTTCAACAAGAAATGTGTTGCCACTTGTCCAACTCTCCTCCACATCTACGCGTGCTTGCTACCTGCTGGCGATGCTCCTGCATCATACTCCCTTGCCTGAAAATTTTCATGGGCTCCTGTCCATGAGCTCTCGCATGGTCTGTCCATGCTTCTGAATCTCTACTTCATTTTCCCAGCTAGCATATTCAACTGGATGGTCCTTCCACTTGACCAAGTATTCAAAGTATTTCTTTCGCTTGGTTCTCTTACCAACTCTTTTGTCCAGTATGCACTCCATCTACGACTTTTCTTCAAATGGAATTTGTTTTATCCACTGAACCTCTAGATGTTCATTTCCTTCTTCTGCTTCTTCAGCTTTATAAGTGTAGAAATCTGAGATATTGAATATCAGAGAAATTTTGATCCCATCGAGTAATTCAATCTCATATGCATTCACCCCAAATTTCTACGAGACCTTACATGGTCCGATTTTCTTCATCTTTAGTTTATTATATGTTACCTTCAGGAACCTTTCCTTTCTCAAATGTGCGAGGATCAAATCGCCAACTTCAAATTGAAGTTCTCTCCTGTGTTGATCTGCTCTCTACTTATATTCTTGGCTTGAATGTTGCAATCGCTCCTTCACCTGGCTATGAAGTTCCTTCATCGCCTCTGCGAAATCTTCTGCACTAGCGCTCCTAGTTGCAATCTGTTCTAAATACCTTAGCTTAGAAATTCCTCTTGGTTGCATGCCATAGAAAATCTGAAATAGACTCTGTCCTGTGTTTCTGTTGGTTGAATCGTTGTAAGAAAATTTCACCTGTGGTAATATGTTGTCCCACTAGCTATGGTGTTTTGTCATCAAGCTCCTCAGCAAGTCTCCCAGACTTCTATTCACAACTTCTGTTTGTCCATCTGTCTAAGGATGATAAGATGAACTAAATAACAAGTTTGTTCCCAGATTCTTCCATAAGGTTCTCCAGAAGTTTCCTATGAACTTAGTGTCTCGATCCGAAACTATGATCCTTGGTAAGCCATGAAGTCGAATGACTTCTTTGAAAAATAGATTCGCAATGTGAGTTGTGTCACTGGGTTTATGGCATGGAATGAAATGTGCCATTTTGGAAAATCTATCCACTACCACAAATATTGAGTCGAACCCTCTTTGTGTTCTTGGCAACCCCAATATGAATTCCATGCTAACTGCATCCCACGACCTCTAAGGTATGGGCAATGGTTGATAAAAACCTACATTCTACCTCTTTCCTTTTGAATGTTGACAAATTCTACATCTGTCCACAAATCTTTTGACGTCTGCTCACATTCCTGGCCAAAAATATGACTCATTCAACTATGCGAATGTTTTTTCATGACCGAAATGCTCGACCAATCCTCCACTGTGTTTCTCCTTCAACAAATTCTCGAGCATGGAGCATTTTGGAATACAAAGTTGATTACCTTTAAACAATAATCCTTCCTGGATCATGTATTCTTCCCATTGGCTTCTATCTCTGACAATTGGATTCTCAGTTGCTTCATACACCTCTTTAAAATCTGGCTCAGCTTGATACATCTCCTTGAGATCATCAAAACCCAACGTTTTGACCCTAAACTCCTGCAATAGCAAACACTTCCTACTAAAAGCATCAACAACTTTGTTAGCAATACCAAAAATATGTTTAATAAAAAAAGTGAAATTTTGCATATATTCAACCCATTTTACATGTCTTTGATTCAAGTTCTCCTATTGAGTCACAAATTGCAATGCATTATTATCACAGTATAAGACAAACTCTTTAGGAATTAAGTAATGTCTCCATTTCTTCAATGTCTGAATGATAGCATAGAACTCCTTGTCATACATGGAGTATTTTACATTGGTTTAATTCAGCTTCTCATTGAAGTATGCTATCAGTCTGTTTTCTTGACTCAAGACTACCCCTATTGCAAATCCACTTGCATCGCATTTCACTTGAAATGTCTTTTGGAAATTAGGCAACACCAGGATTGGTCGTTCCATGATTTTTCTCTTCAACAGATTAAAACTCTTCTCAGCCTCTTCTATCCAGTGAAAAGATTTGTGTCTCTTCTTCACTATGTCCATCATTGGCGCACTAATTGCACTAAAATTCCCGATGAATTTTTGGTAGAAACTATCCAATCCGTGAAAACTTCTCACCTCAAATATATTCTTTGGTGACGACCAATTCTTGATTACCTCCACCTTATCTGGATCCATCCTCAACTTATCTGCAGAAATAACAAACCCTAAATAAATGAGCTCTGTCTTCATGAATGAGGATTTCTTCATGTTTATCAGCAACTTCTCCTGTTGTAACCTCTGCATCACTGTAGCCAAATGTTTCAGATGCTCTGCCTTTGTTTTACCGAAAATCAGTATGTCATCAAGGTACACACTGAAATATTTTCCAATGAAATCCTTCAGGACTTCATTCATCAATCTCATGAAAGTACTCGGTGCATTTGTTAAACCAAACGACATTATAATCCATTCTTATAACCCTTCATTGGTTTTGAATGTTGTCTTCCATTCGTCACCTTCCCTCATCTAGATTTGGTGATAACCACTTTTTAAATCAATCTTCGAAAAAAAATTGGCCCCACTCAAGCAATCCATCAGATCATCCATTCTTGGCAATGGAAATCTATACCTGATGGTTATATTTTTGATCGCCCTCGATTCAGTACACATCCTCTAGCCTATGTCTTTCTTCGGACTGAGTACTGTCAGAAAAACACACAGACTGAAGCTTTTCCTGACCAAACCTTTGTCCAACAAATCCTAGACTTGTCTTTTGACCTCTTCATTCTCCTGCGACATCAATCTGTATGCTTCTTTGTTTGGCAAACTAGCTCTAGGTATGAGATCAATATGATGACTCACACTTTTGATCGGTGGCAATGAACGAGGTAGTTCATCCACTACTATGTCAGTGAACTCTTCCAGTAGTTCCTGAACCTCTTCTGGTAAATCATCTACCCTTGTGCTGGTTAAAACAATCTTTGGCTTCCTGACCACTATGAATTGTGGTTCCTCCTTCTTCTTAACCTCTCTAATAAGTTCCTTCCCAGTCATGAGAAGTACAGTGTTTCTCACCTCTGGTTTTATTTCTTTATCTTTGATTGGCAACAGCATGTGAGTCCTCCCATTCTTCTTTAGGGTCTAGGTGTGCATTCTCCCATCATGAATCACATTCCTTCCATAGTGCCATGGTCTACCCAGCAATAGATGACAAACATCCATGGGAATAACATCACAAAGTATTTCATCTTTATACCCTCCTATCCTAAATTCAACTAAACATTGCTTAGTGACATTTACTTGATGTCCTTTTTGCAACCACGAAACTCTGTATGGGCTTGGATGATCAATCATCTTCAGCTCGAGTTTTTCTACCATATCTGTAGAAACGAGATTATCCGTGCTACCACTATCTACAATAACCTTGCATACCCTGTCCTTGGTTTTGCAAGTAGTCTGAAAAAGATTGTTTCTTTGGACTGAACTCTCCACCTCCTTCTCTGGTGTTAAGAGAACTTTTCGCATCATCAACGATCTTCCGCCTTCAGCATATTCTGCCTCAACATTTCACCGTTGTTCTTTGGGAATGTGAGTTTCACCACCTTCTTTCTTTTTTTCTAGACACTCATAAGACTTGTGTCCATTCATTCCACATGTGAAGAATTTCACTACTCCACCTATTCCTCTTCCTCTACCTCTGGTACGAGGAAAAATGTTGTTATCTACATACTCTCCTCTCTGATCAACACACTGCCTTCTCTGTCCAACATATTTCCCTTTCTGTGAGCTTCCACCTCTCTCAATCTGAGGTTTCTTCCATTTTTCCTTAGGCTTCTGATTTCTATCTTGTACGACTGATTTGCTCGTGGCTTGACTTCTGCCGAGACTTCTTTGACCTTGTTTTCGGCTCAGCTTCTCTTCTGCCTTTAGAGCCATTTGATAAGAATATTCTACCATTCGAATGGTCATCATGCTCATATCATCTTGAATTTCGTATCTCAGGCCATTCATATACCTGGCAACCTTTTCATCATTACTTTCACGATGACCTTCTCTGATGTTCAACCTGTAGAACTCTTCAGTGTACTCGTTCACTATCATCAACTTCTGCCTCAAGTTTTGCATCCTTTGAAATAGATTAATTTGATAATCCATGGGAATGAATTTCACTTTCATCTTTGCGATCATCCTATCCCAACTCTTGATTTTCTGCTTACCTTGGTAGTTTCTGTCAGCTTGCAGTTCATCCCACCACAATGTTGCATGTCCCTTAAGTCTCGTGACATCATGTTTGATCTTCTTGTCTTCTTCGACATCTTCATAGTCAAAATATGTGTCCAGAGCTCTAATCTAGTCTAGAATCTCTTCAGCATCCAAGTTTCCCTCATAAACTGCAATGTCCATTTTGGCTCTTCCACTCATTCTTGCAACATCTCTAATTAAGAGTTCATTTGCTACATCTTCTACTGTGATTTCTTATTCTCCATGTCCAGCTTCATCTTCTCTTTCGGACTCACTAACATCTCCAATATCAGCTCTGCGCCTTTGTTTTACTTCCATGTCCATGAGTCTGGTGCAAATGTCATGCAGATCTCTTTCCACTTCTGGATTCGACACATGCATACCTCTTTCTCTTGACACCTCCCTATCTTCTGATGGATCGGTTGTTTGTCTTTCCCTTCTCCTTGACGGTATGGATGAAATTCCTTCTCTCTTTTCCTTCTTGAAATATACAAACAAGAATCAGGCTCTGATACCAGATGACCCAGCCCTCCCAACACGCAAGTCGAAATTCCATGCACACATGATCTTTCTTCTTCCGCTGGCCCGAAGAGCTCTCAACAATTGGCTCTTCTATTTCCCTTTTGGGAAATCTGCACCCCACAATAAAACCTCGTGGAATCCCCATTCACACTTCAGGAGATCGAACTTCGCTATTTCACGAGTCTTGTGATCGAGAAGCTATGCCTTCAGACCTCCAAACACTGATATGCCGAGTTCCGATAAACTATGGAACGTTAAGGTTCCGCCTTCACTAGAAATCAATGGTTCTGGAGTTTTCCCTTGATCCAACGATCAACGCTATTTCACGCACCGGGAGCTCGATATACAAGAGCTCGATGTCTCCTCTACCTTTCGGGTCCTGAAATCCTGAAATACTTGCATGCTTGCTCCGGGTCCCACAACTTTTGTCCTTTCCATGCATCACTTCAATCACGCTTTCTGCTGATGTGAGATTTTTTGCACCTGTTGCCTCCTCACGATCTTCTAGCTTGTGTGGTTTCTCTATTTCGGTTATCAGGAGTCCTAGAATCGTGATCCCCAACCTTATGTCACTGCAAACCCCAATTTCCTTATTCTCGATTCGTCGATGGACTAGATCACTTGTGTCGCGATTTCATAAATCATATTGGGAAGGGATTCTGTTCCTTGTCGATGCAAATGTCGAATTCCCAAACTCCAAAGTTCTGAGATGTCGACGTGACAATCTCTGCCTTTCTCACAAAATCTCCCCTTTCGTGTTTCGGGGATTTGATCTGCCAAAGTCTTGGCCTCCTCTCGCCCTTTCAAACCATGAAATGCCAAAATGCTTGGATTCCAACTCATGTCCAAATATTGATCCCACAATGGAACCTTTTGCCTTGTCAGATTATCGGACTTCGCAGATTCGCAAATCTAATTGAAAAAATTTCAGTCTTTCCACCCACGAATCCCCGAAATGAAATTTTGTGAGTAAATCCAATGGTCCTCATTGGCGTGAATCTACGACCCTCTCTCTCCTGAGTTTCCACTTGTAGAAAATGACCACCGTAACCTCCTTTCTCCTCTACGAGATCTGACAGCCCGCGGGATTTCGCAAATTCTCCACAAAGAATTTCGACTGTTCATTCTCCCTTCTGAGAACTTCTGCAAATTTGATAAAGTGGTTTTCCACGGAACTTAACCGCCTGCAACACAACCTTGTGATGCCTCTAGACACCAACCTTCTGTGCTTTTCTTTGATGACTGTGAAGACTCTATCCCTCCTGAGCTTTCTCCAACTCCAAGTCTTAAAGAAGACTCCTTCATGCACTCCTTGTGGAAAATCCTTCAATCACTTCAAAGAATTGAAGTCCTTCAACTCTACGTACTCCCTGTAGTAGTAGTCCTTCAAAAATTTCTTAGGTTCTCAAACTCTGAGACTTTACTCGGCCTACACACACTTTGCACGACTCATGTGCTTAGCTGCACTTCTGAGGGAATGAGAACAAAAGCTATCTTATCTGAGCTTTTAGAGACAAACCTCTAAACCCTTTTGTCAACGCACTCCTTGTGGACAATTCAACTGCACTCCTTGCAGGAACTCTTGCTCATATAGAGAAACAATTGAAACTCATTTCCCTTACCCTCTCTCTCTCTCAGATTTCAGACATTTAACAAGAAATCATACACACATAGCATAAACAAAAAATGCATGAGATAAAGAGTAAAACATTCATGAGCATAACATTCAACAATACATACACAAAGAGTATCACAACACCATGAATCTGAATCAAATCTTTTTGTATTAATCCAGAACTTATGTACATGGAATTCTTCTACACAGCTCTCTACTTCTTCTCTTCTCCGCTCTATTCTCATAATCATCTTAACAACCATAATACAACTATACAATGAGGGTGTCTATATCCTGTTTCCCTCTTGCACTCTAAAACTATCTAATCTAAGCATTAAATTTTATCTACCTACATTAACTTTTCATAAATACCTCTATCTACTTCAGACGAGAGCGGGACGCTCAAGGTCTGATTACAATGCTCCTCCATAAATCTGAGTACGCCTCTATTAACTATCCCATTAATTATATGGCTCTTTCAAACTTTCAAACATTTCAACAAGAAATGTGCTGGCACTTGTCCAATTTCCCTCCACATCTGCGCGCGCTTGCTACCTGTTGACGATGCTCCTGCATCATTATGTTTAAACGATCATAAATATTATTATATTCTTTGTCTTATGTTTGAACAGTCATAAAATGGTATAGGGAGGCACGTTAATTTGATCATAAATGAGCTTGACGAAGGCATGTTAATGGGATGATTAATAATGCTTGGAAGACATGTTAATGGGATGAAGCTAGTAGTTTAAATAATCATATGGTGATTTGTTACATGGGTTTATGAAGTATTTATTTATTCAAAGAGTTTGTGTTATACTTTAGGGCATGTGCAAGCTAATGATAGTCTCTAATGAAGCGTTAGTGACATGCAAACATGGAAAAACAAAAATTTGTTAACTTGGAGGGATTATTAAAGGTAATTTTACAACAAATTTTAGTATGGTGTAAAAACATGAAACATAGGAAATTGAATCAACTTTCTAAATATACAACTTTTATTCATATAAATTGTGAGTAACTCTGTGAAATTTAATTTTTTCTAACAATGGTATATTATTTTTCCAGCAAAATATAAGGTATGTGTCTCGATGAAATTTAATTCCAAAAACTTGTATAATTGTAGAGAACTGATTCTTCTTGTGTGACATATTTTTTGAAAATTTATAATATTAATTTTTTAATTTTTTAAATTATGAAAGTCAATATATCCTTGAAATTACAAAACCTTCCATTTTTGCATGCTACATGGGTCATAACATGATTAAAAGATTATTTTCTTAGATCATAGATATTGGTCTCTTCTATTACGGCATATAAATCATTTTAGAAATGGTTAAGTCGACAAAATATATAAATTCTATGAGTGTTGAGATATGAAATGATCTTACTCAAACATTTTCAGATCCTTCTTGGATAAAGAAAGACATGAATATAACCCTATGTTTATAGCTATCAATACTAATATCCTAATTCACAAGTATTGTTTACAAGTGCTTAGGTTGTTTTTTTATAATTAAAAGCTTGCTAAAAAAATAATTTTTTGAACATATCATATGTTGAGATAAATATAGAGACAGAAGTAAAGACACCAGGTCAATAATCAAAATAGATAAGACATAAAGAAATCCTTTATTTCATTCCAATTCATCAAAAAATCTATCTCTTTACAAAAATTCTTGAAGAATTTTTTGACCAAAGTCAAACTTAGACGTCCCCGATGAAACATACAAAAATACTTATGAAAGAAAATAAAAAAACTGAACTTTAAAATATAGATCATCTTGAAGCAGATTGCTTCCCACTCAACTCTGCACAATAGCCTTTTTCAGTCATGAAAACTAATTAAAAAACAGATAAGTCTACACAAACTATCAAAGATAGATCAACACCTCTAAAAAACAAGTGTCTAAATGATGTAATTCATCCCCGAATCTTGTTGTCTATAATAAGACTCGGATATCATAAAAAATAATTAGGCTTCTAATGAATTAAGTAATTAACAAAAACTGAATTATATCAATAGAAACTCAAGAGCAAACCTTAGTATGCTTCTCCTTCTATTCCCCTCTTGTTCCTCCCTTTTCTTTTGCCTTTAAGAAAAATGGAATTGGTTGAAGTAGTTAAACTACTTCATTAGTTAAGGTAACTAAAAATCAACTGAATTTTTAGTTAGGGGGGAAAGTAATAAATCATAATAAGGGTTTTTAAATAAATAATAACGAGTAGGTGGGACCCCTTGTGACTCCCTTTAGTTTTTCACAATCATAGAAAAACTAGTTAATTAAACAAAACATCCCTCCTTGTGACACCCATCATCACATTCATATTTGACAATTTATCTCAATGATATTTGAAATTATTTCCAAAATATTTTACTCATATATCCAAAAATAGTATGTTGTCCAAAACTTCAGAAGTCAACTGTCGTCAACAATTAATAAATAAATAAAAACTTAAAATCCATATTTCCTATTCTGAGATGAAATCCTTCCCTTATTGTTGTTGTCACCTTTTTATCTCTCTGAATTTTCTTTAGTCTATGCTGAGCCTTTAGGACTAATCTCATTGATCACAAGAGAGAAATCATCCCTCAAATGCATCCAGGAGGACACATATTTATCAGAGTCGTTGGAGGGTGAGAAAGGGGAAGCAATGGATTTTCCTTTTCCAGCGGCATGGTTGGCCTTGGTTTTCAACCCTTTGCTAGCTTGGGAAGACTGAATTGGTGAGTGGATAGGGGCATATTGGACAATTGGATTGATAGGCGGGGGATAAGGTAAAGACAAATTGGGCCAACCATGATGTTGGGAGACTATCGGGTGGACAATCTCTTTCCATCTATCATTTTTAGGAACTTCAGGTTGTAGTGAGACATGAGGATGCACGAGGACACTAGGGGCCTATGGATATTGGAAGGGAGGCCTTTTAGGCCTGGGCTAGACCACTCATTTCCCAATCCAATTAAAAAACCCATCTTGAAATAGTTGGCCTAACTCTTGTAAGTCAACATCAAAGTGTATGGAGAATCTTTGCCTTGTAGGGACCCTATTCCAATTAACTCTTCCTTGATTACCTCTTCGATGGATACCTCGACTGAAAAATATCATTCCTGTATGCATAATTGATTAGAAAATAGTTTCTTTAACAACCATACATGACAACTCCTTTTAAAATATGAAATAAATTTTGGCTTAGAAACATATTAGACTCATGCAATCCAATCCATACAAATTGTTTTAATTATTGTCAATGAGCAGGGGATGCGAAAAGGTTATGGGACATGAGAGGGGTTGTATTGAGCGAAAAATGTTAAAATGAGGTGGAAAAGATCACGATTACTGCTCATAAACAACAAACAATCAATTGTAACGTAAACAAAATAACATATCACTGTAATCCATCCTTGCGATATTAAACTGTTACAATACAGAGTTCTTCTTAACTATAATTAAATTTTACAAACAAGGAGTGGATAATGGATATGGAAAGGCGAGGGGATTGTGATTAGCAAAAAAGTGAAATAGTGATAGGGGAAAAGAGTGGATATTGTTCGAAAAATCCATTAAGTGATCCATAAAACAATTATGTATTTAATGCAAATGATCCAACACTAACCAAATAATTACTGTGATCAATTAAATAATCACTATGTATAATTTAACCATCATTGTGTGTTAACTTACTCACTGTTCACATTTAAATCTTTAACATTGTGTCATCAAACTCAAAATAATATGCCTTCCCAAACAACTTGTATAAGAGTTTTGTTTCATCTCATTTGTCCATTTTAATATTTAAAACAAATTCCAAATGAACACACAGTCATTTTTTCCCACTCTATTCAACATCAAAACATCAACCATTGTCCATGCAGTTTTTCCTCAAATCAAACGCAATCAAAAGTTCTTTTAAAATCATGCCCAATTCCATTCCTCTAATCAATTTAACAATTAAATTGTAATGAAATCCTCCTTCTATAAAACCTATTCCCATCTCCGATACAATGCACAATATCCATGAAACATACACAACAGACAACCAAGTCACAACTATCACGATTTTAAAATTCAATGATCTTGATTAGGCAATTTAAACACACAGTAACAATGACCATCATTTCAAGTTATACCATGTTGTAGGAAACCCACAAAGACTAAATCATAATGCAAGAAGCATCGATGTGACATAATCAAACCATGAAAGTGTTGAGTTAACAATCCAACTATTACAATACAAGAGGTAGTGATTGCATATCCATTTCCATTTCTCAAATAAACCAATTCAATCATGTTGAGGAACTGTCATAATAAATAATGCAACGACTATATACCAATAATAAAAACCC
>JZKD02S0869967.1:341278-362924 GCA_000966675.3 Picea glauca
GAAATCCAACCATTTCTTACCAAGCCAACTCAACGGTGACTTTTTCTGCTGAACATCGTCCTCTTGTGAATCATCTTGACTCACATCGATGATGGAATCTCCTCTTCCAATCTTGTCAATCTTTTTATCCATCTGCTTCTTGTGCTGTGGATGAGTAGTTGGATGCAACGTCCAACATTGGTCAATGAGATGACCCCTCTTCTGACAATGAGTGCAAATCTTTTGCATCCTCTTTTCACATTGTCTTTGCTTGTACAGTTTCCCTTAATTGGCCAATCTTTTCCAACATTTTGAAACATGATGGTTATATAAACCACAATATGTACATGTATTCTTTCTTCCATTTTTACATACAAATTTATCATGCTTAACATAATCAAAAGCAACTGAATGATAAGCAGAATTATACCTTTAACATTCACCTTTATCGCCTCTTTGAGGAGGTGAATTTGAAGAGTTACAAGCTCTCCTTTGAAGACCATCAACAGTGTCCTTGTCCTCATCACTGTCACAACTCTTTCGTTTCACACATTCGCATTCATCTTGAACACAAGGCTTGCATGTTGAAGGGATTGAACTTTCACCTTTAAAGCCTTCTTGAGGAGGTGAACTCGAAACAAAATTTGTTCTTGGAACTTTTTCCCTTGTCTCCTCGACTTTGGAACTTGCTCCATCTTTCTGTTCATATCCAAGACCACAATACTTGGGTCTCTCTTCAACAACAATAGACTCAACTATGCCTTGTGCATACTTACCTAACCTTTTACCTTCATAGCCCATTTTTAATAATAACTAGGACCCTATTCCTCTTGTGTGATTTTCAAAACCACCAAAAAATTCATCTTGAGAGGAATTAGAAGATAAACTAACATTGCATACCTTATGTTCATGCATGTACTTAGTAAGGGTTTCCTTTGCCTCATGGAGTTGAATCTCCATCTCATGCAACTTTGCAAGAAGCTGGTCTTTCTCCTCCTTCATGGCCATCAACTGCTCTTCAAGGGCAATGCTCTCCTTATCTTCACACATCTCTTTCATCAAATCTCTCATGGTTAGAATTTCCTTCAACAACTCTTTGTCAAATAACTTTGATTTTGAAGATATATGAGAACTATCAATGCTTGAAGCTTCCTCCATCCTTGCAAGATATCAAACTTCAACACAAAACCAATAGCTAAAACTCAAGCTATCAATGGAAAACACATGAGAAAAACAAACTTATGCTCTGATACCTCCTGATCTGGAAATAGAAGGCTGACTTGTTATGCTATGCAAGCACCCTCTACTTCATTAAAATAAACTTTACAGGACCTTGCTTCATGTGTATAAATATGCACGATAAACTTATGTGTTAAGTTCATGTATCTTCTTGTAAATGATTATGTGTGAGGAAATGTTCTTTTAGATGGTTAAATATTTACTTGAAATAAATACACAACAACACAACTTGCAGAAAATAAACCATCAAACGCACAACAAGAACAACGTGATAAAGGAGTTCACCCCCCTCCGGGCTACATCTCCTTAAGCCTCCATCAATGGACTTTGCTCTCTGGGATTAATTTGTCAAAAGTTCTTTTACAAGTTGTTACTCAACTCCAATGGAAAAAAATACTGTACCATTGAGATCACAACACATAAAAACCCCAAAAATGACTAATAAAACTCTGAAAACGGATCATGGCTCATCCGGGCATGACCTTTTCTACATGTGGCCATAAGCTTCCATGAGCTTCTCTTTGGATAAAACACCTATAAAATTACTCAAAAGCCTCTGAAACATGTCCCAATGTGTTCAGAGCATAAAAATTAACCAAAAATGATTATTCAATCACAGAAAACAAACATAGGCTCACCAAAACATGTCCTCCATCAATGAGGGCTTGAAACTCTTTGGAGCTTGCTGAAACTTCAATGGACAAAATCATGCAAAAGAAGTCTTCAAATGGCCTTTATAATAGTTCCAATGGATTTAGGACATCCAAAAACCCCTATTTGGGCTTTTACGTCACCTCAATCGGCCAAGAAATGAGGAAGATAGGCCTCCTGCCATTTTCCTCCTTCAAGCTTGCTGGAACTAGTTAACTTCAATGGCGAAAAAACTACATAAGAAGTCTTCAAATGGCCTTGATAATAGTTCCAATGGATCTAGGACGTCCAAAAACCCCTAGCTGGGCTTTTACGGCACCTCAATCGGCCAAAAGATGAAGAAGTTAGGCCTCCTCCATTTTCCTCCTTCAAGCTTGCTGAAACTGGTTCGCCAAAACACACCTCTGTCTTGTGAACCTGGAACACACGCTCATTTAAGCGCAAAAACTTGGCACCGGGTGCAATCGTGCCAACGGTGCAAACTATAGGATGGTTAGGGTGCCTCCAGCCCCTAACCGCCTAGCACCTGGGCATATGGTGGGTCATATGACCGTGCATATAAGAAAAAGGGGGCTAAACACCGTTGAACACCAAAACCCATGCGCCAAAGGTTAAGGTCACATGGCATAACAAAAAGGAACCATGGCTTAAACCTAAAAACCAACCCTACACGCATGCCTTTTAACAAAGGACATGGTCATATATACATCGTAAGTGTGACCGGGGGCTGGGGCTAAGCCCCAGCTCAGACCCCCGCGCCGACCGTTGTATAAAATGAATTTAAATAATAAAAAGCCCACATATATAATAAGAATCAATGTGTGGCCCATTGGCATGGTGGAATTTGTTAAGGCGTACAATGGTGGGGAGGTTCGGGGGTCAAACCCCATGGCCTCCATAAAATTTTAATTAACAAACCAAATAGACCAATACCCAAAAAAAGGGGTGCCACGTGGTAGCCCATGACTGGGCCACGTGGCACCATGCCATTTGCCCAATAATTGCCACATGTCAAAAATCGATTCGCCCAACTGTCAACCAACCAAAAAATTGCCACATCACCTATGCCATGTCAGCATGTACGGTCAAGCCACGTCAGCGTATGGTCTCTGCCACGTCAGCATCCATACGGACTGTACAGTCAGCGTCCCTTTTTTTTTCTGTTTGATGATTCAGACAAATCACGATATCTCTCACTCCCGATGTCCGTTTGAGATGAAAAAAGTTGCGTTGGGTTCGTAACGATGAGGGCTATTCTCACGTTTGTTTTGAGGCAATTCCGAGAACATTGATTTTTGAGCTAAAATTTGACCCCTGGTCTAGATTTTGTTCATTACTAGGTTAAGTAGACCCCATGAATGATACTCTCCTTCACTGTATTATTTATTGTTCACTGATTCCAGTGAACCAGAAT
Source organism: Picea glauca (assembly GCA_000966675.3). NCBI lineage: Eukaryota > Viridiplantae > Streptophyta > Pinopsida > Pinales > Pinaceae > Picea > Picea glauca. The sequence continues at coordinate 344,562 of JZKD02S0869967.1, forward strand.
GTTATGAAGAGGAAATGCAGGTAGACACTAAAAAGAAGTGGGATCAAGGAATGAAAGAGGAAATGGATTCCCTGGTAAATAACCAGACTTGGGATTTGGTTCAATTCCTATAGGAAAAAGATCATTGTAGAATAAACGGGTTTACAAATTGAAGGAAGAAGAAAGAGTAAAAAAGTGGTATAAGGCTAGACTTGTTGTAAAGGGGTTTGCACAAAAAAAAGGTATATATTTTGATGAAATATTTTTCCATGTTGTTAAAATGAATTCAATTAGGACTATTTTAAGTCTTGTGGTAGTAGAATATTTACATCTTAAACAGTTAGATGTAAAAACAACTTTTCTCCATGGGAATTTGGAGGAAGAGATTTATATGCAACAACCACAAGAGAATGAAGTCAAAGGAAAGGAGAATTTGGTATGCATATTGAAAAAGATCTTATATGGCCTAAAGAAAGTTTCAAGGTAGTGGTATTTCAAGATTGACAGGTTTATGATAGAACAAGGTTATAGTAGATGTCATTCTGATCACCGTGTTTATTTTAAAAGGCTAGAAAATGGAAGCTATATTATCTTGCTATTGTATGTAGATGACATGCATCTTGCAGGGTCTAATTGTTAGAAAAACGGGACTGCGAAGCAATAAAATAAAACAAATACAGAAACAAAACACATAAGATACACAATACAAGAGAGACACAGATTTACGTGGTTCACCCAGTGTGGGATACATCCACCAGAGAAATTTCCAGGTCCTTTCTTTATTATTATCTATAAAAATGAAGGGATACAACCTACAACAAAACCCACTGTAACTTCCTCTTCTTTCTCTCACAGTCTCCTCTCTCAGAATACAATACTGGCCAACATACATAGCCGCAATACATTTCCCTCATAAAAGAGGGTTGCCTTCTAGGAAAAAAAACACTAACATAATATCTATCGTTAGATCTGTGACCTTATAATGAAAAATCTAGATTTACAATGAAATTACAATATATTTTTACAAGGCAATTTTTCCTTCGGGGGCTTCGCCCCTGAACCCCCGCTGGGGGCCTGCTTGCCCCCAGACCCCCCTGTCCGAGGGATAGCCCCCCCGGACCCCGTAGAGAGGGTACCCCCCCTCTGCACTCCCCCACGTGGAAGAGTGTACATAGTTCTGGGGTGTAAATACTTCATGGGGTATAAACATGGCTGAAAGTAAAAGACCTCTAAATCAAGAAGATAATCAGGCTCCACAACCAACACTAATATGTAGGATATAAATGTGCTCAAGAATAAATTAGCTAATTAATTTTCAATGAAGGATTTGGGTGCTACAAAGAAAATCCTTGGTATGAGAATAACAAGAGACAAGAAAAATAAAAAATTGTCATTGTCTTAGGATGAGTACATAGAGAAGGTGTTGGAAAGGTTTAGAATGCAGAATGAAAAACTAGTTAGTACACCTTTGGCCAAACATTTCAAATTAACTAAGGAAATGTGTCCCAAGACACATCAGGAGATATAATGCATGTAAAGGGTCCCTTATTCATCAACAATTGGTAGTTTGATGTATGTGATGGTTTGCACAAGACCATATATTGCACATGTGGTGGGAGTTGTGAGCAGGTATATGAGCAATCAAGATAAAGAACATTGGGAGGCAGTAAGGTGGATTCTTCAGTATTTGAGAGGTACTGCTACTAATGCATTATGTTTTGGAGGTTGAGACATTGTTCTACATGGATATGTTGATTCATATATGACAGGTGATAAATATAGCAGAAGGAGAACCATAGGGTATGTTTTTACTATAGGTGGAACAACATTAAGTTGTATTTTAAAACTACAAAATGTTGTTGCACTTTCAACAACAGAGGAAGAGTATGTTGCTACTACAGAGGCTAGTAAAGAAATAATTTGGTTACATAGGTTTATGGAGGAATTGGGAAAGAAGTAGGAGAATAAAAAGTTGTATTGTGACAGTGAGAGTGTCATTCATCTTGCAAATAAATCATCCTTCCATTTGAATACTAAGCATATACAACTCAGGCACAATTTCATACGATCTATCTTGGAAGATGGACATTTGAATTTGAAATAGATACACACTAGACAGAATCCTGCAGACATGTTAACAAAGGGAGTAACTAGGGAGAAACTAAGTTCCTGCTCAGATTTAGCTGGTATTGAAGAATGAAGATGAAGATGAAAAATTTTCCAGGTCTAAGAAGGATCATAGTCTATCATATAAAGCAGCGGTGGAGTTGTTGAGATCAATCTCCAAGTGGGAGATTGTTGGTTGTGGAGCCTGATTATCTTCCTTATTCAGAGGTCTCTATTTTCAGTCATGTTTGTACCCCATGAAGGATTTACACCCTAGAATAATGTAATCTCCTCCATGTGGGGGAGTGAAGAGGGGGGTTACCCCCTCTATGGGGTTTGGGAGAAAGAGCCCCCCCAGCGGGGGTTCGGGGGAAAGCATTCCCCGAAGGAAAAATTTCCTTGTAAATGTATATTGTAATTTAATTGTAAATATAGACCATTCATTATAAGGTCACAGATCTGATGGTAGAAGTTATGTTAGGGTTTTTTTCCCTAGAAGGAAACCCTCTTTTATAAAGGAAATGTATTGTGGCTATATATCATTGTGAATATTGTATTTTGAGTGAGAAGATTGTGAGAAAAAGAAGAGGAAGTTACAGCGGGTGTGTTGTAGGTTGTATCTGTTCATTTTTTGGATAATAATAAAGGAAGAACCTGGCAATTTCTATGGAGGATGTATCCCACAGTAGGTGAACCATGTATATGTGTGTCTCTATTGTATTTTGTATATTTTGTGTTTTATTTCCTCATTTGTTTCATTTTATTGTTCTGCGATCCTGTTTTTCTAACAGTAAGGGATGATTATCTGTATGTAAGATTGTTTCCCTCCCTAACAAGTAGTGCTTCCATTTCTTTACACTTTGAACAAATGCATACAACTCTTTATCATATGTAGGATAGTTAACAACGAATTGGTTAAAATTTTCAGAGCAGTAACATATAGGCTTATGATATTGCATCAATAATGCACCCATGGCATATCTGTTGGAATCTGTATCGATATCAAAAGGATGTTGAATATTTGACAGTGATAATACTGGTGCGATACCTATATTTTCCTTCAAAGTGTTGAAGTATTTTCGTTTCTTTCCTCCCCACTGAAAAGTGTTCTTTACACTGGTTAAGTGATGTAGGAGCATCATATAAATCCCAAGTGCATTCCTAAACCAAGGGGACACTGGACGTGCAAATTCAATTAAATACGTTTTTGTGGAAATGTTGTGAATTTCAAAGTCTGAAGCATTAATGTGATGGACATAAGGAAAGTGCATTTTCATTTATATCTGAAGATCCAAATTGATTTTGGAGCATATGTTCCAATACGTGGATGTAATAGGAATTTAAGTCTGTTTAATACAAGTAGGTGGAATTAATTTAATAGATTATAGAGTTTAGGAGCTTAGGAGGGAAAATGAATGATAGACACCCTCAACCTTTGTATCATTGTAACATAATTCAGATTTCGTAAGTTGTAGAGCTGCAGAGGAGAATATAGAATTTTATGCATTCTAGCTGTTGTTATTTACCATGTATAGGAGCACTGGAGTCAATAGAAGAAATCTTTGATTCCAATCTATGTGTTTGTTATGGTCATTGGACCACCTGTTGAATGGTATGTTGCAGGCTAGTTTATATTCTCTATGTGCATTTTATTTCAATGAAATGTGTGTGTGTGTGTTCTAGAGTTCTATGTTGAATATTTTAATTTTGGACAAGGGGAGAATGAGTTTCAATTGTTTCTCTTGCTGAGAACTCCTGCAAAGAGTGTAGTGGAGGGTACGCAAGGAGTGCATCGACCAGGCTATGAGTTTAATCTCAGAACTCTTAGAGGAGGTTCAAGTTGTCTTTATAGGAAGAAGTTCTAGCAAGGCACAGAGTTGTGCAAGGTGTGCATAGGTTGAGTGAAGAAGGTGGAAGGAGTGTTGCTGCAAAGAGGTGCACAGAGGTGAAGGCCCAAATAACCATGGTTTATTTGAAAATCACCACAAGGAGTGCGTACAAGGACCCTTTTAGAGGCCTTGAGCTCGCAAGTGAAAGATTAGAAGGGATAGAACCTATGAAGTGTTCAAAGGGAGGCAGAGGTTGAAATCATCTCACAGAAGTCAAGTTCAGGAGGGAGGACACCAAGTCATATGGCTAGACGTCCTCATGGAGTTGAAAAAAAATAGTGGAATCGCTTCATGGAGAAGTACCAATGTTCTGTGAACCGTTGGATCTGATAGACCAATAGAGGTATTAAGACTAAGTGTCTTTCAACACCCATAAGCTCAGGAGGAGTGGTGACCATTAGATCCAAACCAACAAAGACCATTGATCTCGTATGTGAAGTCGTGTATTGGAGTTCCAGGAATGGAGTGACCAGTGTTGCGGATTTTTGATTTGCTAAATCCTGATACAAGGAGGGTCGTTGGATAGAGGGAGGTACAAAGTCATTGATCTCATCGAAGGCATGATTTTGGAGTCGAGGATTTGTAGAGGGAGAGGAACGATTGTTCATTGTTCTCTCTAATTTTGAAAGCCGAAGACTCGTGCGAACAGGTGGCAAGGACCCACTCTATAAGTGGAGTAAACAGAGGTGGCAGGTGGCGTGTGCCCGTCTCTTTGAGTGGAGTCAACCTTCATTGAAATATCACATTTTGGGGATTCATAACGTAAGAGCATGAAAGGTTGGCGCTCCAACTTGCGAAGTCTCGAGTTGCGAAAGGTGCTTGCATTAACGCTTGGTTGTGGTCATATTGGAAATGGGGTTGAAGAAGGGGCTTACACCTTAATCCTATTCGCAATTTCACATTTTGATTATTTCCAAGAGTTGTGGCATTGCATTCGAAGTGCCCAACTCATGAGACATGAAATCCTTTGCGGGTTTAAATAAGGAGTTCAGTTAACCCTTGTCGTGTTTTAGAGAAGATCCTGCACAGATTTTGACCTGAGGGAAGGAGGTCTGCACCAGTTGTGGTATCAAAGCCCAAAAAAAATTCTTTTTCTTTCTACAAAAGAGATAAAAGAGGAATTTTACATCCATGTCATCGAGAAGAAGAGAAAGGCCCATACCTGATCTAGAAGTGGGAAGAGAAATGTGTGAATTATGTGCTAGACTTGATGCTATGGAGACATCACAAAGGAGAATAATTGACGTTGGGGATATCAGTGAAGATGAAAGCGAAAATGAATCTAAAAATGAAGGAGAAGAATTTGCAGTCGAAGATGTTGCAGAAGAACGTTTATTCAAGTCTGTTGCAAGGATAGGTGCAAGGGAAAAAATGGACATTCCAATGTACGAAGGCAACCCAGATGTTGAAGAGATTCTAGACTGCATTAGAGCTCTAGACAAACACTTCGACTATGAGGATGTCGAGGAAGACAAGAAAGTAAAACATGTTGTTACTAGACTTAAAGGGAATGAAGAACTATGGTGGGATGAACTGTAGGTTGATAGACGTTGCAAGGGAAAGTAGACAATCAAGAGCTGGGATAGAATGGTTGCAAAAATGAAAGCCAAGTTTATACCCAGGGATTATCAAATAAATTTGGTTCAGAGGATGCATAATTTGAGACAGAAGCTGATGTCAGTAAAATAATACACTAAAGAGTTCTATAGGATAAACATCAGAGAAAGTCATCGGGAAAGCGATGATGAGAAAGTTGCTAGGAATATGAATGGTCTACGATATGACATTCATGATGAGATGAGCATGATGACCATATGAACTGTAGAAGATGCTTATCAGATGGCTCTAAAAGCTGAAGAGAAGTTGAGCCGAAAGCAAGGTCAAAGAGGTTGAGGAAGAAGTCAAATAAGAGGCAAGACAATTGCCCAGGACAGAACTCAGAAGCCTAAAGAAGAGGGGAAGAAACCTCAAACTCAATCTGGGAGAGGAGGAAGCTCACACGGGAGGCAGTATGCTAATAGACATATTTTTCCTTGAGCCAGAGGAAGAGGAAGAGGCAGAGGAGGTGAAGTGAAATGTTTTGTCTGTGGAAAAATTAGACATAAATCCTATGAGTGTCCAGATAGGAAGAAATATGGTGGTGAAACTCACATTGCCAAAGATCAAGGATGGAATGTTGAGGCAGAGGACACTGAGGGTGGAAGATATTTGATGATGCAAACGTTTCTCTTGAAACTGGAGAAGAAGCCAGAGAAACCAACCCAAAGAAACAATATGTTTCAGACTACTTGCAAAACCAAAGACAGGGTATGCAAGGCCATAGTGGACAGTGGAAGCAGAGATAATCTTGTATCCACAAAAATGGTAGAAACATTGGAGCTGGAGATTGTTGCGGATCCAAGTCCATACAAAGCTTCATGGCTACAAAAAGGACATCATATAAATTTCATTAAACAATGTTTAGTTGAATTTAAAATAAGAGGATATAAAGATGAGGTATTATGTGATGTCATTCCCACGGATGTTTGTCATCTATTGTTGGGTAGACCATGGAAATATGACAGAAATGTGGTGCATGATGGGGGAAAGAACACGTACACTCTAGAGAAAAATGGTAGGACACACATGTTGCTACAAATTAAGGATAAAGAGGTGAAAACAAAGATGAGAAACACTTTACTTCTCATGAGTGGGAAGGAACTTTTTAAGGAAGTCAAGAAGAAGGAAGAAACATAATTCATTTTGGTTAGGAAGCCCATAATTGTTTTGAACAACACTAGGATATATGATTTACCAAAATAAATCCAAGAGTTGTTGGAAGAATTTGCTGATATAATGGTGGACGAAATACCTTGTACGTTGCCACCTATTAGGAGTATAAGCCATCATATCGATTTTATACCTAGATCCAATTTTCCAAACAAGGAATCTTATAGGTTGACACTGCAGGAGAATGAACAAGTTAAGAGACAGGTACATGACCTAATGAACAAAGGATTGATTCGGGAGAGCTTGAGTCCATGCATTGTTCCAACAATGCTCAGCCCAAGGAAGTAAAATGTCTGGAGAATGTGTACAAACTCAAGGGAAATCAACAAAATTACCATCAGGTATAGGTTCCCATTGCCAAGGATGGATGGCTTGATGGATTGCTTAAGTGAAGTAAAGTTTTTCTCAAAGATTGATTTGAAAAGCAGATATCATCATATTAGAATGAGAGAAGGTGATGAATGGAAGACAACATTCAAGATGAATGAAGGGCTGTATGAATGGATTGTCATGCCATTTGGCTTGATGAATGCACCCAGTAATTTCATGAGGTTGATGAATGAAGTTCTGAGGGATTTCATTGGGAAATCTATCATTGTATATCTTGATGATATATTAATTTTCAGAAAAACTGAAGAAGAGAATTTGAATCATTTAGATGCAGTGATGAAAAGGTTACAGTAAGATAAATTGTTGATCAACATGAAGAAATCATCATTTATGAGGACATAACTCATTTATTTGGGTTTTTTAATCTCTGAAAATGAATTGAAAATGTATCCAGAAAAGATAAAGGCGATTAAGGATTGGCCATCACTAAAGAGCGTGTTTGAAGTTCGAAGCTTCCATGGTTTGGCTAGATTCTATAGGAAATTCATCTGAAACTTTAGTGGAATTAGCACACTAATGATGGATCTGATGAAGGAAAGACACAGATCTTTCCACTAGACGGAGGAAGTGGAGAAGAGCTTCAACCTGCTGAAAAGCAAGATCACTGAGCAACCAATCCTGGTTTTGCCAGATTTCAGCAAGACATTCCAGGTTAGGTGTGATGCAAGTGGATTTTCCATTGGAGGGGTCTTAATCCAAGACAATAGGTTGGTCATGTATTTCAGTGAAAAACTAAATGAAGCAAAGATTAAGTACTCCATGTATGACAAAGAATTCTACACAGTCATACAAGCGCTGAAGAAATGGAGGCACTATTTGGTTCCAAAAGAGTTTGTTTTGTACAACGATAATCATGCTTTGCAATTCGTGACTCAATAGGAGAATTTGAACCAAAAACATGATAAATGGGTTAAGTACATGCATAATTTTACTTTTTTGATTCGGCATATTTCTAGAACTGCAAACAAAGTTGCTGACGCTTTGAGCAAGAAATGTTTGCTTATGTAGGAATTTAGAGTTAAGACTTTGGGTTTTGATAACCTCAAATAAATGTATGGGGATGATCCATATTTCAAAGAGGCATATGAGGTGTCTGAGAATCCAATTCTCAGGGAAAAAATCCAATGGACAGAGTACATGATCCAGGATGGACTATTGTTAAGGGGAAATCAACTATGTATTATGAAATTCTCCATGAGAGAGAATTTGTTGAAGGAAAAGAACAACAGAGGATTGGCCAAAACACTTCGACCGTGAAAAAAAGTTATCAAGGTTGAATGGCTCATATTACTGGCCAAGGATGATGACATATGTGAAGAAATTTTTGCATAGGTGTAGAATTTGTGGATGGACTATTGTTAAGGGGAAATTAGCTATGTATTTTGAAATTCTCCATGAGGGAGAATTTGCTGAAGGAATAGCACAACAGAGGATTGGCCGGACACTTCGGCCATGAAAAAACATTCTCAAGGTTGAATGGCTCATATTACTGGCCAGGGATGAGGATAGATGTGAAGAAATTTGTGGACAGGTGCAGAATTTGTTAGCACATGAAGGGAAAAAGGCAGAACGCAGGGTTATATCAACCATTACCCATACTTGAAAGGCCATGGGATGTAGTGAGCATGGATTTCATATTATGACTGCCAAGGACAAAGAGGGGATGTGATTCAATCTTTGTAGTGGTAGACATATTTTCAAAGATGGCACATTTCATACCATGTCAGAAAACTAGTGACGCAACTCATATTGCGAACCTATTTTTCAAGTAAGTCGTTAGACTTCACGGCTTGCCAAGGAGTATCATTTTTGATCGAGATACCAAGTTCGTAGGACATTTCTAGAGGACCTTATGGAAGAATTTGGGGACAAACTTGTCTTTTTAGTTTCGTGTATCATCCTCAGACAGATGGATAGATAGAGGTCGTGAACAGGAGCTTGGGAGATTTGTTAAGGAGCTTAGTGACTGAACACCATAGTCAATGGGACCACATTCTACTATAGGCAGAATTCTCTTACAATGATTCACTCAATAGAAGCATAGGGAAGAGTCCATTCCAAATTGTATATGGAATGCAACCAAGGGGAGTCTCTGAATTGAAATATTCAGAACAAGTTGAATTTAGGAGTGCTAGTGCAGAGGACTTTGGAGAAGAAATGAAGGAGCTTCATAGCAGAATCAAGGAGAGATTGCATAGTTAAAGTCAAGAGTACAAGCATAGAGCAGATCAACACATGTGATAACTTCAATTTGAAGTTGGTGATTTGATTCTTGTGCATTTGAGGAAGGAAAGGTTCCCAAGGGGAACATACAACATGCTGAAGATGAAGAAAATTAGACTGTGGAAGGTCATAAGAAAATTTGGGGAAAACACGTATGAGATTGAATTACCCGATGGGGTCGGAATCTCACCGATATTCAATGTCTTAAATTTTGACCCTTACAAAGATGAAGAAGAAGGACCAGAAGATGAAAAGGAAGAAATTGCATGGATGAAACAAATGCATGTAGCTGAAAAGCCACAGATGGAGAGCATAATTGACAATAGGATTAGCAGAATGACTAGGAGAAAAGAGTATTTTGAATACTTGGTTAAGTGGAAAGAACATCCGATTGAAGATGTTAGCTGGGAGGATGAAGAAAAAATTCAAATACATGGACAGACCATGCAAGAGCTCATGAACAAGAGTTCATAAAAAATTTCAAGTGAGGGAGTATGATGCAGGAGCATAGTATAAATCCCAAGTGCATGCCTAAAACCAAGGTGACAATTGGATGTGCAGATGCAATTAAATACATTTTTTTGGAAATGTTGTGAATTTCAAAGTTTGAATCATTAATGTGATGGATAGAAGGAAAGTGCATTTGCATTTATATCTGAAGATCCAAACTGATTTTGGAGCATATGTTCCTATCCGTGGATGTAATAGGAATTTAAGTCTGTTTAATGAAAGTAGGTGGAATTAATTTAATATATTAGACAGTTTATGAGCTTAGGAGGGAAAATGGATGATAGACACCCTCAACCTTTGTATCATTGTAACATAATTCAGATTTTATAAGATGTAGAGCTGCAGAGGAGAAAAAAGAATTTTATGCATTCTAGTTGTTGTTATTTACCATGTATAGGAGCACTGGAGTTAATAGAACAAATATTTGATTCCAATCTATGTGTTTTTTATGGTTTTTGGGACCACATGTTGAATGGTATGTTGCAGGCTAGTTTATATTCTCTATGTTCATTTTATTTCAATGAAATGTGTGTGTGTATGTTCTAGAATTCTATGTTGAATGTTTGAATTCTGGACAAGGGGAGAATGAGTTTCAGTTGTTTCTATTTCTGAGAACTCCTTCAAAGAGTGCAGTGGAGGGTCTGCAAGGAGTGCGTCAACCAGGCTATGAGTTTCATCTTAGAACTCTTAGAGGAGGTTCAAGTTGTCTTTACAGGAAGAATTGCTAGCAAGGCATAGAGACGTGCAAGGTGTGCATAGGATGAGTGAAGAAGGTGGAAGGACAACTGATGCAAAGAGGTGCATGGAGTTGAAGTCCCAAATAACCAGGGGTTATTTGAAAATTGCCACAAGGAGTGCATGCAAGGACCCTTTTGGAAGCCTTGAGCTCGCAAGCGAAATATCAGAAGGGATAGAACCTCTGAAGTGTTCAAAGGGAGTAGCAAGTTGAAATTGTCTCACAGAAGTCAAGTTCAGGAGGGAGGATGCCAAATCATTTGGCTAGAAGTCCTCGTGGAGTTGAAAACGGATGGTGGAATTCCTTCAAGGAGAAGTGTTGAAGTTCTGTGAACCATTGGATCTGATAGACCAATAGAGGGATTAAGATTGAGTGTCTTTCAACATCCATAATCTCAGGACGAGTGGTGACCACTAGATCCAGATCAATGAAGACCATTGATCTCGTATGTGAAGTCATGTATCAGATTTCGGGGAATGGAGTGACCAGTGGTTTGCGTCAAGTGTTGTGGATTTTTGATGGGAAAAATCCTGATACAACAAGGGCCATTGGATCGAGGGAAGCACACAACTGTCAATCTCTTCGAAGGCACGATTTCAGAGTTGGGTATTTGTAGAGGGAGAGGAATGGTTGTTCATTGTTCTCTCAAGTTGCGAAATCCGAAGACTCATGTGAATAGGTGGAAAGGACCCACTCTGTAATCAGAGTAAACAGAGGTGATAGGTGGTGTGCACCCATCTCTTTGGGTGGAGTCAACCTTCATTGACATATCTCATTTCGGGCATTCATAAGGTAAGAGAACGAAAGGTTGGTGCTCCAAATCGAGAAGTCACGAGTTGGAAAAGGTGATTGTGTTAAGGCTTGGCTATGGTCATATTGGAAAAGGGGATGAAGAAGGGGCTTACACCTTAAGCCCATTTGAAAATTCGTGTTTCGACTATTGCCAAGAGACGTGGCATTGCATTCAATGTGCCCAACTCGCGAGACCCAAAATCCTTTGCGGGTTTAAACAAGGAATTCAGTTAACCCTTATCATGGTTTAGAGAAGATCCTGCACGGATCTCAGCCTAAGAGAAGGAGGTCTACACCATTAATACATGCAAAGTAGCTGCGATGAAAGAGAAATTTTCTATGAATCTCCTCCAATAATGAACTGCACCCAAGAAGCTTCGTGTTTTGGTTACAGTTGTGGGCTTAGGACAATTTACAATTACATCAACCTTGGAAGGATCAATTTTCAATTGTCCTCCTCCTACAATATGACCTAATTACATTAGTACAATCTTGCCAAATTCACATTTGGATTATTTTACATACAACTTTTCCCTTTCTAAAGTATTCAATACTTGCTTTACATGCCTTACATGTTCATCTCAAGTCCTACTAAATATAAGAATGTCGTCTAAATATACAATTACAAAATCATCTAGAAATGTCCTGAATACATCGTTCATCACACACATGAAGGTTGTCATAGAATTACAAAGCCAAAACGACATAACTAACTACTCAAACAATCCTTTTTTGGTTTTAAAGGAAATTTTCCATGCATCATGTTCTACAATGTCGATCTGATAGTATCCATTGTGCAAATCCAACTTAGTGAAATAAACAACATTCTTTAATTGATCAAGTAAATCATCTATATAAGGAAGAGGGTATTTATTTTTCATCGTGATATTTTTTAAGGCTAGATAATCGACACACATTCACCATGTTCCATCCTTCTTTGGCACCATCATAATCAAAGAACCACAAGGAGATGAAATGGGTCTGATGACTCGTTGATCCAATAAGACTTATACCTGCTTTTTGATTTTTGTCATCTCTACAACTAACATCTTGTACATGACCACATTAGGAAGAGGAGAATCTTTTTGAATATGTATTTCATGTTGGATTTCCCTCTTATGAGGTAATCCATTTGGTTCCTGAAATATGTCATCATACTTAAAAACAATATCCATTAATTCTTTCTTATGAGAAGGATCACATCCTTGGAAGGTGTGATATGTTCCAGCATCCTTTTCCCTTATGACCATGAGTACATATCTCTTATTATTGTTTATGAGTCTCTTCATTTGTCCTCCACTAACAATTTTTTTGTTTACCTTCATGTTGTGGGCTCTAACAATATATTACACTCCCCCTTTAGTAAGGTGATATTTATTCTCATGACTAAAGAAGATTGTTTTTCTATCATAAAGATAAGGAATCCCTAGCACCATGCCACATATATCAACTGATACAACATCCAAATCCACTTCATCAATCAACTTTGAAGCAATAGCAAATTTGACCCTACACTGCTTGGTGACATTAAGTTTTTCTTGATCACATACCCAACCAAGAGAATAAGGCTTTGGATGTGGTTTACTTTCAAGACCAACCTTTTTGACAAGTGATTCAAATATCAAGTTTACTTGGGAACCCGGATCAAACAATTTATCTATCTTAGTTTCTTAGATAAAACTCTTATATGAAATAATTCATTCCTCTTTCTTTCATCATCGTAAGATTCATTATTGGGATTTTAACTAGCATTAAGGGTGATCCATATTATTTTCGGCACGAAATGAGAGCGAAGATATAACATAGAAATATTTAGAGATATTACAAGATAGACAACAATAAAACAAAGATATAGCGGAAATAAACAAGAGTCATAGATATATAGTAATACCTTATTTCTATTAATGAAATAAATGTTCAGAGACTATAAAAATACAGACTGAAAGACTCGCTAGAAAGATGGAAACTTATCTCTGAGAAGAGATGTGACGGCTACTCACATCTATGAGAATATTATTTTTACAATGAGGCTTTAAGGGCCTTTTTAACATAAGGAAAATCCAAAACCCTAACCCCGAAAGATGAAAATCCAAAAGGTTTGCGGGCCCCGATGGGGGTAGTTGATATGTCAACTTCCCAGGGGCGTAATGTTTGCATACGATCTCCGTTTGGAGTGCTCTATACACCGTTATAAAAATATATCCAAGGACTCAATTTTTGTGTGAGAAACATCCAACTTTATTCCATGTTTTTCCCCATTTTCCCAAAAAATGTCGTTTAGTGCCTCAAAATGGCTCCTGAAGTTCAGCACCCGAAAAACTGCTAAAAATAGTAAATTACCAAAATTGCCAGAAAATTGTTTTGAGCCAGTTGGAAAAGGTGGGTGGCCACTAATATCCACCTAGATCAATCCTCCCTCCTTAGGAAGTAATGGTCTCCATTGCGTTGAGTTCCAGGGGGAAAGGGGAAAGCGATTGTTGAATCTGAATCTTGGTGAGCTACTTGCCTTCCTGGAGACGTCGCGTTGCTTGGTTTGTTGAAGGTCGTCATGAACCTATGGCTGGAAGGGTTGGACATTTTTAACCAGTATGACTACATGAGATGACTATGTGAAGAAGGAATCTTTGTTCTTTGTTGCAACCTTATCGACCTGCTTCTCTTGGATATAAGGTTCTTGGGCCAAGGTTGTAGTGGTTTCAATATCTTTATGTTCACCTTTTGAACATATTGTGAAAAAGATAAATTTTTTAGTATGAGATACTACCTTGCAACACTTTTTAGGTGGGACAATAGTCAAAATTACCTCTGGTATTCTGTAGAGATGACCCCTCAAAGTAACAATGATACTATGGGTTCGAGACTCATAAATAGCATGGTGATTCCACATATATGGTTGGCCCAACAAAACATAAAATAAATCCAATGGGTAAATACCACATAATACCTCATTCGTGAAGGGATAGATGTCATATGAAACTCGACACTATTGAATGATACGAATATCTCATCCTTGGCAAAGCCACCCGATGTTGTATGGTTGCAGGTGTGGTGTTGTCGACAATCCCAACTATTTGACGACCTCTACTAAGATGAAGTTCTTTTGGCTTCAGCTATCAACAAAAAAATGCAGTGGGGTCCCCTTCACCCACATCTGTGAATGAAAAAGGTGCTCCCCCTCTTTAGGATCTGTTGATTCTTCTAGTTGAATTGTTGCAGTCGTGACAATAACACTTGGGTCTGCATCGATGTTCTGTCTTTTACCAGTATTTTTAGAATCAGAATCTGAATCAGGGTTCGACTCCTTGTCTTTGATATTGTCCACCAATGACTATTTTGAGATACATTCATCAGTTTTGTGCCAGGGGAATTTTCAGAAATCGAACAATTTTCGAGTGTCCTTCTTCATCTTTCTATGACCCTTCTTTTCCTGTGGCTTGGACTAGTTTTTGTGAGACTGTTTGTTAGGTCGTATTTATCATACTTTGGTTGTTGTGGATTTGAAGATCCAAAATCCCATTTGTTCTGGTGTTTAAAATTCTTGTCAATTTTAACAGCGTATCGATAAGTAGAACCGAATGATGAGATGTATAGAAAATCCATTTCAGTTTGGATGTATCTGTGTAGAGCCCCGCAGCATTTCAGAACTAGATGTCACTCAAAGTATTTGATACCTAGCTTGGTGCGCAAGGTATGAAAGGTATTGGTGAAATCCAGAACTTCTTGTCCCCTCTCTTGTTGCGGTGTGGTCCATCTTATGTACTAGTCCTCATATTTTCCAACATGGTAATATTGTTCTTTTACCACATCCACAAAAAAATCCCAAGTGGGCCTGGCCCCATATATTCCAGACTCCTCTATGGAACTTTTCTCCCAGTAATTTTCCCACCAATGTTTGACATGGTGAAGATATTTAAGGAGTGGAAAGGTGATCTTTTCTCTGTCGAAAAAATTGTGAATAGAGAAATAACCTTCTAGCATATTTAACCATTTGTCTAGGTCTTTTGCATCTATCTGTCCTTCAAATACAAGAATATAAAAATTAACTTTTACCTTGAAAGGCGAGGTTCTTCCAAAGCAGTTGTTTGATGAAGATGTGCCAATTTCTATTGGTAGTCATTGAAGGACGTGGGAAAAATTCTCCATCATTTCATCCCTCTGTCACGTGAGAGCTTGCTCAAGCAACAGATTGATAAGATTGTTTGCTCCATCATTTTTCTTTTCTTTCACCATTGATGGTTTCTTGGGTGTGCAAGAGTGATTGTCTTCAAGAGAGACAGGCTCAAGACCCAACTTGATATACTCGGACCTCATCGAGGACATGCACTAGAAAAATGATCAAGAATAACCTACTCTGATACCATTGATCCAGATTATTTTCGGCATGAAATGAGAGAGGAGATATAAAACAAAAATATTTATATATATTTAAAGAGAGACAACAATATAACATAGATATAGTAAAAATAAAAAAGAGTCACAGATATACAGTAACAGACGATTTCTATTAATGAAATAAATGTACAGAGACTGTAAAAGTACAAAGTGAAAGACTTGTTAGAATGGTGGCAACTTATCTCTGAGAAGAGATGTGACAGCTACTCACAACTGTGAGAAGATGATTTTTAAAATAAGGATCTAAGGACCTTATTAAAATAAGGAAAAACCCTAACCTTAGAAGATGAAAATCCAAAAGGTTTGCAGGCCCCGATGGGGGTAGTTGATACATCAACTTCCCAGGGGCGTAACTTTTGCATACAATCTTCGTTTGGGGTACTTGATACACCGTTAGAAATATTTATCCGAGGAATACAAATTTTTTATGAGAAACATCAAAATTTGTTTCATGTTGCTCCCCTTTTTCCCAAAAAATGTTTTTTAGGGCCTCAAAATGGCTGCAGAAGTTCAGGACCCGAAAAACTGCTAAAAATAGTAAATTACCAAAATTGTCAAAAAATTGTTTTAAGCCAGTTGGAAAAGGTGGGTAGCCACCAATATCCACCTGGATCAAAGGGAATATTTACCTTGTACACAAACTGTTGTGGTATTTTCCTCATCTCTTGAATTGGAACCAAGATCTTGATGCACTGTAGCAATGGTATTTTTCTTCCCCTTTTTGATTGAAATGTTTCGGTCTTTTCTCTGGATGTAATTTCCAACAATGTTCATCATCATGACCATTATTCTTTCAATGCATGAAAGATGTATTTCCTTCTTCCCTCTTTATAGTGGCAGTATTTTTGTCCTTCCTTTGAAACTTTCCTTTAAATTGATTATGTGGGAATTTGAGGTTTGTTTGTGGGATCTTCTTGAACACGATTTGCACTGTTCTTAAGGTGAGTGGCTTGCACAAAAACTTTGTCAAGACTAGTGGGGATAAATAGTAGTAAAGTATGATATATATAACTATGAAGTGTGCCAATATACTTCATTAAAGTTTCATAATAATCTAAAGGAATGCTTAATGCAAGATATTTCTTCCTAAATTCTTTCGTGAAACTTTGTACAGTTTGACCTTTACTTTGTCTTAAAGTTTGTCATTCCATCATTTCTTTATGTAAATAACCCAATGGATAAAATTTCTTCTTTATTGTTGATTTAAATTCCAACCATGAGGAAAGAATATTAACGCACTTACTTATGTCATGAAGTTTTCTTTCCCACAATAAGAGAGCAGTTCCTTCCAATCGAAGAGAGGCTAATTGTACTTTCACTTCCTCTTCATCAATTTGTTGTACATGGAAATATACTTCAACCTGTCAAATCAAATCATCTAACTTCTCAAGATTAGCATCTCCATTAAACATAGGTAAAGCAAATTTTCCATCAAGCTTTAATAATGGTTTCTTAAAAGAGGCTTTATGACTAGCATTAGAATGATGAGAATGATGAGAGGAAGAAGAGATAGAACTCAATCATGAATATGGAGGCTCAGGGGGTCTCCTCTAGCCTCTTGATTCACTGAAGCATTATCATCTCCTTGTGCTTCCTTTTTATTCCCTTTCTTCTTCATCCTCTTCTCGTAGTCTCCATACATTCGCTTGACCATTTCTGACATGTGATAGAAGACCATATGGAAGTTTTTTTCTTGTTCATCACGCTTGTCCTCTTCGACCATTTTCTTCCTCTGAGATGCATGACCAATCTCTCCATTGAAAGTATTAAGTGTTCCTTCACCTTATTTATGCTTTTCCCTAGTCAACATTCACACTCAACAATTCAATTCAAAATATGATTGCATTGATACCAACATGATCTGGGATCTTTCCATTGATGTGACATATTAAAGAATTGTATTGAATGAGAATAAATTGAAGTGCAACATAAAGAAGGAAAATCTCAATAAGAAAGAGACATAAGCATCAAATCTAAACACAAAAAACTTGATAATGGAGTTCGTCCTTGATGGTCTATGTCTCTCGGTCCTTCTCTCAAATGGGTAGGCCTTTTTATTAAATCAGCAAGATAATTTGGAAAAATACATAACTATACCTCATTTTGGAATTAAGTTGCGGAAGGTTTTCTCACATCAGAAAAAAGATAGCACCATTGAATTCATGGCGTCAAATTACCCAAAAATGACTATCTGAACGCCTCAATATAACACTCACACTTCCAGGCCCATGAGAAATTTCATCTCAATTTTTGTTCCTACCAACTACAATAAATGTCCGTACTCCTACATTGTTTTCCATGATTGACCATATTCTATCGCATCCACCCCCTCAACACTAGAAAAAAAGTGAATTTAAATAATTAAATTCCAGCAGATGTACCAACACATGGCCAGTAGGCCGGTTGGCATTCATGGTAGTGGTTAAGATTTAGGGTTCGAGAGGTCTAGGGTTCAAATCCACTTTGACCCATTTTGGATATTGGTTCCTATTTACAAAGGGTTATGGTAGGGTACATTGGACCAACTGCTAGAATGGGTGTTGATCGATCGGTACCCGTCACTGACTATACCACCGC
>JZKD02S0869967.1:363289-383467 GCA_000966675.3 Picea glauca
CCTTGAGTGGTTCCTGTGGAAATTTTCATTGGTCCACTTGGCACCCTAAAAATGCCAAATCCTCCTAATACGTGGCAGCTTGTGGGGCTACCACATGGCATGATGATGTCACCCTTTACAGTAAGTTGTTGACATCATGTTGACATCAACAATATGGATGATGATGTGTCCCTCAGTTGACTTGATATGGTTGACCAAGCTTTTACTGGCCATTTTTTCGATCCGTAACTCCATTTGAAGAACCATTTATGTCGTTGGAAATATTGCAATGTGCTCTTCACAATGATGCCAATTTTGTTTATTTTTGAGGACTTTGAATTTTTCCTTTTCTCCATCTATTGATGTTATTCTTATCTTCCTAAGGAACTTCTGAGAATTATGAGTTATTCTTGGGGTTCCATCGATCCCTTCAAATCAAGGATACAACCCCCTTTCCTTTCCATGTCCTACCGCCCTGAAATATAAGTGTATACCAACTATAACTACCACAATCACTGCCAATGTCACTGCCACTTTCACTATCACTATCACATCAACATGTAACCTTTCACTGTATCCAACCTGTAACATCAACTTGTCACTATATCCATCGAGTCACATCAACTTGTCCAACCTATCATTGCCACCGATACTCAACCAAATCCTTTCACATCAATCATATACCAAGGATACCTCTCAAATATATGTCCAACATTACCAACACATGCCTCTACCAAGAATATACCAAGATCACCAACATACCATGACAAGATACGTGTCTCCACCAAGTACCAACTTGTACCATGCACGATGCATCAACCTGTGTACCACAACCTGTACCAAGTGCATTAATCATGAAACCATGTATTCCAAGTACCAATCATGTATCATACCATGTACATCAATAAGGTACATCAAATATTGTACCATACCATGTACAATATACCATATACCATAAAATGTGTCTCAACTATATACCATATCATGCCATACACCATATGCCAATAAACCAAGATATGAACCAACAATATATCTCACCAAGTAGACCTTAATCAACATGTTCCATGCATCCAATGATGTGCCTCAAGTAATAAACCAAATATCACAAAAACATGCCTCAAGAATGCTCCTGAATATCACAAATATGCAACCTCATAACACAATATACCATTCCTCAAGTATGTACAATAACATGTAAGAAAACCATACAAAAATATATCCAATAATGCTTCTAATCAATGTACCATAACATCATAAATATGTATCGTATCACATACTCTCATCACCATGCATGTACCATAACACCATAACCATAACCCTTAAGGCTTACCTATGATATTATAGTTGACTTGTTGTACTGTAAATTGACCCGTAACTCTTCCACGATCCTCAACAACCTAGTACCAACATCTCTTCTCAAACTTACATAATATTTTCACAGATACACAACTTTCCCTTCTACATACCAAGGATGCTCAGGCTTTCCTCCACTGCAACATGTGTACATATGTCCCCTATCGAACTGCAACTTGCAGATACTTCAAAAACTAGGGTTTGTTGTAACCCCAAGACTTTCACCTTCGACCCTCCTTTTCTACCTTGGAAAAATTCCATCACAACCTTAGAAAAATATCACTAGTTCACATGATAGATAATCAATGAATGAGTGTGTAAGTGTCCTTGTGAATGACTCCTTGAGGTGTTTATATATTACTTGCTCTAGGTAAATCCTCTCCTTACTTTAGGGATTTTTCGTTGCAACCATTTTACCCTTTGACTAAAACTTGTAACCAACTAGGGTCTTCTTGACCAGTCTTTGGGGCTTCCAAATTTACAAGGCCATATCTCCCTAATCGAGAGGAACCGCATGGCTTTCCACATATCAATGAAAATGATACAAAATCTACTATCCATCCATGATAGTCTTACCTACAATTTCACTATCCTTCATGTCTATATGCCTTAATAAACTATGGGTCT
Source organism: Picea glauca (assembly GCA_000966675.3). Lineage (NCBI taxonomy): Eukaryota > Viridiplantae > Streptophyta > Pinopsida > Pinales > Pinaceae > Picea > Picea glauca. The sequence goes on from JZKD02S0869967.1 coordinate 365,249, forward strand.
CATAACCACACCTCTAGGCCTACATGTAGACTACATAAAATGTATTCAACTAACTCACCATCAATATCGATCATGAAAATGTCAATAAACTATCCAACATATATCAACCTCTCTAAGCGTTGACATCAATCTCTAAGGGTTGACATCAATCTCCAAGATCACTCTCTATTATAGGTGAATCCTCCTGCGAACAAGCAGATTCCCTCTTGGTCTCTAGACTCCTAAGGCCGAGAAAGAAAAGTTCTTAACATGGACACTGACACTATTTTTAGATCTGATTAAGCTAATATGCTAAGGGATATGAGCCTTGTTAACGATGTTTGTCCTTGCAATATCCAAGATGAGCTCCAATATCGATCTCCTTGACAGGTCCTGTAAAACAAACAAAGGTACAAATAACTTCCTATTCTATTGAGATTAACTCAAACATAGATCTATCTACTAAAGACAAACTCATGTGGGAACAAACATAAGTTTGAAAGAAACAGGCCAAGCATTGATATATTAATAAGAACAAGTAAAATCACTTACAATCCTTTAATGAAGGTGCAACATCTTTTTCTAGTTCTCCTTGTCCAACCCCTTTGCTCAAGTATTCTACACTGATATCTTTGATGGCATCCCAGTTATGGGATCATAAGTTTGGTGTAATTCTCAATCTCCATCCCCCCTTTCTACCATGAGGAGGCCTCCTTATATAGGCTTAGAGAGGCCTAACCACTTAATATATCTTTGGGATAAGTTGAGGATTCCTCTCCTTCAATTGTGGATCTCTCCTAGGATCATGCCTTGACCCAAGATTCGAACCCAACTACCTTCAGTTATTGAGGGGATTGTCCCCTAATTTCCTCTAATAAACTGAATTTCTCCCAAAAAAGAGAAGTGCTCCCTCAAAAGGGGCATAGAGCATTTGAATGCTCCTCTATAAGGGAGTACAAAGCACCAGTTCTCCCTGTCAGTAGGTAGGGGGGAGATCCCTCCCAAAATTGATGTTTTAGTGGCTTTTTCAGTGGCAGAAGGTTTGTACTCTTCTGTCAATTGATTTTCCTTCTTCAAAACTAGTCTTCGAGGTGTCTCAGTGTCCTTATGATGTCGTTAGAGAGAAGACACATGTAGTATGATGTTTGCAACACTTGCGACACTTGCGACCAATATGCGAAAATTGCAATATTTATAATGATGACACTAGACATCATTGCGATGAGTGATTTTGATGTGTAACAGATTTCCCTCCAAAGTGAGAAGTCAGAAGATGATGATGACTGAAGTAATTTGTAGACTTTTTAGAGCAAGGGTATGGATGTAGAGGGGCTAGAAAAAGTTGCACAGGACCATCAAACAAATATTATGACATGTTTCAAACCCAAGGCAGGCATACCTATGCTTGAGTCATAAAGACTATTTAGTTATGGCCACCATAAAATACATTGCAGATCCATAATTATACTGAGAAAAGTTATAGCCACTAAAGATACAATGTTGATCTATACTTCTATGACCTAAACTGATTGTAGCCATGAAGAATACACAGTGGATCTACGATATGATAAGACATAGCCACAACCAATACAAAGTGGATATATGTTACAGTATATGTTTCATAGTTCAAAAGAACTCCTTCGCAACCTTGGAAAGGTATATATAAGAGTGATAAGTCAATCTAGGGTCTTCTTACTGATCTTGATGTAGTACGAATCTAACCATGTGAATATATTTCATGATGTCAAACATGGTAGAAACCACTCGATTATTGGTCAATGAGGTAAACCATTAACAAGTGTGAGGGAGATCACCATTGATGTCAATGATTCCCAAGGTACTCTAGTACATTCCAACGAATGTGAATGAATGAGCTGAAGTCGAACATATATGGAATCATCCGATAAAGGGTCATTGATGTAAACCCACTGTTGGACGTGAGGAGGCCTGCCATTGAAACATGAAGGTCCCAATGTACTAACTGGTTTCTAAGTCTAACTCTTGGATAATGTGTTGAAGTCGAGAGGAATAGACTCATCGAAGGAGGGCCTTGATGTATCCCCCATCAACAAACATGAAACAAACACAAAGATGTAATTGGTGGATCAAATGAACATGGAATGACATGGGTATTAAAACAAAATATTTGTGATGGATGACTCTCGAGGCATATACTTCCCTTGAACACTGAGGCACAACAACAGAAACGTGACATGGACCAAAACTTGATGATGTAGTGGATTCTATGACTTTTGTCAGGTGACCCAAAGGAGTAAAATAAACTCAAAAGATTGTCTTAGTGCAGAGGTTCAATGGATTAAAATGCCTGCAAAGATAAAGTGTCATGTTCAGGGGTGACCGTAAGAGTTACTGATAGTGTTCTCAAAAACTGCTTGGCTTGCTTCTTTCAATTTTTCCCCTGTCCAGATAGACGAGTACCTCATTTTAATTTAACTAGATCAAGGAAGGTAACACATGCTCAATATGACTCACCTTTAGTAATTCCTTCTTCCTTTTTTTAGCGAACTGGAAGAAGTAAGGGTTCAGTCCCGTATTGTCCCTTCAATGTATAATTTTTTAACGAGTCCAGAGAAGGTAAAATTGGTGGTTTTTCATATTTAGAGAGTCTGAAAAAAACTTAAAGATGACTTCAATTTTGTCCTTTTTCATAATGTTAGCCTTGCGAGGATGAAAAAGAGATAAATTATCACTCGGAAGACGCCCTTTCAAACCTTTTAACGAGTGCGAAAGGAAGCAAGATCAATTGACAATCTTTTTACATTTAGAGAGTCTGAAAAGAGTTTAAAGAACACTCCAGGGGGTTCCTTTTTCATGTATCCATGGGGGTCCGAAAAAGAGATAAAAGTTTACCCGACGCATTCTCATGTGTTTGAGCTTGAGAACGAACGAAGACTATTCTCATGAAGGTGACAAGATAAAATGAACAAACCCGCTTCAAAGCCTACCAATAAAGTCAAAAATTCATTCTAGGGGATTAATAAGCCTCCAAATATTTCTCAAAAACCCAAAAATAACTATATCATATATGAAAATGAAATGTATAATAGTAAAAAGGGGTAAAAAATGTCATTTACCATTTCATTTGTACAAAGATTTGCAGCAGTGGAGAATTTGTGTTTTGGAGATGAATCTTGAATTGTTTGGTTCCAGAGCTATGGTTGATCATTTTCCTCACCATTTGGACCAAGTTAGCATTCTTTTTCCTCTCTTTCTTTTACATGATTCATATTTTTTTAGTGCACTAAAAATTTATAAAAAATGATGCCCTGGGTCAACCCAAGCACTCAACAAGCTCATCGCTCCTCTAAAAATCGTGGCTAAGCATTGAGTGGCTTGGAAAACACCCTTATTATCCAATCAAATTTGTGCCAATGCTATAATGTGGTGGCTATGAGGGGGATTCCTCAAAAAACAACAAGAAAAATGCCGAAAAATGGCTCACACATGCTCAATATGTGAGGAGGGCGTTTTGAGTTTTTGAGCATTTTAAATGGCTAATGTAAGGGTGGATTGGTGCCCTGATGTTAATGTGAAGAGGGAATTGTTCTTTTGCAAAAAAAAACAATCATTTTTTTTAAGTTTTTAAAATTGCCAAAAATTCTTCGAAATCATGATTTAATGAATTTTGTTGCTAATCGTAGGTGACTTCAGCAACATGCTTGAGTGGAAAGAAAGAGAACACAAGCTCGATGATGTGGCCTCTCTATAAAGTCCCCAAGAGAGAGCCGCATTGAGGAATTGCGGTCTACTCAAATATTTCAAAATGCAAAAGTTGAAGAAGGAGATTCTTCTTCTCAAATACATGATCAGGTTGTGGAACGTTGCAAAGCAAGGGTTCCAGAAAGGGACGCATCTTCTGACCATCGAGTTGGAGGATGTAAATTTCATAACTGGTATTTCGAAGAGAGGGTTTCCTATAGCTTTATCTAGGAAGAGGGAACTTCTTGCAACTGTGGATGAGTATATGGAAAACCATTGTGTCCCAAGAGCGATACTAGTGGGAGGCAGGATTGCAATCAAAGATATCAGAGACTTACCTCTTCGATCCATCATGTTTTTCATGACAAGTATAGCAGGAAGTAAGAGCTCTCACCTAGTTTCAATATCACAGGTGGCCTATGGTTTACAGTGTTTAGAACCAACACTGTTTAACTAGAGCACAGGGTTTCTCCACCATGTGAAGGAACAAATTATGAGATGCAGAGTAGGTCAACAGAAGTAGTTTGGATATGGCTCATTTTTGGTTTTGTTGTTTTTAGAGAGCATTCCCCAGTTGCAACCTCAGATTGCATTAGTAGTGCATCTAGTGGGAGAACCATATCTGGAATGGTGGACAAGCCTGTCCCTGAGACTAAGTTTGGATTCAGAGTTTAGATTCACTGGTGGTTTCTTTTCTTGGCTAAGACGTCAATTTATTGTGATAGAAGACTTTCCATATGGCAGAGTAGATTTTTCGAGGAAGCATGGACTTGGTTCTTCCAGTAGGAGAGGATTGGGATGCATCAGGTAAGAAACCAAAAGCGTTCTTGTCATTTATTTTTATTTTAAAACATTACATTATTTTTTTTTTGGGGTACATAGAAGAGTCTTTAATAAATGTATTCATTTCATCGTGCAGATAGGGGAGCAACACATCCAATAGATGTGTCGGTATTGGGGCATCATGGAGATGCTCACATTGTAGTTGATTAGGGGTAGCAAAAAGAGGACTCCAGGAGGTTGAAAGAAACCTCCAAGGCCTCACGATAGGTATCCCTCCCTTTAGGAGGTCGGAAGTGTCGTTACATATACAAAGACACACTGTGGGGGTGTCTGAGAGTCTTAACTCTCTACTGAGGCAAATAGCTCATGTAGTAATGTGTTACTCGGATCATAATGTAGTGCCAAAAGATTAGAATTATTCCTGGCAATTAGTCTGTATGACGATGCTTATGGGTGTGACCCACATTTTGCCTCTCTATGTACCTTTTTTGATGTAATCAAACATTTTCAGTCACACTGTATATATAAACATTTCCAAGTTTTTACAGTTCCAAATGATTTTCAAATGATGTATTTTATGTGATGTGTTTTAATTTACATGATGAAATGTGATGTAACTCATTTCCTTTATGAAATATTATCTATGTTCGAGATATCTATCCATAATGTAGTTTTCTAACAAATCTAAAACAATATTAAGTTCTCTTGGTATGTGTCGATATTCGATGAAATCAAACATTCGTTGAAGACGACGAACTTGTATATGGAGAGGTATCAGGATAGGATTGTGAATAGTGTAGATATGATTGAGTTGGCATACTATGAGTTGAGAGTCCAGATTGAAAATTATGTGAGAAATGCCTAGAGAGGATGCCTCGGTTATAAGTCCGATGACAACATGATATTCTTCCATGTTATTAGTTGTCGATCCTAAACAAATACCTCCTAAACTAACCAACTCATTAGAGTGGAAAAAGACCCAAGCTACGGAAGCAACATTCTGGGTGTGTCGAATAGCACCATCCACAAACCCGACAAAGATAGGAAAGGAAGATGTCATATGTGCATGAAAAAAAAAGACACAGTATAAGTGACCAAACTGGCATATCTTCCCCATTCTGTATTTTCCTCACAGGACTAAGCCGATTGTCGAATGGGGCCTCATATAGCGACTATGGGATAACTCAAATGCTCCAAGGGTTGACATCAATGACAACCAACTATCCAACAATGGATATTAGTGGCCAAGATCCATATGATTGTGATCATCCAAAGCTATTAGTTAGGGTACAAAGTCTATTATGTTATTGAAATCAATATAAAGTAAAAGCATCAAAGTAAAGATTTGTGTTCCTAGCCCATTCTTCCTAGAGAAAAGGAGGTTAAGGGTTGGGGTACTATATGTTTAAGGGATGTAGGGGATAAGAGTTATATTTGATGATATATAATATATATGCGGTACGGATTATAAGTGTTTTATTTTATAATATATAAGATTTATAAGGGTTAAGGGGTTGAGGTTACACATGTTAATTATGGATTAGAGATATAGGTGTTAATTGTTAATGGTTATACATACTAGTATTTAGGGGTTAGAGGGGATAAATGTTAGGGGTTATATATGCTAAAGGATTTAAGTGTTAAGTGATAAGGATGTTATAGATATTTGAAAGTAACGAGTTATAACTGTTAGGAGTTAAATTAATTATACATATGATGTTGGTTTAGGTGTTACATGGGTTATACTCGGGGGGAGAGTTAGGGGTAATATTAGTTAAAGGACTTAGATAATATATGTGTCAAGAATTATAAGGGTTTTAGTTGTTAACGGTTAGGTGATATTGGTTTAATGGGCTATATGGTGAGAGGTTAGGTTTAGAAGTCATAGGTGTAATAGGTTAATGTTTTATGGTTAGTGGTTATATCAATTCAGTGTTATAAGGGTTGGGGTTATAGGGTTTTGATAAAGTAGATAAATTAGTAAAGGTTAAAGGGGTTAGGGAATATGGCTTAACAATTACTATTATAAGTGTTAAAGGTTATGAGTTATATGGATTAGGGGTTATATGCATTAGTAGTTATGGTTTGAAAGGTATAAGTGTTAGGGGTAATAAAGATTAAGGGTTAAAATGGTTATATATTTTAGGGTTTATAGCTTCATTTACTACTTGTTATAATTGATAGCTTATTGAATTAAATAGAGATGTGTTCTAGGAGTAAAGAGATTATACGTGTTATATGGGTAAAAAATTAGGGATAGTAATTGTTGGGGGTAAGGGGTTTTAGGTGTGAGTGTTGATCAATTATAAGTTATAAGGTTATAGAAGTTGTGATTTATATTATAGTTTATAGAGGTTAGTTGTGATATATATTACAATAGCTAGTGGTTAAGGGTTGTAGGGGTTAGGAATTAGGGTCTATAAAGATTTAGACATTATAGGAGTTATATGAGAAGTTAATGATGATAATGGTTATAAGAGTTAGTAATTATATAGTTAGGGGTTATAGAATTTAGGAAGTTAAGTACAGAATTTATATGAGTTAAGGGTTAAAGGAATTAAAGGGGTTAGGTATTAAAGGGATCAAGAGCTATATAGTTTTTAGTAGTCATAGGTGTTATGACATTTATAGGTTGGGTCTTATAAGTTTTAAGGGTTACAAGTATTAAAAGTTATATGAACATAGGGTTTAAGAGATGATAAGGGTTAGGATGTATAGGAATTAGGACTATAATGTGTATTTGTTATATTGAGGTTCATTGTAGTTGGGTGGTGAAAAAATTTAAATGGAATAAATATTAGGGGTTACGTGAGGGATTATAGAGGTTTTGGGTTATAATAGTATGTAATAAGATATTATAGAGGTTAAGGATCATATGTCAAATTGATGAAGGTTGTATATGTATTAGGTGTTAGGAGTTATAAGCGTTAATGTTTAAGGGTTAAAATCATAAGTTATAGGTATTAGCGGTTATGGATTCATGGTTGCAAGGTTAGAGTTGACATGGATTTAATGTTAAGTTTACAGGTTGTAGGAGTTAGTGGTTATATTGGGGATTATAGGTGATATGCATTGTCCCAATTATAGATTATGGATTATGTGGCTTATATTAGTGGTACATGGGTTATGTGTGATATTGGTTGTAATAGTTACATATTATACAATTAAAGTGATTAGGGGAAATAGGGCACATAGATTATAGTTGTTAGGAGTCATATGTGTTAACTGTTGTAGATTTTAGGAGTTATAGGAGTCAAGGGTTAAAGTTTATAGGAGTTATGTATTAGGTATTATTGGAGTTGTGTGTCAGAGTTATAGGCTTTAAGGGTTCAGGAACTGGTGTAAGGAGTGATAAATCTTAGAAGTTATATGTATTGGGGATTATAAGTGTTTATATGGGATATATTAAAGGTTAGAAGTCTTGGCGGTTGATAGGGGTTATAAGTGTTATGACTTTTATTAGAGGTTATAAGTGTCTAAGTTTGATAAGGGTTATACAGATTACATATTGGGGGTTACATGGGTTATATGTGTTAAATTAGAGAATGTGGTTACATCGACTATATGAGTAAAGTGTTGGTGACTATAGTGGTTGGAGTTTTAATGTTATTAGTGATTATAGCGGTTAATGTTATAGTGGTAGGGGGTAAGGGATTATAAATATTAAGGATTGATAAGAGTTATAAGGGCGATAAAGGTTATATGTTATAGTGGTTAGGGGTTATAGATAGTATTGTTTATGGATTTTATATTTGAGGGTATCTTAAGGGATATAATGGTTATGGATTAAAGTTAATGGGTTATTGGGGTTATATTAGATATTGGTATTTACATTAATTATATTGGGAGTTATATGTGAGAGGAGTTATATGGTTTAGTACTTATGGGTTATAGGGGATAGATATTATAGGTGCTATAGAAATCATGTGTTACAAATTATGTATTAGAAATTATCTTTGTTAATGCTTATATCATTTAAGGACTAATAGAGATATAGATATTACAATCTATGCATTGGTAGACATTATTAATATTAATGGTTTGTTATTAATGTTAATGGTTAAGATTTAGAGGATATAGGTATTAAGGTTTAAAGATTAATGGTTATAAGAATTTTTTGCTAGGCGATTTAGATGATATAACGTTTAGGATAATGGGATATAAGTGTTATGATTTAAGGTTTATTTCCTAGGGATTATATAGGTTAGGTATTTTGGGTTACATGACTTAGATGTTAGGTGTTATTCTTTATAATGGTTAGAAATTGATGTTTAGGGAGGTCATAGTGTTAATGGTTATAACGATCAAAGGTTATAGGTTTATATGAGTTATTTTGGTAATTGAGGTGGTAAATAGGTAACAAGTATTAGGGGATATAAAAGTTAAGGGATAGGGATCTATATGTATTATAAAGATTAAAGGTTATATGTATTATAAATATTAAAGGTTATATGTATTAATAGTCAAAGGGGTTGATGGTTATAGATATTAGTATATGGGTTATGAAAAATAGGTTTAAGGTGTTAAATATTAGAGGTCATTATTATTATTGGTTAAGAATTGGGGGTTGTAGGAATTAGAGGTTAAAGATTAGGGGTTGTAAAAATAAAGGGTTATATGGGTTAATAAATTTAATGGTTAGGATTTTATTGATATGTGTGTGTGAGTGTGTGATGGGTCAAGGGTTAAGTATTAATACTTATATAGGTTGAGTGTTAGTGGTTATGCTAATTATTACAAATTATAAGGGTTGGAAATTATATTTTATTGGTTTTATGTGGTAAGGTTTATAAGGGTTGGGGATTATAAGGTATATATTAATTATAGTATATAGAGCTAATTAATATAATAGTCACTATAGGGTAATTAAGGTTACAATGGTTATCATTTAAGGGTTATCAATGGTAGTGGTTAGAATTTGTAAGGGTAATATGTTATATAAGTTAAACAATGTGGATTAGGGATTACAAATGTTACGGGTTGTATATGTTAAATCTTCCCATGTTAATTTGGGTTAGATGATAATTGTGACATGGATTAAGGATTATAATGGTTAAATAGATAAATGTTAAAGAATAAATGTGCTACTGTTATGGTTTATAAGTTTCATGGGATATACATCCTAAGGTTTATATTACAAGGCTCTAAAGATGAGGGTTTATACAAGCCACATGTAAGTATTCAACAAGATTATGTGTTTGAGTTATACATGTTGGGAGCTAGTGTTTATAAGGTTTGGAATTTAGGAGTTATAGGGTTAAGGTTATAGAGGTCATAACGATTTAGGATTACACATTTATATGGATTACGGTTTATATTGATTATAAATGTTAAAGAGTAATTATTATAAGGGTTATATGGTTTAAATTTATAGGGGATATAAAGGTGATGAGTTAGATCAATTATGATTATATTGTCAAGAAGGTTAAGTGTGATAATAGTTAAAAAAAAAGGTGTTATATGAGTTAGGTGTCACATTGTGGATTATAGGGGTGATAAGGATTATATGGATTAGGAGTAAAAGGATATAGGGTAGCATGTTATAAGGGTGAGGGGTTATAAGTATTAAATTTAGAAGTTATAAGTTGTATGCGTTTGGGATATAAGGATTGGTTGTTATATGAATTTAGGTTATAAAGGTTTTAAGGGATATAAGGGATTACAAGTTTCACATGTTAGTGTTATAGGTGTTAGGGGTTAAGGGTTATAAGTATTTGGAGTTATATTGTAGGTTATAAGGGTATACTTATGAGTTATAAGGGTTAATTATGCAAGGTTGTAAAGCTAATTATAAGATTTAGGTGTTAAAGGTTCATTATTATTAGATTTTAAGAGTTTTGACCTTTTGAGATTAAGGGTGATACAGTATATGATGAAATATTTTATATACATTATATATATTGTGATGCTTAGTTATGATGGTGGTTAAGGGTTAGTATAGGGATTAGTAGTTACATATTATATGGATTAAGGTTATATATACTGAATCATTTGTGGGTTGCAATGTATAGGGATTAAGATTTAAGTGTTAAAAATATTAGGAGTTATTGAGGTTAGAGATTATAGTTATATGTATTGTGGTCGAATATTATGGGATATATGGGTTATGTGTTCTAGCATTTGAAAATTTTAAGGGTTATATTAAGGGGACATAATGGGTAAGAATGATGATTTATGGGTTATAGGGGTTAGGGCCAAGAGGAGTTTTACGTTTTTTCTATTAGCAGTCATAGTGGATAAGGGTTATAGATCTTATATAAGTTAGGCATTGGTGATTATATGTGTTCTAAGGATTAATGATATTATAAGTTAACACCACCTATAGTGTTTAATAATTACATGGTTCAAGAGTTATATATGTTAGGAGTTATTTAATAATGAGTTAGGTGTAAGAGGTTATTAAAGTGAGCATTTAGGAGTTGGGATTTTTGAGATTAAAGGTTATAAGCTAGTATTTAGGGGTTATATGGATTAGGGTTTGTAATGATTTGGTGTTATAAGGGTTAGGTAATTTAGGTATCATGGGTTAAGAATTAGGTGTTTTATGGGTTATATGGGTTATGGATTATATTATTAATTATAAGGGTTAGAAATTAGATTAGAAATTAGAGTTTAAATGTATTAGAAATAGGGTTGATTTTGGTTATATGGGTAATACAAGGGATGACTAGGTGAATTGAGTTTATAGGTCAAATTAAGGTTATAGTGGTTATCTAGGTTGTTTGAAAAATATTCTACTTGTTAAGCAATATATGAGTTAAGGGTGATAAATGTTACAAGAGTTAATAGTGATACAATTATACATATTTTTGGGTATAAGGGCTATATATGTATATGATTTAGAGAATATAAGGTATATAGTGGAGAGGGATAAGATCATTGGGTTAGAATGGTTAGGGAATATATAGATTAAAGTGATTAGCGGTTACAAGCTTTATGGGTTTTAAATCTTTAGAGTTAAAGGATTTGTGGATTATATAAGCTATACACGTTATGTGTTGGGGGTTATAGAAGTTAGTATTTATAATTGTTAAGGTTATAAGTGTTACAATTAATATTTATTATAGTCATTAAGGGTTAGGGAGGGAAGGGTGATAATTTTTATAAGGGTCAAGGGTTGTAGGGGTAAGAGTTATATTCAAAGATATAAAATATACATATAAGTGTTATGATTTATAATAGCTAATGGTTATGAGGGTTTAGGGTTATGGGTTATATGTGTTAGGGGCTTTAGGATATAAATGTTATAAGGATTTGGGAGTAAGTGGATAAATAATTAGGAGATACATTAGTGATAAAGGTGAGGTGTTATGAGTTATAAGGATTGTAAATTGTAGAGGATAAATGTTTAGGATAAAGGTTTAGGGGTTACAAGGGTTATGGTTAGGGGGTTTAAGAGAGATATTAGTTAGTATAAGTGTTAGGATTTATAGGGTTTATAGTTTTTACCAATTAGGTGATATGGGTATAATGGTTTTATGGGTGAGGGGTTAGGGTTATAAGTTATAATTGTGAGTGGTAAATATTTTAGGGTTAGGGATTATTTGGATTTTGAGTTATAAAGGATGGGGTTTATAGGGGTTAAAAGAAAGGGGTTATATTAGTATGGGTTAAAGGGGTTAAGGTTTATGGATTAAGGGTTAGGGTAATAAGTTTTAAGGGTTATGAGTTAGAAGGATTACGGTTTATAATTATTAGTGATGGTTTGGAAGGGATAAGTTTTCAGGGTAATAAGGTTTAAGGGTTATAATGGTTATATGGTTTAGGATTTATAGGTTATAGTTGATAGATTATAGGAATAATAGAGACATGTTATAAGAAGTAAAGATGTTATATGGGTTATATGTGTTAAGAATTAGGGATGATGAGTGTTAGAGGTAAGGGGTTAAAAGGATTAATTTATAGGGTCAATGGTTATGGATGTTTAAGGTATATAAGTTATAGAAGTTATGGGTTATATTAGGGTTTATAGAGGTTAGGTATGATATGTTTGGATTTTGGGGCTTTAAAGAGTTAAACATTATATGAGTTATATTAGAGGTTATGGATGCTCTAAGAGTTAGTGATTATATGGTTATATGTTATAGGTTCTAGAATATAGAGGTTAAGTTTTAGATGTTACATGAGTTAGGGGAAAATGAATTTAAGTGGTTAGGTGTTATAGGGAATAAGGGATACAAGAGTTAGTATTTATAGGTTCTATGACATATATAGGTTGGGGGTGATAAGTGTTAAAGGTTACATATATTAAAAATTAAAGGGGCCATAGGGTTTAATTGATGATAAGGGTTAGAAATTATAGGCACCAATGGTCATAATTCGTATTGATTATATTAGGGTCATCATGGTTGGGGGTGATAAAAGCTAAATGGATTAGAGATTAGAGTTTAGGTGTGAGAGATTATAGGGGATATGAGTTGTATTTTTATGGAATAAGGGATTATAGAATTTAAGGGTCATATGTCAAATGGGTGAAGATTACTTATTTATTAGGTGTTATATGTGTTAGCCATTGATAATTAAAGTGAGAAGTTATATGTGTGAGGGGTTATGAATTCACAATAATAATGGTTAAATTTTATAGGGATTTAAGGTTATATTAGAGGTTAATGTGAGGTAGTGGTACAAGGTTATATGAAGTAGGGTTTATATATATTAGGTGTTAGTGGTTATATAAATGGTTACGAAGAATAGTGGTTATGACTATAAGGGTTAGTTGTTGGGAGTAATAATTTTTAAGGAGAAATGGTTATGAGGGATAGTGGTTATTGTTATAAGTGTTAGATGATGGAAGTGATAAGGATTAAGGGTTAGAGTTATATCTTTATTTGTTAAGGGTACTAATATCTTATATGGATTGAGAATGTGATTATAAATGATAAAATTGGTTGTATGGGTTTGGACATATATGATATAAGCTAGGGGTTATTGTGGTTAGGTTGTAGGGGTTTTGGGGTTTATATAGTATAGGGTTTAAAGGTTGCAAGGGTTAGTGGTTATATTAGGGGTTATACATGATATATTTTTATCATAACTAGATACGAGGATTGTATTTGTCTATATTAGGAGTAAATGATTTATGGGTGATAGTGGTTATAAGATTTAGAGATTACATGGTTAAATAGGCTAGAGAAAATAAGAATTAAATTTTTTTTTTTTTAGGAGTCATATAGCGAGGATTATAGGGTATGTGTCTAGGGTTATAGGGTTTAGGATTTTTAGGGGTTAAGTGTTAAAATATATAGGGGTTATGTATTAGAGTTAATAGGGAAATTAATGATAAATTTTATAATTTACATGTAGCAGTTAGCAAAGTTAATAAGTCCTCTCATCTCCCCTAATATGTTATATTAAATCAAGATTCAGTTCAAGAACTATATACAAATTGTATTGAACTTACCTATTACTTAAGACAACAAAAAAATTACTCATATATCTCCATATGTGGATGGAAGCCTAAAAAAACAAGATCAACTAACTAGTAAGAGATTTGATAAGAAGTTCTCATTTGATTCATAATGCATGGATATTTAATTTATAATACTGCAAATGAATATCTTTTAGGAATTTCTATAATTTTCTTGCAAAGTGTACAAGAAATTTAAATCATAATGAAAACTTTTGAATTGATTCATAATATATGGATATTTAATTTATAATAGTGTCAACGAATGTTTTTAAGGAATTTCTATAATTTTCTTACATAGTGTAATAGAAATTTAAATCATAATAAAAAAAATTGAAATCATTAATTCTATCATGCTCAAATAGGTGGAGATCACTCACCAAATTGTACTCAAGAAGACCGGATCCGCTATTGACAACAAATAGATATTACGAGGTTGAATTTATGGAATTATATGGATTGTTGGGAAATTTTATAGTTGTAAAATATATTGTATTCAAACTGCTAATGGGAAAGATCTGACTTGGAAGTACAATGCTCAACATGCTTTTTATACACAACTAAGGATAATGTGGAACTCTCTTATTTAATACTTATTTTTATTTTTACTTGGGTTTATTATTATTATATTTTGATAATGGCCATGGCTCGAAACGAAATAGAGAAAAAGAAAGAGTATGGCCAAGAATGTGATATCGATGTTAAAACTTAGGATGTTATTTGGAAATTCAATACAGAAGAAGCGAAAAAATTGGCCAAGAATGTGATATGGATGTTAGTTGGAAATTCAATACTTGGAAGATACCTTGCCTATCAAGTCGAAGGTTCAAAACCCAAAAAAGTGTAAGTTTCAAAACCCAAAAGAGGCGGAACCCAAAAGAGGAGGATGATCATAATCATCATTCAACGATGAATAATCCTATTATGAATATGCCTGAGAGTAGTGGGGTTTTCGAAAACTGAACTAGGTGGGAACATGGACGCTGATTTCCTAGATCAACATGTACAACCCATATCAGAAGGTGGCACCGAGCTGTATAACTTTGCAGGGTTCGAGTCTCTTTCATTAACTTTACTCAATCTCTTAAGAAAAGATTAAAGATGGGTGAGGCATATTATTCTGAATTAACTTTACAAAGATTAAAGATGGGCGAGGCATATTATTCTGAATTAACTTTACAAAGATTAAAGATGGGTGAGGCATATTATTTTGAATTAACTTTACAAAGATTAAATATGGGTGAGGCATATTATTCTGAATTGGCATATTATTCTGAATATAAAGAGAACCAAAAACCAGAGATAACTTAATACGAAGAGGTCAAAGTTCAACTTCTTCCATTTGTTGCAGAAGTCCAAGTGGTCGCTCTGGTTACAATTATGGATTTGATCCCTCTCTATAAAGCATAAAATGAAGAGTAAGTTCATTCTACGAGCAATGAACAACCTGGGAATGGGATGAGATCAAAAAGGAATTATTTTTGAGTAAGTAAATCTTGAGGTAATCTGCCTAACGATGTCTAGGAGATAGCCTCATGCTGGTTTTGGCACAAACTTAATTATTACTATTGGTTGTGTCAGTTTTAACAAAGGTCAAACAGAATGACATAAAGAGATGTTGGTTCTACTATTACCTTATATTTTTGAGATATTGTAATTTTTTGAGTTATTGATACTTATTTATAATCTAATAAGAATAATAAGAATGTTAGGAATTTTGTATTTAAACTTTAAATAATTTATATATCCATTCATAATAGTATATTTAAATCTAATTATTATATTTCTGAAATTATTTTTATTATATAAAAACTTTTTTAATAAATAAAGTTGAGTTAATTATCAAATAAAAACAATATCTATAAGTTAATAATTAATATTAAAACTTAATCTTGAATTGAAATGTAACAAATTCCATACACAATATTAATTTAATTTAGAAAAATAAACACCAACATACAATTGAAATAATAAATATTCCTTTTATTTATTATAAATAGTTTTATAAAATTTTCCTTATAACCACATTTTTACCGGAGCACTCATTCCCTCTTTATTATGATCAGAGGTTATGCCATAATGCTTGAAGCGTACATAAACCTACATCTTGGATATTGTATCCTCACTCTAATACAATGATATCGAAAAAAATAAAAAAAATCATTACCTTTGCTTTGATTTCACAAAAAGTCGATGTATCGGATCAACAGGTAAAGTAAAACTGGTACGTATGCTTGCTTCGCTTCTATTTAGTACGGCACTCGAACTAGCGGCTCTCCAACTGGTTCATCGACCGACTCAACTGACTCTCGATCTAGAGACTGTAGATCTTCGACCTTTGCCTTAACTGATAGTTCAGGTGGTTCTGCAACTATTCGATTGGGATATCTATCTCTATTTGCAAAAAAAAAAAAAAAAATGGTTCTAGCACAAGCTTAACTACTGCTAGCAAAACAAGATCCGGATTTATAACTGAACAAAAGTGCAGCTGGCACATAAAGGAATGTTGTTCTACTACTAAATTGCCTTTACATCTAATGCTTAACCTACTGCTAGATGTGGTGCTTTTGAAGTCTAATTGGAACGTAGTGGATCAGTGAACTTAAACTACTGAATTGAATAAAATAGATTTATAATTCCATAGTTGAAAGAAAAATCAGTTTACAAAATTTAGAAAACAATTAAAACAATTTACATAATTTATTAAAAAATTAATGAGATATTAATTTTTAAAAAAATAATGAAATACTATTTTAAAAAAAAATAATGAGATACTAATTTATATGTAAAATTGTTGGGTTGTTTATACTTATTTATAAACTGATAAGAATATTAGAAATTTTGTATTTAATATTTAAATAACTCATACATTTATTTTTAAAAGGATTTTTAAATCTAATAATTATACATTTTGAAATTATTTCTATTATATAAAAAAAAAATTCAATAAAATTGTTAATTAATGGTAAAATAAAAATAATATATTTATGTTAGTTAACATTGAAATTTGATATGCATAAAATTTAAGAAATTTAATACACAATGTTAATTTAGAAAAAGGAACACCAACATACAATTGAAATAATAATGAAAAAAAACTTGTATTTGTTATTTATTTTTTATAACTTTCTTTATTTATTATAAATGACATTATTGGGGTCTTCTTATGAGTGAACTTTTACTTAAGTTCTCAATAAAATGAAAATGATATGAAAAAAGAAAAAGAAAAACACATTAACTAGAACATAGAAAAAACAAAACTATATATAATTATTATTTTAAAAATTCTTCCATAATATAATATTATATTTGTAAAAAGAAAAAATGTGAAAATTACACCGGTACATGGAGGGAAGGGTGACAACTAAACACAACTAGGAAAGAAGAATTAACTATTATGTCATGCATGTAGCCATTTCATTTCATTTATGATGCTTCCAACTTGTTTCACTTCATTTCCAAACAATTGTGTCATATTAATATATTGATTGTGATTTTTTTTACAATAAGATGAACCAACTATTAACAAATCTATACTATCTTATAACAAACTATGTTAATGACTTATCTACCTCAAACAAACTATTAGAACTATCATGTTCCTCATAGATAATAAATTTTACTGTGAAAATGGTATTTCTAATTCATTAATAACAAGTATATTCATTTTGAAAAATACACTTAATTTAATAACCAGTAAAACTTTAAAAAAAAATTATCAAAAAAAATATAAATAAGTATGTTTATATAAAAATATTTTTTAATAAAGTTGTTAATGGTAAAACTAAAATAATATTCCCCGGATGGGGTGACAACGCGGCAAAGACGACCACGTGGCTGCGAGCTGGAGCGGGCAGGCAGGGCGCTCACCGGCTCACGTCAAATTCACATTTAATCGCCATGAATTACCGCAATTGCATACTAATGAGGCGCYTGCTCGCACAAGGCGAAGGTACCAGCACCGAGGATCAGCGTTTAATGCAGACTGGGATGGGGTGGTATATCGTAATTGGCATTATTTCCTGGTTCATTGTTTGCAGTGCCCCTCCGGGAAACCAAGAGCTCTCGCGACCTGGTAATATGTGGCAGAGTTCGACTCACAGCAAGACTGTCACCATTCGCTCGAGGGGGTCGCACAGTCTGGCTGCATATTCACCTGGCATCGACATGCCGCGACTTCGAGGCACACCGATACGGGGAGCGACCTGGTATGCCACAAAATCGAGACGCAAACGTAAGGAAGCCTTCGAAAAGGCGCTGGCAATTGCTACCAGAAGAAGACGACTGAGAGGCATGGCAATTGTGGAGGAGGAGTTCCCGGCCGAAGGACT
>JZKD02S0869967.1:383517-413751 GCA_000966675.3 Picea glauca
GAGCAGCGAATTGATCTGTTCTTCGCCGCGCACTCCAGAGCAACGCCGAAGAAACAGTGTCCAACATGCGCCAGAGCGTACGCCTTCCCTGCACGCTGGAGGCACACCGAAGCTGTCGAAGCTCTCCTGGGTTCCGAGGTTACCTAATGTCTAAGTCCCAGCTCTGTTTCTGGTTCTGTCTTACTGATATATGCCTGAAGATAGCTAGTTTTCTTTATGCTTTAGTTTTAGTAGCAAACAATAGTTTGAATTTTGCCACTCCTGGTTTCCTACGGGCGGGAGATAGCGATGTTATTTTTTATACTCTTAGACTACTCTTAGATAGCAAAGACAATGACATGTGGCAAGGGGTGTCGAGCTGCCTCGGTTTCCTGCTCAGACGGGACAGCTGGCATCCCCAATGGGGCTGTAAAATGCTTATATCAATATAACAGGTTCCATCTTTTTTATTTAAAAAAAAAAAAAAAAAAACTAAAATAATATATTTATGTTAATTAAGATTAAAATTTAATATGTATAAAATTTAAGAAAATTAATATACAATGTTAATTTAGAAAAAGTAACACCAACATACAATTGAAATAATAATAAAAAAAGTTCTTTATTTGTTATTTATTTTTTATAATTTTCTTTATTTGTTATAAATGACATTATTGGGGTTTTTATTTAAGTGTACTCTTGTTTGAGTTCTCTATAAAAATACAAATGATATGAAAAAGAAAAAGAAAAACACATTAATTAGAACATAGAAAAAACAAAGCTATAGATAATTATTATTTTAAAAATTCTTCCATAATATAATATTATATTTGTAAAAATAAAATATCGAAGAAGTACACCACTACATGGGGAAGGGTGACAATTAAATACAACTAACAAAGAGGAATTAACTATTGTGCCATGCATGTAGTCATTTCATTTCATTTATGATGCTTCCAACTTGTTTCACTTCATTTCCAAACAATTATGTCATATTAATATATTGATTGTGATTTTTTTTACAATAAAATGAACCAACTATTAACAAAACAATTAACAAATTTACACCATTCTATAACAAACTATGTTAATGAGTTATCGGCCTCAAACAAGTTATTAGAACTACCATACTTCTCATAAATAATAAATTTTATTGTGAAAATGATATTTCTAACCCATTAATAACAAATATATTTTTTTGAAAAATACACTTAATTTAATAATGAGTATACATTAATTTTTTTTTTATCAAAAAAATATAAATAAGTATATTCATTTTGAAAAATACACTTAATTTAATAATAATGAGTATACATTTTAAAATTATTTTTATCATAAAAAAATTAAATAAAATTATTTAATCTAATGATCCAAAAAATATAATATCATACTTATAAAATAATTGAAATTTTAACAAATTTCATACACAATATTGACAAATTTCATACAAAATAGTAACTGAAAGAAAAAAGTAAAAAC
This sequence comes from Picea glauca, assembly GCA_000966675.3. Lineage (NCBI taxonomy): Eukaryota > Viridiplantae > Streptophyta > Pinopsida > Pinales > Pinaceae > Picea > Picea glauca. Next base: position 384,976 of record JZKD02S0869967.1, read on the forward strand.
AACTATCAAATTAATTATATAAATAAATATAACAAAAACTAGTAATAATAATATTTGGGTTTTTATCATTATATTTTGATACAGGCGATGGTAGAAAAACAAAAGAAATGAGAGAGAATTGGCCAACAGTGATATGGATGTTATGTGGTAGTTAAGTATAGGAGAGATAATCTCCCCACCTATCAAGTCTGAAGTTTGAAACGAAAAAGGACAGGATAATCATAATCAGTCTTAATGAAAATTTTGGTTCCAATCATTAATGACAAAATAATTATAATAATGGTAAAATATATATACAGATATCCAACGATGTATAAGCATTAGTTCCAACTCATTAATGGCAAAATATATGTACAGATATCCAACGATGTATATGCATGCATTTACTTCCATCCACCACTACGTACATGAAATCACTGTCTACAGCGTCTAATTTAAATCTCACAAACCAGGAAGCTACTATTGTAATGGTTGGAGCATTGTCCTAAGTTTGGAGATTACAAGACAAATGTAGCCAAAGTCAAAAGGAAAGGGTTTTGTTTCTTCCAAGATTAGGCTATCAAATATAATAATAATAAAAAGAGGACTATCAAGTATAATATAAACAGAGGGCGGTGAGATCTTCCTGGGACATTTTTGGTTATATGTCTAAATTTAGAACTTCTAGTCAACAAGTTGCCCAAGTTGACCCCGTCTATTCAGTTTAAGTTCAAAGCCCGAATGAGCTTAGTGAGAAATAGAAGAAAATGGTTTATATATATATATTATCTTAATAATATAATAAACAAATCTTCTCTTGGTAGGAATTTTAGATATGGTTAAAGTACAGCCAGGACAATGTCCTAACAAGTTTGACTGATTTAGATGGGGCTCTACATTATTACTTATATTATTATCATTTATAGGAAGGGATTGACGGTGGAGACGATCAGAGACAGTGATAGGACAACAATAGAAAACGATTAGGACAACCAGAGGCATCTCATAAAGTTAAATTAACTTCAAATTTAACTCAATCAAAACGATAAGAGTGATAGGCGTTTGTTGCGATTTAAGGACCATATGTTTGAAGTCATAGGCCTTTGTTGCGATTGAAGTTGAATCCTGAAGATGTCCTGTAAAGCACAGAGCATCGATGACTCTTAAGGCTTATGATTGGCTACAACAAACAAAATGATGAGACAGACTTTGAAACTGAGGGGTTATGAGCTAAAACTATTCACTCAGTTCTTTAGAGAAGATGGCTAAGTGGGTGACTACAGGTCCAGTCTCCCACATGCAACCAAGAACGATGGATCAAAAACTTCACAAAATCGTGAAATCTGAAGGGAAACCATCCATTAATCGTGAAAAGGTAGCTCTAGACCACAGATATAATCTTATAGACAATAAAGATCTAGGGCTGATCATTTGATAAGACTCTTATAGCTATAGACAAAGATAAGATCCAGGGTTGATCATTTGATAAAACTGTTATAGATATAGACAAAGATAAGATCGAGGGCTGATCATTTGATATAATCTTATAGCTATAGAAAAAGATATATATGCAGAGCTTATCATTTGATAAGACTCGTGCAGGTTCAGTGAACAGGGATATACAACCACCAGAATGATTCAACCCACATATTGGATAAGGAGCAAAAGTAAAAGAGAAAAAGTGAGACTAATGATAAACACAACACAGAGAGCCACTCTTCCCTTCGTTATAATTATAAGTGTAAGGAAGTACAGTGATCAATTGGCCGAAAGACTAACAGACACACATAGAAAGAAATAAAGACAGATACATGTAAAAAAGACAAAAAGAAAAATAGAGAGAGGGGGGTTTCTTGTTTTAATCTCTTTATTCGATCTCTACTGATTCTTTAGTTTCTGATAAAAAAGATTCAACTGGGTTTGTAGTTCATGCAGGAGTAGGATTTCCATGTAAGATCGATTAAAACATAAGGAAACCCTAATTTACTGGGTGTTGATGAGGAAGGACACCAGTCTGCTATTTAGACAAACAAGTAATCTTCAGAAAACCCTAATTTAATATTTTTTTAAGGATATTTTATAATGACAAATATCAAATAGATATAGAAGACATACAGAAGATGATCTGATCCGATCTTGTTGCTTACGTTTGTTGAGCTTTCTTTTGCTAACGCATCCTAATCTTCTTGAACCGCAGGTTTTACACAGAGACTGCCAGAATCAAAATTATAACATTAGTCCATGAAAATTCATGAGGAGATTAATAAGAAAACTGCATAACAAAAAAAATCTAAGCAAATTAACCTTTGGTGCATTTCTCCATAGCAGCGTTCGATGTATTTTGGATTAGGCCCAAGTCCTAACAACTGTTCTGTCTGGAGCACGATTCTAGAATTGAAAGGTTAATCGTTGGGCAGATACCAAGATTGAGAAGGGTTCCATCCCCAAGAGTTTTCACCTCAGCGACTTGCTTTTAAATTCTTTTCTCCAACGGCTATATCGTTTGCTTTTTCCATTTCTTCTCCAACGGTTATATCGTTTGCTTTTTCTTCACGGTCCATATCTACATACGTTTTAATGTATGTCTTTGTATCATGTTTAAATGGTCATGAATCTTAGTATCTTCTTTGTCTTATATTTGAACGGTCATAAAAGGGTTTAAGGAGCAAGTTAATGCGATCATAAACGATCTTGATGAGGCAGGTTAATGGGATGATTAATAATGGCTAGCATGCATGTTAATGGGATGAAGTTAGTATTATGTTTAAATAATCATAAAAAGATGGTGAGTTGTTATTGGAATGGTTTTGGTTTGAGATTTTTTTTTTTTAAGAAAAGTTTGGATTAGGGTTTAGGGGTTGGATATAGAGTTTCTATGTAAATGTATTTGAATTTAAAATTATTAAGTTTTTGTGTGTAAATTTCTCATGTGTAAAGAAATGTGTGTAACTTTTAAAAGTTGATTTTTTTCTAAATAGGTGGAAACATAATTTATTTTATATTCATAACAAGTGTTTAATCTACAATCTTAGATATAAACATAATCACTTGTTAGATTAATTCTTAAACACTCTTTTAAGGTTTAGTATATGTAAACTTAACACACATTAAAAGTACAGTCCAAATGGATTCTAACATCATTCTAAAGTACAATCCAAATAGATATGCACAACATCTTTTTGTTTAAATAAATTCATCACATTTTTTTAAGATTTGTAGCATGTCAATAATTATGTTGAGAAATAACTTACTCACTTAAGTTCTAAGCTTTTACATTTTCATTGTTTTGAACCAAACATCAAGATTTGCCGTATGTCTACTATTGTCAAATAACTATATACAATTCATGGTTTGGATGAATTTCATTTTTGAATTCCATTTCTATCTTTAAATAAATTCATCATATTTTTATTTATTTTTAATTTATAATGTCTACAATGGAAAAATAATTATATACAATTCATGGTTCTAAATTTATAATATGTTTACTATGGTAAAATAGTTATATGTAATTCATGGTTTTAAGTTACTGATATTTAGATAAGTTTTATCTAAAAATACATTTTAATTTTAATATATTTTGATGTATTTTATGTAAATATTGTTATAATTTATTTTTTTTGGAATTATTCATTTTAATTAAAAGATTAAATATATATTTTTTAAATATTAGATAAATAACAAAATTATTTTACTTTTTAATTCACTGTATGTAATGGATAGACCAATTAAGTCTTAGTGGAAGTTAATCATCATCATCATTCAAAGTGTCAAGAGACATTGTATTTAAATTTATAACACCTCTTAATATTAAATAATAGTATTGAATTTTTATCACAATTCTAAATAAATAACATATATATAAGTTAAATTACTCCACCTTTAATGCAGGTGGAAGGTTTACCAATTCAACAATTAAGAGTTATTTGGATGATTCAATATATGAATAAAAAATGTTACAATGTTACAAAAATGAGAAACAAGGCCCATTCCTAAGGATAATAAAAAGTTTTGTTAACTTGGCTTTGTGGGGGTACTAATTACTCAATTATATGTGCATATAAGCTTTGTTATTGACCTCAAATTAAATAGTTAGTAGATAACTCCAATCATATGTTGGTTGTTTCCATTGGTTAATAATGCTAAGGTACTTTCTTGATAGGTTGATCATTAGAATTGGGATGGGTGTTAAGGTGAGACTAGTCATTAGTGTGCTTCAGACCCTACATATAGAACACCTCATGGATCTTGGAGGTTGTGCTAGATGTGAGGAGTGATAATGTTCTAAAGTGTTTATCATGGAGGAACATCCTTCGAATCCATGTGATCCCTTACATTACGAGAATTATGTTTTCATCGTCAAACTTCTGGGGAGGATGTTGTTAGAATGTTGTGTCGTTTAACCATAGCCAGTATCACAATATTGTTACCCAACCATAGGAGCACAGCCACCCTCGAGCACTATAACCTTTGACAGATGGAATGATTCTGGAAGCAACACTATACCCAAGAGATAACCAAGAGAGAGAGCACACCTTTCTCCTAAGGTAGTGCACCAAGTACAAAGTCACAAACCATAGACCAATATTAGTACCCAGTTGTAGTCATTACAGTTGCACTCTTCCTCTAGAATTGTGCACCACTTTATTGAGTGTGAGTAAAATGAGCTCAAGCACCTTCTATTTATACTAATCTGGCCAAGTGAACATGTACTTCAATATTACTTATTTTGCTAAGCCAACTTGTCTTCCAAGGTTTTCACACATATGTTTACATTTTCTCTTTCTTCCAGAATATTCTATTCTAGTCAAAGGTTTATCCATGGAGGTTAGTATCTCCCGCAGTGCCAAAAAATCAACACTCCCTCTTATCTAGGGAGGTATTTAACCATGATGTTCATTTATGGTCTTCATAGCCTTGCTTGTTATGCCATGATCCTCTCGTCATGGTTACGCAGACCATGCTACTTGTAGCATCATTACGTCACACATGGATATGCCCATGTGGACCATTCAATTTCTTCTAGGGTCCACAACTCACCAGATAACACTAGAGCTACATATCGTAGTGTGTGTCACCATCAACATCATGGGATACATTTGCATGACGTGCTCACCCATGTCATGAGTATCATCATTACTATCTTCATTATCCATCCATATCACATGGCATGGGAAACACCTACATGGTCTTGTAAACCGATAGCATCACCAAAGATACACAGGATATCTCGTGATCATCCATATCATATTACGAGCAACACCATCACATCCATACAAGTTCTTGACTACAGTACTAGCGTATGAGACTGTATCACTAGTGTAGAAATAACTCGACATACCATACCATCTCACTATAGTATCCTACAACCCGACATGAAGCCTATACCTCAACACAAGGCCTACAACTCGGCATGAAACCTACAACTTGGAATAAGGCCTACAACTCGACACAAAGCCTACAACTTGGAACAAGGCCAACAACTCAACAAGAATACTGCAACTCGAAACAAGTCCTAAACCTCGACATGAAGCTTGCAACTCGACACAAGGCCTACAACTCAACATAAAACATACAACTTGGCACAAGGCCTACAACTCAACACGAAGCCTGCAAATCGATACAAAGGTCTACAACTCAACACAAAGGCCTACAAGATCCTTCTTTTTTAATGTTTCCATTGAATCCCTTTAACTGAGAGAATCCTCAAACCATGCTTCCATCCCCTGCATGTCCCTATGCATCATGCAAAGTGTCATGAAACCTTACTTCTTCCTAATCACTGACTCCGTCTGAAGTTTGACTCCCTTTGAGTCCTTCCAAGTCTTACTTTTATGTGGTAACCTTCCTGGAATAAATAGGATAACTTTCCTGAAACATAAACAACAGGAGAAAAAGTATTTCCATTATAATATCATTTTATATAAGAACATATCAATTTCATGGTAATTCATTATTACATTACCAAGGTGTCATCCCTAAGAACAAGAACAAGAAATATATCCTAGAGGACATGTTAGTTCATATTACAATTAATTTCAATAAGCATGTATATTAATAGTACAAGCTACTAAGTCTTCATTTGTTCCTAGCATTATTAAAATCTAAAGAATTGAAATACTCACTTAAGAAGAAATAATAAAAATATCAAACCTGATATGCAAAGTTGGAGTCTCTCTATTGTTCTTCTTGAGTTTTTTTTTTTTTGAGACACGTATTCTTTCCAACCTGGAGAGTGTGTTGTTCCTCTTAATGTATTATATCTGAGATATTTCTGGCTCTATGATTGTTTCTTGGAAAAAGATCCCTTTTTCTTTCCATAGATTCATATATGTTGTAGTTTCTTTTTATTGTTTCTCCTACTCCACCTTCATGTGCTTGGAAGCTCCAAAAATCAAACTCTTCATCATTTGATGCATTCTCTTCAGTCTGTGGTTCCATAATTTTTCCCTTTGTTCTTTGCAATGATGATGTCAATGCTTGTCTTCCATGCTTTACCAAGAGACCATGCTTCTGCTACACCACTCTGATTTTATGGAGGAAGTCATGACTTTATTTGACTTTGACCATGAACAATATTTTGACTTTGGCTAGTCAAGACTTGAATTTGACCAGTCAAAATTTGAATTTGAGTAATCAAATGTTGACTTTGGCCAGTCAAACATTGACTTTGACCCAAAAAATCAACTTTGACATTTTTTATGGTTGAGAGAACTAGTGGATGCACTAGGTTAGGGAGAACTAGGATAACCATAAATTAGTCCCAATACTTCATAGAAACATTCATTGTAATTGGTACTACAACTTGTGTTGTCACTGTAATTAGTGTTGCAATTGGCACTGCAACCAACACTGTAACTAGCACTGTAGCTAGCATGAAGGAACTGACATGAAGGAACTAGCATGGAGGAACTGACGCGAAGGAACTGGCATGAAGGAACTGGAATGAAGGAATTGGCATTGTGTAATGTCCCCATTTTGGAAAAATTAAATATTTCATTATGCTGATTAAGTTAAATTTGGTAACTAATATTTAATTAATTATTATTTAAATTTAATTGACTTAATCAAAATAAATTTATAAACTCACTTTATTAAATAAAGTGCTATTCTAGAAGCTTTGAGAAGGTTGGGTTATATCTCTCTAGAAAGATCCACAGATTCTTTAAAAGGAGAGGAGAGAAAGTCATTTGGGTAGATTGGATTTGATCATTTTCTTTTGTAGTGCTCAGTGAACCATGGTTTTCATCAGGGTTTTGGAAAAACCCTTTCATGGGAGTTTGGATTCAGTGGTGAAACCATCCACCCTAGTTAGACAAGGAGGAAGATCCAACTAAGATCTTCATTAGAGCTTCATTTCTGGTTTCATCTTCAACATTCTATTGGAGAGTCTATGGCATTGTTCCAAGTTATGATTTTATGTTTTTATTAGTGTATTGTAGCTACCCTAGCAACCATTTATGATTTATATGATTGTATTCATAGTTTTCATAATAATAAAATGGCCATCTTATCTCTCCCATTTTATGTGTATTTGGTGTGTATCAAAATGTGTTTCACGAAATTATAAGGGTTTGCAACCAAGTTAATGCAATAAAATTTATATTTTATTCAAAACCATAGTTTATTATCCATGGGATATTACACTAGTATCAGAGCATGTTCCTCTACAACTGTGGGCTTTGAGGGACAAATTTCCCAGTGTGGTGGTTGAGTTCATTGCTTGGTGGGTTGAGTTTCCCTTGGGAGGTGAATCTTTCATTGTGTTGGCTAGATACTTAGTTGGGGGTTGTGTGAAGTACCCTAGGGACTGATTCCCACTCTGAGGGTCGAATTTCTTCCCTAGATGCACTTATTTCATAACTTGGGAACATCTATTTGTAGGGGAGGAAAAAATAAAAGTGGTTGGGCGTATATTTGAATACAAAATATAGAATTTTGGGAACAAAGCACATATTCTTGAAGAAAGAAAGAAAACATACCTTGTTGCGCACTTCATATTGAGGTTGCGCATAGTTTCTTTCAAGCTGGGTGTATTTCCACTTAGACTGGGCACATTCATCCTCATATTCTTGATAGGCAGATCACTCCTCTTTAGCATTGGGTTATATCTTCCATTGCAGGAGTTGATTTTTATGTTGTTTGGGGCCACCCTTATGTGGCTGAAGTTGTATTTCACATATGATAGGAAGGACAAGTCCATATGAATCAGACTTAAAAAAACCATTCTCATCTATATCAGATCTCTTTAGTTTCATTGTGACGAGGTCAATTCTGTATCAATGATAGCTTACCGGAGTATGATTATTTCTCATTTTTATGTAGTAAATAAATGGGCTAGAATGCCGATGTTTTTTGTTGTCATATGCCTAGTATAGTTGTTTTGTTACTGTTCTTTTATTGGAAAAGAGGAGCACTTGTATTTTAATTTCTCGAGTAAATATAACTGTGGGAAAACACAATATTGCATCTACAGGAGTTAATGAGTAAACTATTTGACATAATACCTCAGAGACAAAACTTAAAGAAAAATTAGAAATTTGGGTGGGAGTCACAAGAACTTTCAATGGTGGTATTTTATAGTGTTTTTTCCTCCTTGTCTCGCCTGATTTATTCTATTGGATGGTCGAGTCTCCTTCTTGGTGTATTTCTTAGTTTTTGGGGTCAATCTGGGTCGATATTTTATTGTTGGGAGAAGTCACCTCATTTGCTGGGAGAGTTGTGATCAAGATGGGTTGAAGGGTTTTGACAAAGGGGTCCATTCTTTGTTGCAGAGGCTGAATATCACAAGGGAAGAATTCTGGGTGGAAAACCCATTTTTACAATGGTGAATGAAAGGAGATTTGTTGTTTTTATAGTCAACACTGCCTCTAATTTCCATCAATAACAATATCAACCCGGTGGCCACACCTTCAAGATATATATTGTATTTTTTAGAGTTATGAAGATCATTGAGATACAGATCAACTACCATTCTTCCTCACCATATTACCTCCTAGGAATAAATTCCATACTCATCTTGTAGGCAACCTTAAAGAGGGCCAAAGATTCAGTTTTCAATTTTTGGGCAGTTAGAAAGAGGGGAGCATAAATGTAGAATTTTTTAATGGTTTTCTAAATTTTGTAAACTGATTTTACTTTCGATTATGGGATCATAAATCCAATTTGTTCAATTCAACATCAGTAATTTAAGTTGACCAATCAACTACGCTCCAATTCGACTTCACACCCACCTATTAATCACGTCTAGTAAGAGGTTCATCATTTCCCTCAGTTATATATCTGGATCTTGTTTGACCTTTGTTAGAACCTACATAACCAATAGTAGTAGTTAGGCTTGTGCCAAAACCAATTTTTCTTTGTTTGCTTCCAAATAGAGATAGATACCCAAATCTAGTAGTTGTAGAACCACCTTCACTATTAGCTCTAGAAATTAATTCTAGAGGTTATATATCTTTCTTCACCCATATGAGAAATCCACACATAAAGATTTAGTAAGTTTAAATTGAAACATGTTTACATGATAGCTCTATATCTCAACTACTAAGTTACAATTCAAACCTTTCAAAAAAATAAAACCACTAAGACATAGTCCAAAGTCTTTTGATAAATAAAAATTGGATAAACCCTTCTCTACCACAATATCATTTTATATTTATTCAACCATAATACAAAATTGTCTCCATTAACATGCATCCCTAAAACTCTTTTATAACACATGCCTCCCCTAAACACTTTTATGGCCATTCATACACAATACAAAAATTATATTAAGATTAATTAACATTTAATCACAATACAAGATAGATATTAGACATATGTAGACATGGACGTTGAAGAAAAAGACAAGCATATAGCACTTAAGAGAAAATGAAAAAAAAAAAAAGCAAAAAGTAGGGAAGATGAAGTATGGAACTAGTTTGTTATTAGTGAGTTTTAGAATAATAATTATATATAGAGTTGTTTTATTTTATTTTTGTTTTTTGTTTTTATTTTTGTTCTATTTACATATTATTTGCATTTTATTGAGGGCTCTAATGTTAGGCTTCACACATCTATCATAACGTTTAATCATAACCTTTAATCATAACAAAGAAATGGAGTTCTTGAGTAAGAATGTACTTATAAGGAGACCCTTGAGACCTTCATAATGTAATTTATAAAAAAATAAATAACAAATAATTTTATTTTATTTTTTTACTTTTTTATTATTTCAATAATATGTAGGTGTTTATTTTTTATAAATTTATAGTGTATAAAATTTGTTAATTTTTAACTACTTGAATTTTATGCATCTCTAAGTTTAAATATTAGTTTCTAACATGAATATATTGTTTTTATTTGACTATTAATTCATAACTTTATTAAATAAGTTTTTATAATAATAATAAGAAGAAGGAGGTATACATACCCTACCCTCTAGATTTGTACTTGCGATCTTTTAAAAGGAAACATGTGTTCTTAACAATTAGATCCACTTAGACTCTATTGTATAATAAATATAATCTCAAAATATATAATTATTAGATATAAATATCCTTTTAAGATGAAATATATGAATTATTTAAAGATTAAATAAAAAATTCCTTTATTATACCTGCCAGATAAGAATTCTATATAGTGATTGATTAGCCTTGAATATATATTATTTTCCAAGTTGACCATAAATTTAAATCCATTTAAATATTTTATCTCTAATGTGATTGGTTCATAAGTTGAAGTCTTATTCTAACTCAGATTATGTCTCCAATTGCTACCGATTTTGCTGGTTACAAAGGTGGTGCCCGCTACAGGTCCATATCAATATAGATTTTTAATCTTATATATTACTTGAATAACATTAAAGTAAGAAAACAATTTAATCGTGGAATTTAAAATCTGGGTATATCAATTAATTTAATTAAATTTTCATAATAGAAAAAAGTAAAAGTTTAATGAGTGAGATTGTTGTGGTTGGGATTTTCGGTTTTGATCAGAAAAACCACAATGTAGTCAATAGATTGTCGACGTTTCGGATCCAAATCAGGATCCATTTTAGAAAAGATATGGGTTAGAAAAGATGAAATTAAATGTGTTTAATGTATGCTATATCTAAGATATGGGTATATCAATTAATCTAATAAAAAAAATATTAAAAAAAAAAACCAGTAAATACCGTTAATGCATGCTAACTGTTAATACACACTCTAGAAAAATATCATATTTTTATATACAGTATTTAATACATATGTACAACTCTTATTTGATTATAATTGCATATATAAGTTGCCATACAACCTTGTTATAAATATATGAAAATTGTTACAACTTTTTTTATAAATTAATATTTTCTATAATTATTAATTAACTAAATTATTTAATTATTATCTAAAATTTTTAAACTAATTAATTTGATAGATCCGATTTATTATTATTTCAATTTTAAATACATATTTTAAAATTTAAATCCCACCTATATGGAGAGAGCCCAAAGCATCCCTTCATATTCCAGCTTCCCTTCCCCAGCTCCCATTTCCATCTCTACCTCTTCCCGCAGGGTCCAATAGGAAGCGAGGTGCGCAAATGGAAAGGATTTGGCAGGTGAGGGGGCATAAATAGTTAAGGTCCTTCGTCGGGAGGGCACAGTGAGGGGGCGTAAATAGTTTATTCCCTTAATTTATAATATTATGTATCTTTTCAAAAAATATATATATGTATTTTTAATATTTTATATTATTATGTAGTTTTAAAAATAAAATTAACCATTTAATCTAAAAAAGTAAAACAAATTCAAACAGGTTCGAGTGCTAGGCAACATAAATACACGATCTGAAAACACTGTTTTATCCATGTAAGGATATTTTAGAAGGATAGGGTCCCATGGGGTTTGAATTTATAATTTCTGAATGCTTCTAACATACTTGCAACAGGGCTTTCAGTTGTGAATGATCTCCTCGTGCTATTCCCCTTTCCTAATATAACGTGCGAAACTTTTTCAAAGACCCCATTGGAGTGGTTGATTGATTTCAAACCTATCTCTATCCCTCCTAGCTTCTACCATCATCTTCTTATGGCTAATCTTCTCCATATACACTATCCCTCGTCCTTCTTATTCTCGAATTTTGTTACAGTCCACAGTCCTCTGTCACTACCTCTGCAGCACTGTCTGTGGGGAGCTTAGGAGAGGTGGCCACTGTAGAAGTATATTTGTAATCTAGGTGGGGCACATTGCTCAGCTTGGGAAGAACCGATTTCACCATTTACAATTTCATGAGCATTTTGTGTTTCCAGTTTTAGTTTTGAGCAGGTGAATAGGCAGATTAGAGGCATAATTCCTTTTTTATCTTATCCTGTTCCCAGGCTGTTGACTGTCCTTAGAATGAAATTAGTTTTTAGTCTATGTTATGTAGAGAGGGATGAAATTACCCAGATGGACCATCCACTCGGACTTCTGCAATAAATGGAGGAAGTTGAATTTAACATAATGGTTAGGATGAACTTTGATTTCTTGGCATTTAGTTGTCTCTAGGTCCTCTTGATATTCAGAATAATGTGTTTTACCCATATTTAATTATGTATGAAGAAACTAAGTAAAGATAATGTAAGGAGACTCTAACCCAGCAAAGTCATGAACATATGTCAATTACACCCATATCACCATATTGTTAACAACTATAAATACTAACATGTATACTAACTAATATAACCTTTAGACCACCTAACCATAACCCTTGTAAACCCTCAATTTTTATATAATCTATTATTTATAATCCTTATAACCCATAACACCTCATCTTTATTATTAATTTATCTCTTGACTATTTAACCCCTTACTCCCAAATCTCTATAGCCTTTATATCCTAAAACCCCAAACACATATAACCCATAATAATGATCCCATGTAGCCCCTAAATGCCAATATTATAACCATTAACCCTTAATACCTATATCTGTAATCTATAATTAGCACCTATAACCTCTTCCCCTAAACCCTTATAACCATTAGCTATTATAAAGCATAACACTTATAACCCCTGTGACCCATATCTTTTATATCTTTGAATATAACTCTTACCTCTACAACCCTTGACCCTTATAATAGTTATCACCCTTACCTCCATAACGTTTAATCACTACAATCAATATTAATTGTAACGCTTATAACCCTTAACATCTATAACTACTAATCCCTATAACCCCCAACACATAACTTGTATAATCCACAATCCCTTTAACTCTAAGTACTTAGATAAATCTTGTAACGTTTAATCACATTAATCTATATATTCCCTAACCATTATAATTCATTGCTCTTACCCCTTTCCATTATGAACCTTATATTTATAAAATCCTATACATATATAAGCCTTATAACCCAAAATATGTATAACTATATCACTAGTGACCCTTGTAACATTTATGACTCTTAACCCATATACTCCTTAACTAGTAGAATGTTTTTCCAAAAACCTAAATAACCACTCTAACCCTAATTTGACCTATAAATTCAATTAACCTAGTCACCACATGTATTACCTATAGAAATAAAATTGTCCCTATATCTAATACGTTTAAACACTAATTTCTAATATAATTTCTAACCCTTATAATTAATAATGTAATTCATAACCCATATAATTGTGGACACCCTATGCTTAACCCATGACACTAAAATCCCTAACCCTTATAACACCTCAACATTAAAAACCCTAATCCATATAGCACGTAATTACTAGCTTATAACCTTTAATCTCAAAAATGCTAACTCCTAAACCCTAACTTTAATAACTCTTACACCTAACTCCTTACTAAATAACTCCTAACACATATAACTATTAACCCATATAATTATTAAACCCTATAGGTGTTTACTCATAATATCATTAATCCTTAGAAGATATAGAATCACCAACCCCTAACTTATATAATATCTATAACCCTTATCCACTATGACTGCTAATAGAAAAACCATACAACTCCTATCACCTCTAATATTTAATAGAATATCTAACTTAAATAACCCCTATAACCCATAGCTCATAATTTTTACTCATTATGTCCCTATAATATAATCCCTAACCATTGTGAATGCTAGAACTCCTAGCCTATATAACGCATAATATTCAACCAAAAACACATGTAACTCATAATGTCTAACCTCAATAACTCTTAACTCCTAATATTTTTAACACCTAAATCATAATATGTATACCTTGCAACCCAAAGATGATTGAGTATCTATAACAGTAATCCATACACTTTGTAACCACTAATCCCTATAACCATTAACCACCATGACTGCTAAGCGTCATAATATCTATAGTGTAAATAAACTCTACTATAGTGTATCACCTTTAATATCAAGAAGTTAAAACTCTTAAAATCTAATAATAATGAACCCATAATACCTAAACCTTATAATTAACTTTAAAATAATGCATACTTAACCCTTATAACCCATAAATCGACCCTTATAATCTATGAAATAAATTCAAAGCCTTAGAACCCTTAACCTCTAACACCTATAACCCCTTACTCCCGAATCCCTATAACATTTATATCTTAAAACCCATAACACATATAACCTATAATAATTATCCCATGTAACCACTAAATACCAATATTATAAACATTAACCCTTAAAACCTATATCCTTAATCCATAATTAGCACTTATAACCTCTTCCCTTAAACCCTTATAACCATTATCTATTATAAAAAATAACACTTATAACCCCTATCACCCATATATTTTATATCTTTGAATATAACTCTTACCCTTACAACCCTTGACCCCTATAATAATTATCACCCTTACCTCCATAACCCTTAATCACTATAATCAATATAAATTATAACACTTATAACCCTTAACACCTATAACTAATAACCCTTATAACCCCCAACACATAAATTTTACAACTTATATAATCCACAATCCCTTTAACTCTAAATATTTAGAACCTTTAAAGCTTGTAACCTCTGATCACTTTAATCTATATATTCCCTAACCATTATAACCCATTTCTCTTAACGCTCTCCACTATAAACCTTATATTCTCAAAATCCTATACAAATATAACCCTTATACCCCAAAATACGTATAATTGAATCACTAGTAACCCTTGTAACATTGATCACCCTTAACCCATATACTCCTTAACTCGTAGAATATTTTTCCAACAACCTAGATAAACACTATAATCCTAATTTGACCTATAATCTCAATAAAACAAGTCACCACTTGTATTAATACAAAAATTAACCCTATTTCTAATCCATTTAAACCTTAATTTATAATGTGATTTCTAACCCTTATAATTAATTATATAATTCATAAGCCATATAACCGATAAAATACCTAACCCATATAACTATCAACACCTATTTATTTTAACACCTAAGTGTTACAAAACCTAATCCATATAGCCCTTAACTACTAGCTTATAACCATTAATCTCAAAACTCAAAACTCCTAAACCCCAATTTTAATAACCTCTTACACCTAAACCCTTATTAAATAAATCATAACACCTATAACTCTTAACCCATATAATTCTTAAACCTTATAGGTGTTAAATCATCATATCATTAATCCTTAGACCATATAATTATTAAACCCTATAGGTGTCAAATCATCATATCATTAATCCTTAGAACATACATAATCACCAACTCATAACTTCTATAATATATATAACCCTTATCCACTATGACCTTTAATACAAAAACTATAGAAATCATGTAATCTTTGATATAATATATACCATAAATAATCCCAATAACCCATTGCTCATAATTAATACTCATTATGTCCCTATAATATAATAAATAAATCATTGTTAATGCTAGAAGTCCTAACCTATATAACCAATAATCTTGAACCACAAACACATGTAGCTCATAATATCTAACCTCAATAAACCTTAACTCCTAATATTTTTTATCACCTAAATCATAATCCCTATACCCTCCAACCCGCAAACGAGTAAGTAGCTATAAAATTAATCCATATAACATGTTACCCCTAATCCCTATAACTTATACTAACCCTTAACCACCATGATAGTTAAGCATCACAATATTTATAATGTAGATAAACTCTTTCATCCTATAGTGTATCACCTTTAATCTCAAAAAGTTAAGACTCTTAAAATCTAATAATAATGAACCCATAACACCTAAAATTTATAATTACCTTTAAAAATTTGCATAATTAATCCTTATAACCCATAAATCGACCCTTATAATCTACAACATAACTCCAAATCCTTATAACCCTTATCTGCTAACACGTATAACACTAATGTATGCAAGACTTATAATCCTTATATCCACTAAACCTTAACCCTAAAACCTTTGAATCCCTATTATTTAAACCCTTATATCATAAATCCATATAACAACCAATCCTTATAACCCCCTACCCTTATAATATTCTACCCTATATCCCTTGACGCCTAACCCATATAACCCTTATCACCCTTAAAATCCATAATGTGGCATCTAACTCATATAACACCTTGTTTTTTCAACCATTATTTCCCTTAACCTCATTGACCTTATAATAATAATTCATCTAACTCGTCACCCTTATAACTCCTATAATATTAAACCATATAGCCCCTATAATAATTAGTCTTTAACATTTATAATAAATCTAAACCCTAATCCATATAAACCTGTAATCCTAAATCATTATAACCTATATAGCTCCTAAATTCCAAACCTTGTAAACATTATCCCCTAACATATATAACCCCAACACATAATACCGATGAATACTCACATGTAGTTTGTATAAACCCTCATCTTTAAAACATTTTAATATAAAACTCAATTCATATATCCCACGAATCTTATAAACCTTTTATAATAAATCTAAACCCTAATCCATATAAACCTGTAATCCTAAATCATTATAACCTATATAGCTCCTAAATTCCAAACCTTGTAAACATTATCCCCTAACATATATAACCCCAACACATAATACCGATGAATACTCACATGTAGTTTGTATAAACCCTCATCTTTAAAACATTTTAATATAAAACTCAATTCATATATCCCACGAATCTTATAAACCATAACACTAGAACATATATCCTTTAATGCTAATCAATTTAAACATTGTAATCCTTAATACCTATAACAATTATCATCTCTAACTCAATATAACCTCCAATTTAGCCCATATCCCTAAAAACTTATAACCTCTATCAATATAATCCATAAACCTCATAACACTTTATGATAACCATAATCAACACTAACTCCTAAAATCCTAACATGTATGACTATTATAACCCTTATATATGATAACACCTAACCCTTTTAACTCATATAACACATATAGCCCCTATGATATGCAATAGTGATCTAGAGAAAGGGTGCACTAGTTCCACTTCGTGCACAACAAAATCGCATAGAAAACACTCACATATAAGAAATCGATTTAGAAAATAGAAGAAGAGAAATTGATCAGAAAAACTTCATCAACTATTCCAGAGAGAGAGATTCCCTTTAATACTATGTCGGGAGACTTCATTACTCTGCATTTCTTGCAATTAAAATAGACATTTCTTCTTCATTCTCTGCATCTATCTACGCACTTAGAATAGTGAGGATTATTTCCGTAGCAAGGGACTGACATACACTAACTCACTAACTTATTTATGAATCACCTTGCTCAACTATACTAGCGAAGGAATTTTACAAAATATGGACTAACCAAAACTGACACGGACCAAAACTGTCATAGTCATAATTATTTAGCAACACCTTTCTCAACTGGAATGGTGTGAGAGGACTACAGTAGTAGTTACTGAATAAATGTTAATTATATTCTAATGGTTTTCCAAGGAAGGTGGAAACCCTTCATGGTGTCCCAATTCCTCCCTATTTATATCTGGAAGTGTGCTCACTTCCACCAACAACAGAGGAAACTTTCGATATAGCGTCTCGGTTGTCATCCACTTGGTGTGCACTGAAGTTTTTCCTTGTTTTCTTACTAGGTATGAAACATGGTTTTATTGACATGTTGTCTTGTTCTTCATATCCATAATTTTATCATGGAGTAGAAGAGGTTGAAAGTCAAGAATATTATCCATTGGATGTTGGACTATTATTACGTCTTCGAGGATTGGCGGTTTAATCAAATTTAAGTTGTGGACATTGAGAACAGCATGTATGCCCAAATGTGATAGAAGGTCCAAATGATGATACTCATTCTCTTCAATGTGTTCCAATACTGTGCAGGGTCCATACTGTAAGGGATGCAGTTGGTGATGACGTTCTCTGAAGCATTGTTTATCCATTTGTAGACACACTTGGTCCATTGGTTGGAATGTCTAGGGAGTACAATGTTTTTCATGACAATGGTTGGCACAATCTTGTGTTGGTTGAAAGGAAGGTGAAACTTGAGTGTGTTTCTTCGATAAATTATGAACAAAACTATGGGTGGACTTTTGTTTTCAATGTTCATGTGTTGATCTAGACGAAGTCAAAATGAAAGGCTTATTTGTGGGATATAGGGGTTGGAATCCAACACAGACCATGAATGGCAAGAAACCAATGGAAGAGTGTGTGGCCTTTTTGTAGTTGTGTTGTATGATATGGAGTTAGGAATTCCACTACTTATTCTTTATGAAATATATGTGAATTTCATGGGACAAGGTATGATTGACCACCTCTGTTTGATTGTCGGTTTGGGGGTGAAAAGTTGTGGAAAAATGACGATGACACCCTACTAAATTCCAGAGAGTACGCAAACAAGTGATAAGGAAGTGGGAGTCTCTATCATAAATGATGCTAATGAGTAATCCGAAGTGTGGCCAAATATGTCAGAAGAAAAGATCAACAGTTTGAGATGCAATAGTGGTCTTATAGTAGGGGAGGAAGATTGCCATTTTTTAGAAATGTCAGACAACGACCCAACTGACATTGTGTTTTCATAGCTTGGTAAGGAGGCCACTCAAAAGGTCTATATAAATAGATTCCCATGGATGGGAGAAGATGAGTAAGGGTTGAATGAAGCGTTCCACCTGTCTGGACATAGTTGGCCAATAGAAGTGGCATTGGAGGTTGAAAAATGTTTTGGATGTACTCAAGTTTTTTTTGTAGGATGAATCATGTGCCTATTTGATGAGAATCAAACGATCCTCAAATTATGGGATGCATAGTTGGTTGAGGTGCTAGATCCATCCCTCCCATACGTTATAATAAAGAAAAGGAATTTGATTGATGGTTGTTGGTTGTTGCAATTCTACCCAAATATCTTTAAAGGATGTATCTAATTCATACATTCCTTTCCATGCGTTATATGTCGCATATATAATTGTTAAGACATGCATGACCTACACTCGTGGTCGACTTAACAAGTACGCCATCTTGTTAGTGACTCCCTTCTTGTATTTGGTGGCAATATGAAATTGATGTATGCAGGTTGCCCACTTTAGATGTCTCTATTCCTGCATTTTACTCTGTGAGTTGATGAATATGAGCAGGTGGTGATCTACACGCAGAATGGTTTCTTTGCCCAAAATATAATGCCACCACTGCTTCAAATCTTGCACCAAGCTGTAAAATTATTTTTCATAGGTATTATAATTGATTTTTTCTTCAGAAAGGGTCTCTGAGTGGTATGCCACCGGGTGACCTACCTATTTAAGTATCACTCCAATATAAAAATGAGAGGCATTCATCTCAATTTCAAAAGGTTGTTCCAAATATAGAAAGCGAATGACTGGATCATAGCATAAGTCTCTCTTTAAGTTCTCAAAGTTTTGTTTTGAATCTTCATTCCATATGAACTTGGATTGATTTTCTAAATAATTCAATGGATGAGCCATTTGGGAGAAATGGGAGACAAATTTCCTATAGAAATTAATTCCACCCATAAATATTTTGATGATATGCATATCGATTGGCATTGTCCAGTGAGCTATGGCCTGCATGTGAGAGGGATCTGGACGCACCCCTATTTGGTATATAATGAATCCTAAATATTGAACAAAAGTTTGCACAAAGTAGGATTTATTTTCCTTCACATGAAGATGATGTTTCCTCAGTAATTCCAGTACTATGTTGACATGTTGAAGATGTGTGTCCTAGGACCTGTTGAAAACCAAAATATCATCAAGATAAATAACTAAAATCCTATTTATCTATCTGGAAAAGGAAACCAAGAGGGTGCAATTGAAATGTTCTTCGAGGATGCACTCAAAAACAACGAATCACTTCAAGGAATGGCACACTTTTCCTATGAAGGACACACTCAAAAACAACAAACTCACTTCCAGAGAGGATGCACTTGCTTTACCAATGCACACGGCCTCCAAAAACGTCCACTCATCAAGAAAACACATGATTGAGAGGGCACACTTGGTTTACCAATGTGTATTGCCTCCAAAAATTCCCACGCAGTAAAAAAACATGTGACTAATGGTAGGGCACACTAGCTCCTTTGGTGTGCAACAACCTTACTCACTCACACAACATAAATTATAAAAATGCAAAGAAGAGACAAAGAGATTCAAAAAAGTTTCATCAAATGTATTAGAGAAAAATGTCCCCTTTAATAATACAGGGTGACTCATTAGAAGGGTAATTTTTTCTTTTATTTTATGCGACTCTTTGGGCATTCAGACTAGTGAGATAAGTTTCCCGCAGCAATGATTGAAACAATATGAATGCAAATTTATTTTAGACATCACATTTCTTACTTAAACTGGCAAATGCTTTATTAAAATTATGGGACTGAATGAAGCTGACATAGATCAAAAAACTAGCATATAAGTGATTCCCTTTAGCACCTTTATTTCTACTGACTACTGATCCTCTTCCGTTGCATGTCCAAGGAAGGATGACATCCTTCATGTTGGTCCAATTCCTCATTGTTTATATCCTAATGGAGAAAGAACGCCATCTTGGAGAAACAATAGATAAAAACCCAAATGGAATTGTGCTTGCATAAAGTGGTCGGAAGGCCACTCAAATGGTCGATATAAATCGATTCCCGGGGATGAGAGGGAATCAATAAAGGATGATAGAGACCATTCTTGTGATTATAAGGTTTGGTTTGTGAACAAAGAGAACAAGCTTGGATGAAGCATTCTACACGTTTGTACATGGAGAGCCAATAGAAGTGGCGTTGGAGGTGTAGTAGCATTTTGGCAGTCCTGAAGTGACCACTGCAAGAGGAGGCATGCGTTTCTCTGATGAGAATCAAACGATCCTCTGATTGTGGAACAACAATTTTATTGAGGTGATATAGACACCCCTCTTGAATGGTATAATCAAGAAATGGTTTATGATTGATGGTTTTAGGTTGTTGTAACACTACCCATATTTATTTAAAACATGGATATGTGTCATACATATCTTTCCAACTATCATATTCCACACATTAGACTAGTAAGATATTCATAACGTTTGTTGGTGTTCATCTTAACAAGTCTATTATCTTGTTAGAAACTCCCATTTGTATTTAATGACCAGATGAAACTGTTGGATGTATGTTTCCCACTTTAGATGTCATTTTTCCTATATCTTACTCTGTGAGCTGATGAAGATGAACATGTGATGGTCAGTGTGAAGAATTTTCTCTTTACCCACAAAATAATGGTGCCATTGCTTCAACATCTATACCAAACTATAGAATTCTTGGTCATATGTATTATAGTTGAGATTTTCGACAGAAACAGTCTCAAAATGGTATGCCACTAGGTAAAATCTTTGTTTAAGTACTGTGCCAATCGCAAATTGAGAGCATCCATCTCAATTTCAAAAGGTTGGACCAAGTTTGGAAAGAGGAGGACTGGAGCAGAACACAAAGCTTTCTTCAACTTGTCAAAGTGACGTTGAGCATAAGCATAGCATAGAAATTTATCTTCATTTGTTAACCAATCCAATGGGAGAGCCATTTGTGAGAAATGGGAGACAATTTTTCTCTAAAAATTGATGCCTCCCATAAATATTTTAAGAATATGCGTAGAATTTGATGCTAGCCATTTAGTAAGATCCTGCACTAGATATGGATCCAGGCATATCATTGTATGTTCTACAATGAATCCTAAATATTGCACTTACTTTTGTGCAAAGTAGGATTTATTTTCTTTCACCTGAAGCTGATGTTGTCACAGTAATTCCAGGACTGTGCATACATGTTGAAGATGTTCCTCCCACCCCCAGCTGAAAACCAAAATATAGTTAAGATAAATAATGGAAAACTTACCCAAATGTGGCAAAAATATGTTGTTGATGAGCCGCATGAAAGTGGTTGGTGCATTGGCCAGCCCGAAAGGCATGACCAACCAGTCATAAAGACCAAAATTGGTTTTGAATGTTGTTTTCCATATATCAATGGATTTCATCCGCACTTGATGATACCCAAAAGTCAGATTCATCTTTGTGAAGAAAGAGGCCCTCGCAGATGGTCAAGTACATCCTCAATCCGAGGTAGGGGATAACAATTTTTAATGGTGGATTTTTTATGGCACGATAATCGATAACTAGATGGCATTCATAATTGTCCTTATTGGGAATAATGAAGGCTAGAAATGCACAAGGGGAAGAGGAAGGATGAATGCGGCCTGATTTTAGGAGTTGGCCAATTTGGCATTTTATTTTGATGGATTCTTTGGTATCTAGGAGATATGATGGTGCATTGGGTAGTGATGCGCTAGGGATGAAATTGATGGAATGGGAAATGCCTCAGGAGGGTGGTAGTGCAGTGGGTGGGTGAAACACATATGCAAATTCATGGAGGAAAAGGAACATAGCGCGGGGGCCAAATTAGTGAGGTTGTCATGTTTAAGAGGGCGTACCAAACACAAAGAGACATATTTGTTGTTGATGATCTGGTGATGGTTGCGGTCTTAGGATGCAGTGTGTGGGAATTGGGAGGAGATGTAGTTTGAAAATATGTGCATTCATCCTGCTTAAGGTGGTACTCATGGGACTTGGAATGATATATAGCGTGTCGGTCTTGTTGGTAAGGAATACCCAGAAGGATATAAACACAATCTAAAGGTGATACATCACAGACCACAGTGTCACGAAAGGGGCCATTGAAAAATGTTATGGAATAGTACCGAGTGATAGTGATGCAAGGACCACCCTTTTGTATCTAGCCAAGATGATAGGGATCGAGGTGTGGGGTGGTAGGGAGTTGCAGATGTTGGGCTAAGTCTTGGGAGAAGTCTTGAAGTATGTGGATAGGCTATGGATCCAAGATTCGACCATCTCTCTATAGATTTTAACCTTGTACAATATTTACTGCAAACAAATTTTCAGTAAAAGAACAAAAAAGATACAATGGAAAATACAAACATCACACAGAGATTTTTCCCCTGGAAACCCAAACCGGGAAAACTAGCATATTCTATATTCATTCATAGTGATACATTGTTTACAATACGGTATACATATAGGATCCAACGACATCCAAAACACTAACCTAATGACCTGGATTAGTCAACAACTATAATTCCTTAACCATAAACAGAAAACCATCAGCAAAAACCATGTGCCAAAAAACCACTCAACAATGGACACAAAAAATGAGGAAACATGAAAGACAAAGAAAAAATGTGACATCTTTCCCAAGGAAAAGAATTTAACACATACCCAACACTCTCCATTCATTTGTTCGACGATCTTGGGTAACTGAACAATGTGTGTCCAACTCCATGGTGGCTAGAGTCTGACACTGTTGGATTCAAAGTAGGTCATGGAGATCCAGTGTCAATCATTCAATGAGAGTTGATGTGGATACATTGGAATCCTCACTATGGAATTCTCTTTGAGGCGGCATGGTCAGCAAGCACATAAGAGAGGGAGTGTATTCTCTTGAGAGCGAAGGCATGAGCTTCCAAAATGAGACACAAAGGAGGGTGCACAATTAACCCTAAGAAGGGCACAAATGTTACACCAATGAAAAGGCATAGAAGAACCCTAAGAAGGGTGACCATGATGCTCTGAGAAAGAGCATGAACAATAAGTTGAAGATCCCAAAAAAAAATTGTGAATCTTGTGGATGTTTTCTCTATCTTCTATTTCTTCTCTATGCGCGAAAACTTCCCCAAGGTACATGCTCTAATACCAATTGATCTATCTAAAGGAAACCAAGAGGGTGCACTTGAAATGTTCTTGGAGGGTGTACTCAATTTAACACATGTGAACCCTAAGTACCCTTTTTAGGGATGGGGAATCAAAATTTTTATTTCCTTAATAATCCTAAATCCTCTTCCAGATATCTTCATCCTCTTCTTCTCATCAAGAGATTTCTAACAAATTTTACCATGCTCGAATTTGAACTATGGATTGGGAGTTACACCCTCCCAAAGATCTCCAGGCATTATTGATCAAGGGCCACATGGGGCCCACATGGGTTCGCCTTATTCGTACTATCCCAAGTTTGTACGAGGATAAATTTCCATCGAGGAAAATAGAGACCATGCAAATACAAGGGCTCACAGAAAAAAAATAGTAAACATTTATAATGATTTATCAAAAAATGAAAATTTTAATCATAAACATAAACATTCAACAATCACTTCCATTATAGTATAGATAGTATAAAAATACTTATCAAGAAACTAGAATCCTAAAGCAACTGCTGAGAGGAGTGTTTGTTTCCACCCAACCATAGGCACAACCACTCCTGGACAAACCTACTACTGGCCACACCCTAGCTAGATCATTATGCTCAGAGAGAGAATCTTCATTCTTGTTCAACAACAATTAGGGATAGAGGCCACTCTCCTCCTCCGAAAGGAACATGGAGATCAATTTTCTTCTCACCAAGCAAGGGGGCCTCCAACGAGTGATTCCTCAGTCACTCATCTTCCTACAATCCTATTTATCATCTTGGCTTGAAAAAAATGCCAACAAATTCTTGCACACAAAGAAAGGTTATTGTTCATTTCTCCGCAGAACCAGAGAGCTAAACGCGCTCTCCTCTCTTTTTGAAGAATGGTCTCTTGACTCATATCCTTTGCTAAAAACAATCCCCCTCTTCCCACAAAATACCTTATTTCCTTACATTCCTCAGTAATATTGCATGGGTCTGAATCCCTAGTTCATGATCAGGTCAGGAAGTATTTTAGATGGCTACTCTTCCCATCTCTTCATTAACTCTTGAGGAGGGATTCCCAACTACAAGGATGACTGGTAATTTATATATGGGTGAGAGGATTGTTCTGGGTCTAAATAATTTAAATCCAGTAAGGTATTGGTTTGGTTGTGGTCATCTCAACCATTATTGGTTCCCCTCACCATCTCTCTCATAGCATGATGATCTACCTTGGCAAACCCCTTCAACAGTTGGGAAACACTATCCATTTTATTTAATAACATAAATACATATATTACCTTTCATAAAAAGGTTCATCAATTCCAACATCCACACATATTCAGTCTGCCCATAGTATTTTGGAAAGTTATAGTTATATTTACAAGTTGGGGGAAACAAGGGTACTACAATCCCCTCCCCCTTAAGGGAACATCCTCCTCGATTTTCTACCCACCGATGTGCTATGTATGTACATAAGTAAACAAAAATTGGTATGCATGCTTCATGGCATCCTACATTTCTGATCAAAAAATGTGAGGTTTTACTGACAAATTTGCAAGTTAAGTTTTATGTACTTTATGCATCGGATCGATAAGAATGTGAAATACATAAAATTTACCATGTGTTGCAGAATAATACTTATTACTTTTACTTGATGCTTATAATCGGTTAAAGAGATTAGATATCATAAATCATGCTGCAGATTAAGATAATTTAAGAACAACCAAGAATAAGAAATAGAGACAAGAACTTGCTAACGGAGTTCACCAATCATTAGCTATGTATTTGGTCCCACTTAAGTTCACCAATCATTAGCTATCTTTAAATGCTTAAGTTCTCTTACATTATCTCTTTATTGTTACAAAACATGCTTCATATCTTCTGTGCAATATCTCCTTTCTCATATACATACATGCTTCATCAAACTCCTGCCAAGAACATGACAAAAATGCCTCTCAAAACATGAGAAAAGGCCAAAAATACAAGCCGCTCCTCTAAATCCCTGCATAAAAAAGTTACCCTCAAGCTTCAAAAAGTTTGGTTTATATATTTTTTAGGATCAACAAGAGAATCCCAACTTCCCCTGAATATCTGGCCTCTTTTTGGGATCAAATCCCCCTCCAAATGGCCAAAATATCCCAAAAAAACAATTATGGTCCAAACATCAGGCATAAATCAATTAAAAATTAAATAGCCAAGGTTAAAAACCTACTTTTTGGCATGAATATGGGATTAATCCCCAAAATTAGGCGTGATTCCCCCTCAATTATGGTCATATGAATCTCATATGGCCAAGAGATATACCTTTGGGTTGCGCGTTGGCCTTGGATAGGCTCTAGCTCCTAGTTTTGGCCGTGTTCCATGGGACCTCCGGTTAATAGCTATAGCTCTACGTGCTTAAGGTGGATCAGCTCTTGGTTATGTGGCATATTCCAAAAAATGAGGGTGGGTATGATAGAGGGGCGGCTATGCCAGGCCCGCACCCCTAGTTGTATGTAGTGACAATAGACCACGGGTTGGAGCTTATCCTTGTTATCCACAAATTTGGTCATTGTAATGATGTCGTGATGATGGAAAATCAAGCTCTTTACCAAGAATACTTTCCTGAGAAAAGTTACAGGTACCTTCTTCCAGAATTCATACTTTGAAACATGTTCGCAGGCTGCTTATATATTCACCTGCGGGAATGCCTGTTTCCCGTAGGCTACCTTAAGCTGGGGTGTGAACTTCCCGCACTGTACTCATGGTTAGGGTGCGGACATGATTTTAAAGGGGAAAAAGGTAAAGATCTTGAACCTTCTAGAAGGGAATCTTCTAGAAGGATGAGTTGGCTTTCGAGTGGTTACTCAAGTACTGTCATTCCAGATATCTTGGGATCATTCCCTATCCAAGTAACTAATCTATCTCTTCCTATATATTGAGGAGATTGCTCATGGAAAGGGTTAAGTTAAGAATATCAGCAAGTTAGCAAGAGATTGATTAGAGAATTAGTGCAAGACTGTATGGAGGACTGATGCTACAGCAGCAAGAGACAATAACAAGGTCATCACATGTGGTAGATTTTCTTCATACATGAGAAAGTGTGTGTGTCAGAGCTAGAATCCGTCGAAAGGAGACCTGTGACATCAAGGCTCAGGTTGTAATTTTCTCTTTCAATTAATTCAATACAATAATATGTCCCTTTCCCATAAAGATGATGTCATTTTATTACATAATTCCTTGATCATATGTATAGACTAGTCATTGAATATCTTAACTTGTCTTTACTTCGATTGGTTCGTTTTGTTGTGATTTGAATGGGACGAGAGCATTGAAGCAAAGCTTGGAACAACAGATACATAAGGAAAGCGTTTATAAGGTATGGCCATAGCCTTTACCCCTTAGTTCATTCAATAGGCTAGATCTAGGGAAAGTGTATTATTCTGTCATGTTTTGTTCTAGATACCAGGTGGATATAGGGAGGTCGGTTTGTGTCCGCACTCACGTACTTATCCTATAACAAAATTGGCGACTCCACTGGGGATCTATCCCTTTTGTCTTTTTGGTTTTTTAACTTTCTGTGGCCATTTGCTCTGTTTGCATTTTTCTCTTGATTCATCTGTCTCTGAGTCCTCAGGATACCCTGAGAGACCTTCTGGGTCTATAAGCCAATTTGATTTTTGATTGCTCTTTCAATTTTTTCATTAGTTTCAGGGATTCCCGCACTGTGTTCATTAGCAGCCTGCGAGAACCTTGACTGTTCGCACCCTGTATATATGTTTCAGTGCAGATAGTTTGCATGCTGGATCAAAGTGGCCTGCAGGAATCATAGTTTCTCGCACTGTGTCCCACACCAGCCTGCAAACAGTTTTTGAAAATTTTTTGAATTCAAGTTTTAACCCTGTCAATAGCTCATGTATGTTGATTTGGACCTTTTTGGCTTGTTGAATCAGTGACTTACCTATCTTTTGCTATAATTGACTTGCTGGAATTGTTCTAGGTTTTTTAGGTCTTCTTGCCTTTGAAGCTTGACTTTCGTTTCTTAGCTTTTGTTGGCTTTGTCGTTCTCTCTGCTTTATAGAGTTGAGTGCATCTGACTCGCTGAGAGCCAGGGATTGGTTGAGACTTGAGTGTTTGGTGTTTCTCTTGTACTTGTTGGTTCGAAAGGACAAATTTTTCATTTACATTGAGAAGCTTTTTTGGTTTGCTTTTGTTTTTACTTTCATTGAAAGTATTGGATTGGGTTGTTTAATTGAATATTTATATTTTGTTTTTATTTTTCTCATCATTCCGAGTTCTTCTTGGAAAGTGAACTGCATGTTTTCTTTCAAGTTTTGTTTTTTCTTGTTGCAAGAACATTGAAAATCAAAGTTTTAAGAGTATTGAAGTTTTGAAAAAGACATTTTGACATTGTTCATTGCTACATGATTGTTTGCATTGGCATCTGAAAGGAAATTGAGCATTGCATTTGCATTGTAGTATTGAGTTTGATTTGGAAATTGATCTCTCTCTCCCATAACTAGGATTCATCGAATGAAACAAATTCTATTTCATTATATCCTTGCATTATTTGGGTCAGAGTCATACATCACGAGTTTCATTTCCATTGCCTTTGAGTAAACAACAGCCTGTAAAAACATTGTGTGATATTAAAATTGATCTAGTAACTCTTTTCTAGGGCTCTTTTACACCAACATTTAGCTAGGCTAGTGCTTTGGAGTAGGAAGAGAGACACACTCTCCAAAAGCTCAAAAACACACA
>JZKD02S0869967.1:428530-465269 GCA_000966675.3 Picea glauca
CTCAGAATCCTCAAGGGAATTCTGGTCTTTCTGAACTCTCAACAGAGCTCTTCCCTCTACGCACTTCTATGCGCACACTCGATACCCTCTTGGTAGAGCTCTTACAGAACTCCCAGTAAAGGTTCTGTCCACACCAGTGACTCAGTAACACTGCTTTGACTATTGAGGTGTTCAGTAACTCCAAAGTCCTCCTTCTGTATGAGTTGTAAACTTCAAGGCTGGTGCTCTCAGCACGTCTTTGTCTGACTCCTCACGAGTTCAGAAGTGCATCCACCCTTGCACTGGTATTCAGAGTCTCAACACTCTGTCACGCCCTCACGGCATGAAACCTCAAAGACTTCTCAAACCTGAAATCAAACACACTCCCTGCAATGGCATAATCATAATACACAAATGCAGCATATAATGAACACACACACAGACATGCACATAGTGACAGAAAATGCAGGAAAAACTGCTCTGTATTAATAATGGCAAATGCCTGTATATTTTACAAGGTGTTCCCCGAGCTCTCCCTCAGCTCTCTTGCCCTACTATTCTCCTATTTACAAAATGAGATATGAAATCTCTTTTACCTGAGTGCTCATTGAGCGCTTCCCTCCAGGTACACCTACCCTATTCAATTACAATAAATGGGGTTGTCTAGTCCAGAATCGGACCTAGGTCTCAGCTAATCTACAATAAAGGCCGATCCTATCTAATGCCTGCACAAAAGCATGCTTTCCTAGCTCAACAGCCTAAGCACATTAAATTACATTCAATACAAATTCAAAATGAGGTTGCGCCTCCCTTTCAGCCCTGAATGAGTGTGCGTTGACGTGGCTGACTGGCTGTCATGAAGAGATGCTCATGCATCATACTCCACAGCTGGAAAAATCATGAGCTCCTGCTCATGAGCTTCCCCTGTAATTGTTGGAATCCACCTGGGTCCCAAACAAGTCTGTGGAGCTTTTCACCTGCTCCATTCTGCTGCTGTTGCTTCCGCAGCACTGCTACTGCTGTCTTTCCTCTACCTAGCTTCTCCTCGCTGGTAGTCTGCATTGATTTTAACATCAGCTCCATGATCTCCTTGATCACTTCATCCAGCTGCTCCAGTGGCTGGTTTTTCTGTTGCAGTCTCCGCAGCTGCAAAAATTTTGGGCCATTGGGATGATCATCATGATCCCCCATGCCTTCCTCATTTGTCTCCAACCTCACCTGTTGGATGTGCATGCCCTGCACTTTCACCCTGTCTTCTAGGGCTTCAATATGCTCCCACAGCTCAGCAAGACCTATGTTGTCTGTGTCTTCTTCTTCTGCTTCTACAACCTCCCATGTTGTAGTCTTTTCAGCTGAAATGCTGAATATGTCGAGCCATTCCTCGGAATGCTCGTTTCCTCCTTCTATTTCTTTTACTGTCAGCTCAAATGCTGCAGCCCACTCAGCTTGCTGGCTGAATTTGTTGAGCTGTTCCTCAAAACACTCATTCTTCTCTTCATCCACTTGGACAGTCTCAGATACCTGCTCCAATTCTTCTTCTTCTTTGACAGTCATCATCAACTGTGACTGTTCCCCTGCTGTTGTTGCATTTTGAACAGAATTTTCTGCCTCCTCCTCGGCAAATGGCAAGAATATTTCAATTCCCCCAATCATCAGTATACCATCCTGATGTTCCTCCTCTCCTGTCAGCTGCATCTGCTGATCCACATTCATCCTTGAGCCCACTTGCTCTATCAGCTCTCTTCGTTGATTCCAACTCACTTCTGAGTTACTAAGACCCATAGATGGTCTTATCTGCTCATCCATGCCCACCTGGCAATATGGGATGCTTCCACCGCTTCCCTGGCAAATTATGAGATCAACCGATCCCATCTTCATCAGCAACCTTTGTTGAATTGAACTCTCCCTTGAGTCCAAGAGACTCTTAGACAGTCTCAATTTTTCATCCCTGCCTTCCAGGCAACTTAGTACGCTTCTGCTGCCCTCTTGGCAGTCTTCAAGATCTTCACCTGATCTCCTTTCATCGCCCAGCTGGAAATGCAAAGTTTCCTGGCCATCCTCATGACAGTCTTTGATATCCTCAGTCGATCTCATTTCTGTTCCCCTACCCAACTGGCAATTTGAAATTCCCTGGCTGCCCTCACGAAATTCCTTGAGATCCTCAACTAGTCCCAATTTGTTGCCCTCCTGGCAAACTGGAATTTCTTCTTTTCTTCCCAACCGATAGTATTTGAAACCATCAGCTGATTCCAATTTATTCCACTCATCATCATCATCATCGAGACTTTTTCCTATCTCTGGCCAACAGTAACAAATCATGTCTTCTTCTGTGGCACTGAGGTTCTCATCATACCTCCGCCATCTTTTCAACAGCCTACGTTGTCTTATGACCATCAGCTGCTTGACTGGCCATTTCAATTTTGCCTTCTCCATTTGCAATTCGCGCAGTCGTCTCCTCCTCCTATCCTGCCACATCCACAATTCCATCTTCTCTATGTCTGCTTTTAATTCATAGAGTTTTCTGGTCTCTTCTTCGTCCCATTCGGCAAGCTTTTCTGCCTTGATTTTCTTCCTATGGCCTTCAGTAGCCATTTTGACGTGTCTATCTTTCCCCTTGACAGATCCGCTGCTATCACTCCAGCAATCCTGAGTGCTCATCTTCTTTTTACAGTCTCCCTCTGAGCGTCTACGGACTGCTACCTCCGGCAAGCAAGCCCCCACAGAGTTCTCAACAACCCTATCTTCCTTCACCTGCAAAATACAGATGAAATCCCACTCTGATACCACTTGACGCAAGTCGTGAGTATCAGAGTGCTCCCAGAGTCCTTAGCAACTCTGTCTTCTTTCACTCCTATGTCTCTTCCTGCCTGAAATATACAAGCAAGAATTTTCGTGCTCTGATACCACTTGACGCTGACGCAAGTTGTGGGTATCAGAGTGCTTTCCTTACCTCCTGCTCTCTTACTATCTGAAATATACAGACAAGACTTCCAATGCTCTGATACCACTTGACGCAAGTCGTGAGTATCAGAGTGCTTCGTTTCCTCTTTTTGTCTTCCTATCTGAAATATACAGACAAGACTTTCAGTCTCTGATACCACTTGACGCAAGTCGTGGTGCTCCACACCTCCAACTCACCTGCTCTCAGGATCGTTCAAATTCCTCTCGTCTGAGCTGAAGTGGCTCTTTTGATTCCTCTCGGAAATCACTGTGCAAATACTCGAACCACAGGTCCTTCTCATTCACCCGCATGGCTTCTGCAACTAATCGTGGTTATCCCCGAGTCTGTGTCGGGGTTCGGGGTTTCCCTGTTCACGTGGTCGAGAGTCACTGCACTCTCGAGTCCCTGATTCACGATTAGCACCTTCTCTCCCTTAGCCCCAACTGGCTATGTCCTTTGGTCCATGCGACCATTCCTCATACGATCGTAGCCTTATCCCTCCATCAGGGTTTCAACACTTTCGATGTCGAAGTGCACAAGTCCACGGCACTCATGATTTCCCGATGACTGATCTTCATCCGATTCTTAACACCTATCCCTCCTGAACGGACGACTTTGATTATATCGGGGTTTTCACCTGGGGTTTCCCCGATCTTGTGTCCACGGGAATACCGATTTCCCGATGCGCCAAACGCCGATGGCGCTGGATCTCCGCCACATGCCCTTCTGCCAATGGACGGTCCAGATCCCATCGGGATTTCACGACTTGCGCTGTCCCAGTTCTCCCAACCTCGAGAACTCCGATTTCCCGATGGCCGATATCCCGACTGCTAAACCCTGTGCAGCTTCTGCTGATCTGATGACTGACAGGATTTGGTCTGAGACCTGATGACTCAGATCCCTTCTCCTGTGCGCTCCTCCTCCTGAGGCTAAACCATGCGCTACTTCTCCCAATCCAACGGATGATGGGATTTCTTCTTGGAATCCGACGGCTGTCGGTCCTCCTCTCCTGTACGCTCCTCTTGATATCCTCTTGGACGTGGAAGTCCAATGGTGTAGATCTTATTTTTCCGTTGATCCGATGGTTATTTTGCTCCCTCGAGCTTCCTTTGCTTTCTTCCAAGACTTGGAAGAATTCTTCGTTCCCCAAAGGCTTGGACCTCTGCGTTTCTTCTCCTCTGCGAACCCCCAACTTGAGTCTCGTTGATACGCGTAAAAGCACTTCTCTTCCTGAGATTCTGTCCTTGGATCCTCAATGGATTCCCTGACTCTTGCGCTCTTTCAGAGTCTCTACACACACATGGTGTTGTCTCTCCTGAGATTCAGCGAATACTCAGACCCCTTGGGGGATTTTGTCTTTCTTCTCCCTCTGATGGAGAATATGGATGCCTCTTGCTATCCTTCTGCTCAAGCGACCTTATCGCTGAGTCTTCTGGGTATCTAGTAACCCAGTGAAATCCCCCTCAGTGGATGCTTCCTTCAGATGATAGAACTCACAGAGTTCTTCCTCCTGGCTATCTGTGCACTCTCTCAACGCCCTTCCGATGGAGTATCTCTGGCGCAGAACACCCAACAATCTCACTATCTTTGTGCACTCCCACACTTCTCTCGACGTCCTCCAGACGAAGCTCCTCAGAATCCTCAAGGGAATTCTGGTCTTTCTGAACTCTCAACAGAGCTCTTCCCTCTACGCACTTCTATGCGCACGCTCGATACCCTCTTGGTAGAGATCTTACAGAACTCCCAGTAAAGGTTCTGTCCACCCCAGTGACTCAGTAACACTGCTTTGACTATTGAGGTGTTCAGTAACCCCAAATTCCTCCTTCTGTATGAGTTGTAAACTTCAAGGCTGGTGCTCTCAGCACGTCTTTGTCTGACTCCTCACGAGTTCAGAAGTGCATCCACCCTTGCACTGGTATTCAGAGTCTCAACACTCTGTCATGCCCTCACGGCATGAAACCTTAAAGACCTCTCAAACCTGAAATCAAACACACTCCCTGCAATGGCATAATCATAATACACAAATGCAACATATAATGAACACACACACAGACATGCACATAGTGACAGAAAATGCAGGAAAAAATGCTCTGTATTAATAATGGCAAATGCCTGTATATTTTACAAGGTGTTCCCCGAGCTCTCCCTCGGATCTCTTGCCCTACTATTCTCCTATTTACAACATGAGATATGAAATCTCTTTTACCTAAGTTCTCATTGAGCGCTTCCCTCCAGGTACACCTACCGTATTCAATTATAATAAATGGGGCTGTCTAGTCCAGAATCGGACCTAGATCTTAGTCAATCTACAATAAAGGCCGATCCTATCTAATGCCTGCGCAAAAGCATGCTTTCCTGGCTCAATAGCTTAAGCACATTAAATTACATTCAATACAAATTCAAAATGAGGCTGTGCCTCCCTTTCAGCCCTGAATGAGTGTGCGTTGACGTGGCTGACTGGCTGTCATGAAGAGATGCTCCTGCATCATTCTGCATAGGAACACTAATCAAAGTATGCAGCTAAATGTCATGGTGTACCTTTGGTGACACTTCACAACTATTAGAAACATACAGAATCATCTCATGTTTAGCATCACTAACTTCCTGATTTACTACAAACATAAGTGTTAAGCTTTTTCTTTCATTTACGATTTTTTTCAACTGCCCTATAGATGCAAAAGATCTATCATTTTTCATGCGATGAACACAAACAATGTACTCTTTCCCATATTTCTTGAAGCAATATTTATTTTCCTCCCTGTAGAATATGGATTTTCTATCATAAAGGTATGGTCTTCCCAGAACAATTCCACATATGTCTAGTGGCACTATATCAAGCTCTAATTCATGAACTTAATTGGAAGTGATTGCAAACTTAATTTTACATTTCTTGGTTACTTGCAAATTATTATTACCACATATCCATCCCAATGGATATGGTTTAGGATGTGGCTTTGTTTCAAATCCCAATTTATTTACAACCTCTTCATTGATTATATTGGCTTGTGATCCACTATCTACAAGAGTATCAACTTTAACATTATTTGTTATGACCCTTATGTGTACAATTTCACTCCTTTTACACTCATCATTTACAACAACTTATTTAGAAAAGATAGTACTTGCAACATAATTTATACCTCGGATTCCCATAGCTACAACCATTGTCTCATCACTAGAATTTGATCCAAGATCCACTTGAACTGTCGCAGTTGTGGTATTCTTCCTTCCATGGTTGGCATACTTCTTTGGCTTCATTTGAGGATGTAATATCCAACAATGATCTTCATCATGGTCTACCTTCTTGCAATGCTTTCAAGTAGGCTTCTCCTTTTTTTGTTGTGGTTGTCTTCTTCTCTTTGTCTTTCCTTTTCCCTGAATCCTTTCTTTTCCAAGTATCTGTAGAAACACTATCACCAACATTCCCTTTATTTTATTCAATGTGAATGGATTGTACACATACTTCATCAAATTTAGAAGGATTTAGCATAATAATAGTGTTCTTGAGATAAGAATGTAAACCACAAATATATTTTAGGAGTGTCTCTTTTGTATATAAAGGAATACCCAAATTTAATGCTTTCTTACGAAATGTTTGAGTATATTCTTGTACACTTTGACCTTCAGCTTTCCTTAAAATTTTCCAATTCATCATTTCTTGTATGCTAATGGATAAAATTGTTTCTTCAAAGCAGTGATAAAATCATTCTAGGAAGAGATTGTTTTACCATTTTTATTAACATCATCCTTAGTTTTTCTTTCCCACCATATGAGAGTTGTGCCTCCCAATCTGAGACTTGAAAGTTGGATATTTGTTTCATCATCAACAATCCTTTGTATCCTGCAATAGAATTCTAACTGTCTCACCCAATTATCTATCTTTTCTGCATCTAATTCACCATCATAAGTGGGTAATTGAAACTTTACATCTAACTTTAATAAAGGCATATAAAAAGAATGATGAGTTTTTTTAGGTTGTTTGTCCTTGGAGGGATGTACACTTGCTTCACATGTAGATGATGAGGATGAAGGAGAATAAGGTTCTAAAGGTCCACCACCTCCAACTCCTCCTTCTGCTCTTGCTAAAGATTCACCTTCTTCAACTTTCAGATTTCTTCATTGTCCTCTTTCATGGTAAATTTCCTCTACCATGGCTTTCATTAATTCAAATGACTCAAAAAAATCTTCCTCAGATGCAAGAGGACTTAGTTTTCTCGATGAATACATCTTTTGTTTATGAGGTCTCCTTTGAACCTTTGGATTAAGAGCCTCAAGTTGGCCTTCTCCTTGCTTGAGTTTTTCTCTGGTGAGCATCCAATGCTTGAAATTCCTATAAAACCTTCAAAACCAAATGCTATGATACCATAAACTTGATAAAAAAAATGTGAGGTTTTACTGACAAATTTGCAAGTTAAGTTTTATGTACTTTATGCATTAGATCGCTAAGAATGCGAAATACATAAACTTTACTATGTGTTGCAGAATAATACTTATTACTTTTACTTGATGCTTATAAGTGATTAAAGAGATAAGATATCATAAACCATGCTGAAAATTAAGAGAAGACAACATCAACCAAGAATAATAAATAGAGACAAGAACTTGTTAGCGGAGTTCAACAATTATTGGCTACGTCTTTGAACCCGCTTCCAAGTGGAGGACCTCTTTATTGCTCTTTAAATTCTCAAGTTCTCTTACTTGGATATTTGTTGTTACAAAACATGATTCAAATATATCATGCAAGACCTCCTTACTTAGATACATACATGCCTCATCAAACTCCTCTCACGAACATGACAAAAATGCCTCTCAAGACATGAGAAAATGTCAAAATACAAGTTTCTCCTCAAAATCCATGCATCAAAAAATTACCCTCAAGCTTCAAAAAGCGTGGTTTATATATTTTTTAGGCTCAACAAGAGAAGTCCAACTTCCCCTAAATATCTGGCCTCTTTTTGGGATCAAATCCTCTTCCAAATGGCCAAAATATCCTTAAAAAACCAATTCAAGTCCAAAAATCAGGCATAAATCAATTAAAAATTGAATAACCAAGGTTAAAAACCCACTTTTTGGCATGAATATGGGATTAATCCCCAAAATTAGGTGTGCTCCCCCCTCAATTATGGTCATATTAATCACATATGAACATGCACCAGTCCTTTGGGCTCCGCATTGGCCTTGGATAGGCTCCATCTCCTGGTTTTGGGCGTATTCTATGGGACCTCTGGTCAATAGCTATAATTTGGCTCGCTTAAGGTGGATCAACTCCCAGTTATGTGGCATATGATGAGAACTAAGGGTGGGTATGATAGAGGGGTGGTTATTCCAGGCCTGTGCCCCTGGTTGTATGCAGTTGCAAAAGACCACGAGCTGGGGCTTATCCTCAGCCCCCTTTGGGCCAATATTTTAATAAAGATGAAAATTTATTTAATTTAATTGGTAGTTTAAACAAGACTCAATGTGTGGCTCATTAATAGGATACCATTCCTCAAGTATTGGGCTCGGTCATAGGTCATGGGTTCAAAACCCATGGACCCCCAAAATTTTTTAATCTTGCCACACAACTGATGACTAGGTGCCACGTGGCACCACCATATTTGCTCAATAATTGACAAGTGTCACACTACTACTAGTCTACACTTGCATCATCTACCCAGTCACAAGTTGCCACCTGCCTCTTCCACATCAGCATAATGAAATTAGCTTCGTGATGTCATGCTGACGTCAGCATTGACTTTTTGCCAGTTTGACCTTTGACTTTTTAGTTGTTTGAGAATCTGATCAGAGTGAAACAAATCTTGCATATGGAGCCCATTTGAGAAATTAAATATATGGCTGAAATCAACATGATGAGTTGGTCGCAATGGAATTAGTTTCATTCAATTTCTATAAATTTCACTTTTTAGCATTTTCTCGACTTGGGGAGCCTCCTAGATCAATTTCCCATGTAGCTTCATTTGGACCAAAGTGTTTCCACTACACCTTGACCTATGCAATGGTTCTATTCTCGAGTGATATTTCTTTCCTGTCTATTATTCATTATGGTTCTAGAAGGAATTATCCCTCTGGTTCCACCTTAATCATAGACCAATCAATTATATGATCAGAATCATGTACATATTTATTTAGTAACAAAACATGGAAAATATTATGTTCCTTCACTGTGGGAGGAAGTGCTATTCTATATGCTATAGGTCCCACTCTATCCAAAATTCCAAAGGGTCCACAATACCGAGGTGCCAACTTGGCATAGGCTCCCATTCTCAGGGAACTTTTTCTAGGTATAAATCAGAGATACACATGATCCCTTGCTTTGAACTCTTGAGGGGTCCTTTTTCTGTCTATCCTAAGTTGTTTTCATATTATGTTTTATCTGAACTACTTGTTGTTCCATTTTCTTTAGAATATTTGGACTTGTTGTAATTCTATCTATTGGTTTATTCCAGTTGATTGGAATATTTCATTCTTTACCATAGAGGGCCTCAAAAGAGATCATCTTCAATGACTCTTCATAGCCATTGTTATAATCAAACTCTACCAGAGGTAGGTAGTCTTCCCATTTCTTGGGTTGATGCATTACATGAATCCTTGACACGTCCTCTAACAATTGGTTTACCCTCTCTATATGCCCATGAGTTTGATGGTGATAGGCTGTACTAAATAGTAATTCAGTTTCAATACTAGCAAACAAAGATTTCCAAAAATTTGAAGTAAATTTTGTATCTTTGTCGGATATGATTTCCTTAGGCATGCCATAAATTCTAAATATTTCTTTCATGAAAATGTTGGAAATATCTATTGCCTTGCAATTAGATTTGATGGGAATGAAGTGAGAAGCCTTGCTCAGTTTGTCCACAACCACCATGATGCCATCATTTTGTTTGGTTGATTTGGGTAACTCTGTAATGAAATCCATGGAGATGGTTTCCTATTTCCATTATGGGATTAGTAGGGGATGCAACAAACCTGTTGGATGTCATTTCTCTGCCTTAACCTACTGACATTTTAGACATTTAGCTAAGAAATCGACTATGTCATTTTTCAGTTTGGGCCAATAAAATAGTTTCCTAGTGGTTGTGATCATTTTATGATAGCCGGGATGATTGATACATGGTCTTTTGTGTAGTTCATACATTATGAACCTCTTCAAGTCATCACAATTTGGAATATACAACCTACGTTTGTAAGTTAGCAATCCATCATTAAACACTTGATAATCCTCCTACTTCAGCCCTGGAAGATCTTGCTCTAAGTATGATTTCAAAATATTGAAAAATGCATATGTTTCTTAAACAATTTTGACTCTCTCCTTGACATTTGATTCATAGGTGCTTACAACTACCAAGTGAATCACATTCATACTTCTTTTGAGGGAACCAACCACCTTATTTTCTTTTCCTTTGATATTTTTGATTTCAAAATCAAACTCACTAAGGAGAGTCATCCATCTAGCTTGTTTATCATTGAGTTTTGGTTGATAAAAAAAATATCTCAAACCACTATGGTCTGTCATCAACACAAATATTCTAGCTAGGAGGTAATGTGTCCACATTTTTAAAGCATGTACTATGAAAACCAATTCCAAATTGTGGGTCACATAATTGGTTTCATGCTTGTTCAATTTTATGGATTCGTAGAAAATCGCATGTCCCTGTTGCATAAGGACTCCTCTGATCCCTTCCTTGCAGGCATTTGTACACATAAGGAAGTCCTTGTTTGGGTCTACAATATTTAGCATAGGTGAATTGGTTAGAATGAATTCTAGTTGTTGGAATATCTCTTCACATTTTGATTTCCAAAAGAATTTAACTCCCTTTTTCTAAAGGGAGGTGATTGGGAAAACAATCTTGGAGAATCCCTTTATGAACCTTCTATAGTATCTTGGTAGGCCCGTAAAATATATGATATCAGATACATCCTTTGGAGTATTCCAATCCATAATGGAATTGATCTTGTCAGGATCGACTGCCACTCCTTCTTCAGAAATAACATGGCCTAAGTAATGGACTTGTTTCTGGAAAAAGTCACACTTATTAAATTTAGCATAGACTGATGTTCTCTTAGCACTTGAAGCACTAACTTGAGATGTTATTCATATTCTTCCCTATTCTTAGAATAGATTATGATATCATCAATGAAAACCAACACAAATCTATCCAGGAACTTACTGAGTACATTATTCATTAAGCACATAAAAATGGATGGTGCATTGGTAAGCCTAAATGGCACCACCAAAAATTCATAGTTCCCATATCTTGTCCTAAAGGTTGTTTTGTGGATGTCTTCATCCTTAATTCAGACTTGATGGTATCCCGACCTCAAGTCAATATTGAAGAAAATTGTAGCACCCCTTAATTGATCAAACAAGTCATCGATCCTTGTCAAGGGATACTTATTCTTAATAGTCATCTTATTGAGTTGTCTATAGCCTATGCACAACCTGACTGTCCCATCTTTTTTTTTCACAAACAAGGATGGAACTCCCCATGGAGACACACTAGGCCAAATGTAGCATTTTTCCAACATCTCCTTTAGCTTTATTATGAGCTCAACCAACTCTGGTGTACTCATTCTATAGGCTTCTCTAGATACTAGCATCTCTCCTGGTACAAGTTCTATTGAAAAGTCTATATCTCTCCTTGGAGGTAGACCTGGTACCTCTTATGGAAACACATATTTATATTCTCTTAATATGGGATGGTCCTGTAGGCTTCGTTTGTTGTTCTCAAAAGGGTTCAACACTTGTATTGCATATAAAGGACATCCTTTTCTACAATACTTCTTCACTTGAAGGGATGATATTTGTCTCACTGAGACAGGATTTTGAATTCCTTGTAGGGTGGTTTTTATCCCTTATTCATCTTCACACTCCAAAGTTTTATTACAACAATCCAACTTGGTTTTATGGGATTCCAACCAATCCATGCCATTCAACATGTCATAAGATCCTAAAAGGAGCATGTTTAGGATTGCTCAGGTGGGTAATCCATTCATTATGAATTGACATGTTTGTATGACCTATGTTACCTTTCTTTTAGTTCCAGTGGCTAGTTGCACCGACCATGATTTATCATATTTTACTTGTTACAATTTACATTTGTCAACAATTTGAGGGGGAAAATAACTCATATTAGAACTAGGGTCAATTAAAATGGAAATTAGATGGTTGGAAATCATACCTTCCATCTCCACCAATGAATCTTGGTGGTCATCTTGTCTATTATCCAAGGCTGCATAAATTTGTGGCATGCTCCTAGCCACATCCTTGACTATGGTATCCTCCTGGATGTTGAATACCCTTCTATTGTCATGTTTCCTATGTGGATAGTCCCTCATCAGATGTTCTTCTCAACAAACCCAACATTTCAAGGGTTCTCTCTTTGTGTTCTCGATATTTCTTGGGGTTTCTCCAAAGGTTTTATTACCACTATGAGATGGGGAATTCTGATGATATACCCTTTTAGTAGGAAGGATCAACTTAGAAATTTTCCCATGGTTCTTAAATATTGAGGGTTTAAACCCCTTCTTAAATATCAAATTACTTTTCTTCTT
The DNA here is from genome assembly GCA_000966675.3 of Picea glauca. Classification (NCBI taxonomy): domain Eukaryota; kingdom Viridiplantae; phylum Streptophyta; class Pinopsida; order Pinales; family Pinaceae; genus Picea; species Picea glauca. The sequence goes on from JZKD02S0869967.1 coordinate 441,003, forward strand.
CCAATCCTCATAAGATTTTGTCTTATTCTTGAATTTCTCATAGAAATACCTTGCCGTCTAGATAGTATATTCTAAGGTCTTTGTATCATCAAATTAAATTCTTTCTTGGAAGGAATGAGGCAGTCCACTAATAAGTCATTTCATCTTTGCATTTACTTCCTGTATGTAGGGAACATACCTTATCAGTTCAAGAAATTTGTTGATATATTCATCTATTGTGAGTTGTCCCAACTTGAGTTCATAGAACTCCTTGGTCTTCCCTTCAAAGTGTTTTTTTGACAAATACTTCTTCTTGAAGTATTTCTCAAATTGTTTGCATGAAAATTCCTTCTCACTAAGGTTATCCCACCAAATGGAGGCCTTTCCATTCAAGTTGAAAATGGTTATTCGAGCCTTTAGGTTTTCAGAGTAGTCATGGACTCTGAATTGCTTCTTCAATCCTAGTAGCCAAACTTCTATTGATTCCCCCTTTTTGATTTCTCCATTGAAAGTGGGTGGCTTGGATTTCTTAAAACCTTGAGGGTCATGGCTATTGGAATTTTTCCTCTTGTTTCTTCTCTGGGAAGGCGGACTAGTCTCACTACTACAAAATTCCTTGGAGTTGTTAGTTTCCTCACTAGAAGAATCTTCTATTGAATGTCTCTTGTCTCCATGTTGGAACTTCTTTGAGGTGCTCCTCCTTGTGTGGCTAGTTTCAGGACCATTATTTTCTATATCAGGTGGACTTTGGGTTTTCTTAGTATGATGTATGTCCATGTGACTAGATGTTGGTCCATGTTGTAGTTGCATTTTTATGTATGATACGATTTGTTATAGGACTTCATTAATTTCAGTATTTTTTCATGTTGTTTTGTCAACCTTTCATTGTAAGCCTTGCAACTTCGTAATTACTCCATGAGGCTTATTATGGTTTCAACCAAACCTGGAGGGGTTTCCACCACCCTCTTCTCATCATCTTCCTCTTCTATATTGTGGGAGATTTCCCCTAACTCATGGTGTGTCACCATCCTTTATGTTTTAGTTTTTCTGTTGTCCATTGACTACTTGAGTGTTGATAATATTTTTTATGTTAGTTGATTATCTAGTAGTTTATGAAAAACACACAGTTCACATTTTTCAAAACATATAACAACAACAAAAAGTTTCATTCCTCTCTTCAAGAGGGGTTTAGATAAGTTTCTCATGAATGGGGTAAGATAGGGTATTACCCCTTAAAATTTCTCTAACAAGATTTTTATGCAACTCATTCACAAGCCAAAACATGCCAAGTGTTTTTTCTCACTCTCATACCACTCTATAACGCACTCGACCCCTAAGTACCCTTTTTAGGGATGGAGCATCAAAAGTTTGCTTTCCTTAATCATCCTGAATCCTCTTCCTGAGATCTCCATCCTCTTGTCCTCATAAAGAACTTTATAACAACTACTACCATGCTCGAATACGAGCTATGTATTGGGAATTACGCCCTCCTAAATCTCTCTAGTCATTATTGATCAAGGGCTACAGGAAGCCCGCATTGGCTCACCTAATTCATACCATTCCAATTTCTTCGAAGTCTCAGTGTTTCCCTGTGCTTTGACATCTACGGTGGAAATCCATCCACCGTTAAATCTAATGGAGAAACTTCGTCCTCGCTAAACACATAGAATTAAATGATTTTGGCATTCAGTGCTTCGCCAAAGAACATCCCTTTCTCTAATCGCATATTATTCAGCGTCAAGCCCCAAAGTCCTACCATGTGGATCCAGCCTTAATCCCTTTCAACTTATCTACTATACTACGCCCAAGCCTTCAGAGTTTTGAAACCCCTAAATCCTGAAGGGTCCACACATACACGTGGTGGCACATTAAATGCAGAGGCAATGAAAGGTAGGTCCGATTCTCTATCTGGTTAACCCCAAGGTTCTAGTTTCCCAACTTTCCCAAAGTCCCGAGATACTAGTTTCTTGGATACTCCACCTACTATTGGGCCAAGAGAGTATGCGTCATGGGGGATTTGACATGTGACAAGGGGTAGGGAGGACACATGGCCATATCAATGGGTGACATGTGTCATGTTCTAAATGGAATATAAGGCATGTAAAACATGTGGGATAAGGTGACATGTGGCATGTCGAGTATGGGTCCATGTCATTCTAGGTGACGTTAGTGTGCCACATCACTCTGAGCCAATAACCTCCAGGAGTCTCTAGCTTCTCTTGCTACAAATTCCCCTGTAGCTCTAAAGCCCAAACTCCTGCTAGAAATCTCCCAACACCCCTTCTATCCCATGGTAAATATAGTATCACATATATACATAGATCTACAACCTCCATTTCTTCACAACTTCAGCATTCGGGGAATCTGCTAGGTAACTTCCTCTTTTCTCTCAGAGATTTCAGTTTTGTGATGACCATAGTCTAGATCCAATGGTCAAGAGGTATCCTGCAACATCCTTAGATCAATGGTCCTTACCACTTTGTGACTTCAGTGTTAGGGGGTTCTACCCATTTAACACTCCCTTTCTACCAGAGTGGTCAATGCCAAACTGACCATAGCGTATATCCAACGGTCATGGGAGACCCTACAGTGTCCTCATATCTATGATTCTCGTCACTACATGGCCAGGAAGTGAGTCAAGGTTTAACAATGGGACATATCCCACATTCACAATTAAGTAAACTGCCAGATTTCAGTCAGCCTCACCGATAACTAGACTAGTAGGTTGCCTTCAGCTGGTTTCAAAGGTTGTAAAGTCGTAGCGTCCTAGAGCTCTGAACTCCCATAGTTCTGAAGTAAAAAATAGTTTATCTCCTTTCATACCTAGAAAAGGGTTCCAAGGTCCCCGTCATATGGAACTTTATCGAGATCGAGAGGCTAAACTCATAGTTCTTAGCCAAGATTTGGTTAAGTCTATGGGCATGATCTCATGGTCTCTTGGACGACTAGTTTGAAGGGAGCGTCTTCCATTCACATAACTTAAGTTCTAAAAAAGGGAAAGGTATTTCTCGACTAGTGGAGGAACCATATAATTATTCCTAAATTTCTTCGAAGAACCATGTCAAATGATTCTCTTATTGCTAAGATGAGGAAAATAGAGACCATGCAAATACAAGGGCTCATAGAAAAAAAAAAAAAAAGTAAAAATTTATAATGATTTATCAAACAATGTAAATTTTAATCATAAACATAGACATTCAACCATCACTTCCATTCTAGTACATAGAATTTAAAAATACTTATCAAGAAACCAAAATAGTGAACAAATTGCTGAGAGGGGTTCTTGTTTCCACCCAATCGTAGGCATAGCCACTCCTGGATAGATTCACCGCTGGCCACCCACTATCTAGATCATGATTCTTAGAGAGAGACTCTCCCTTACTGTTTAGCGACAATCAGGGATGGAGGCCACTCTCCTCCTCCAACAGGAAATTGGAAATTGGTTTTCTCTTTACCAAACAAGGGGGCCTGCAACGAGTTCTTCCTCAGTCACTCATCTTCCTACAACCCTATTTATCATCTTGTACTAAAAAAAACACTACTAGCAACTTCTTGCACCTAGAGAAATCTTGTTTTTCATTTCTCCTCAGAACCAAAGAGTTACACATGCTCTCCTCTCTTTTTGAAGAATTGTCTCTCGACTCATCTCCTTCACTAGAAAAAATCCCCCTGTACCCATGAAATCCCTTCTTTTCTTTCCTTCCTCAACAAGATTGTGTGGGTCTGAATCCCCAGTTTGTGCTCAGGTCAAGAAGTATTTCATATGGGTAATCTTCCCATATCCTTATTAACTCTTGAGGAGGGATTCCCAACTACCAAGATGAATGATAATTTATTTATGGGTCAGAGGACTGTTTTGGGTCTAAATAATTTAAATCTAGTAAGGTACTAGTCTAGTGGGGGTCATCTCAACCATTGTTGGTTCCCCTCACCATATCTCTCATAACATCATGATATACCTTGAAAAACCCCTTCAATAGTTTGGAAACACAATCCATTTTATTTAATAACATAAATACATACATTACCTTTCATAAAAAGGTTCATCAATTCCGACATCCACACATATTCAATCTTCCCATGGTATTTTGGCAAGTTATAGTTATATTTGCAAGCTGGGGGAAACAAGAGAATTACACTAAAATAAAAAGACTCACTTCAAGAAATGGCACACTTGTTCTATGAAGGACTCACTCAACAACAATAAACTCACTTCTAGAGAGGGAACACTTGCTTTACCAATGCGTATTGCCTCCAAAAACATCCATGCAGTAAGAAAACATGTGATTGAGAGGGTGTACTTTCTTTACCAATGTGTATTGCCTCAAAAAATGCTCACACAACAAGAAAACACATGATTAATGGTAGGGTGCACGATTTCCTTTGGTGCGCAGAAACCTTACTCACTCACATAGAAAAAATTATAAAAATGCAGAGAAGAGACAAAGAGATTCGAAAATTTTTCATCAAATGTATTAGAGAAAAATTTCCCCTTTAATAATACAGGGTGACTCATTACAAAGGTGATTGTTGATTTTATTTTTTGCGACTCTCTAGGCATTCAAACTGGCGAGAGAAGTTTTCCTCAACAATTAATGACACAATCTAACTGACAATTTATTTTAGAGATCGCCTTGCTTACTTAAATTAGCGAATGGTTTATTACAATTATTGGACTGAATATCGTTGACATAGATAGTAAAACTAGCATAGAAGTGATTCCATTTAACACATTGCTTTCTACTAACTATTGATCCTCTTCTACTGGTTATCTAAGGAAGGTTGTTGTACCTCCTGTTGGTCCACTTACTCAGGTGTGGATGAAATATGTCATTGATTACTCGCATGAATGTTGTCAGTACATTAGTTGGTCTAAAGGGCATGACCAACCACTCATAAAGACCAAACTTGGTCTTGAACGTTTTCTTCCATATATCCATTGGTTTCATGTGCACTTGACAATAGCTGAAGGTCAAATCTATCTTGGTGAATAAAGAGGCCCCTTGTAAGTGGTCAATAAATTCCTCAATCTGGGGTAAGGGATAGTGATTTTTAATGGTGGATTTGTTAAAGGCACACTAATCGGTAATGAGAGGCCATTCGAAAGTCTCATTATTTGGAATAATGAAATATACAAAGCTGCAGAGGGAGGAGGATGGTTGAAAATGGCCCTATTAAGGGAGTTGGATAATCCATCATTCGATTTCTGTAGCCTCTTTGGGAGGAAGTCAATATGTTTGGGCATTGGGAAATGATGCACCAGGAATGAGATCGATGGAGTGTGCAATGGCTTGAGAGGGTGGTATCCCTGTGGGAGACTAAAATACATCTACAAATTCATTGAGGAGAGGGATTACTACCGGAGCTTCCAGATTAGTGAGGTTCTCAGGGTTAATAGGGTGTACCAAACATAGAGAGATGTCTTTGTTGTGAATAACATGGTTAGTTTCTTCTTTCCTAGGATGTAGTGAAGGGGAATTCCGAGCCCCTTAAGTAAGAACATAGGTTTTCCATTCATGATGAATTTGATATTAATGGGATTTTTCATGATACACGACGTGTCAGTCTTTTTGGTAGGGGAGACCCAATAGTAAGTTGGAATAATAGAAAGGTGATACATCACAGACCACGATATATCTAAAGGGTCCAATAGAAATGTTATAGCGTAGCACCGGGTGATATAAATAAAAGGTCCTCCCTTTTATACCCATCCAAGTTGAAAGGGATCCGAGTGAGGGGTGGTGTGAAGTTGCAAATGTTGTACTAAGTCTTGGGAGTCAGTATTCTTTTGGCTTCCATTGTCCAAATTGACAGTCATGAGTTCATGTTTAATTTGGAAATTATGTGTAAAGAGGGGAGTGCTATTGTAATCCGGCTTAGGTGATATAGATGGATTTGACTGGCCCCCCATCTATTCCAACTGACTCATTTTGGAAATTTTCTAGTTTCATAGTTTTTTCGTAGCTTTCGGGTCCCTGACTTCCAGGGTCGTTTTGAGGCCCTAAACTGCATTTTTAGGGATCTCCACAGTTAAATTGGTCATATAGTTAGATTCTTATGGAAACATGTGTATTCCTCATATATACCTTTCCAACGGGATATTGTGCATCTAAAACAGAGATTGTATGCAAAAGTTACGACCCCGGGAAGTTGATGGATTAGCTTACCCCAGCGGGGCCCACATGGCTTTTGGTGCTTCATCTCCTAGGGTTAGGATTTTGGATGTCTAGGGTTTTGGAATTCCTATTTATTGTAAAATTCCTTGGGGAGAATTATTTTAACCATCTTCTAGAAAATGAGCATAGTCGTCACATCTCTTCTCGAACATAAGCCACCACCATTCTAGCAAGCTTGTTTTCCACTACATCTTACAGTTTCAACACATTTTCTTATTGAATAGAAACCAATTTTACTGTATCTTTGTTATTGTATCTGTGCTATTATTGTGTCTCTATGTTAAGAATAATAATAATTTGTATTCATTTTCGTTCTCCTAATAAAATCCAGATCATTGGTATCAAATTGGTTTTCTCATTGTCGTTATTAATACATGTCCCTGATGAGGTCATGGTACAAAGAATTAGGTCTCGAGATTGTTTGTATTGAGGAAAAAAAAATCATGACCAAGAGACATCTCATGGTGGGAGAAAAGAAATACAACGGGACATGAGATCCTTTCAAAATGTTGCTTGAGGAATCCCTCACGCAACAGAGGAATTAAATGATGGATATTTTTGCACAAATCCTTCAGTGGCTACCAACAAAAGACACATCTTCCTAGAATGGAGGAGCCTCCCCCTTCAAGGTACAAATAAACTTTTATATTCCCATATTTGAAGGTAATATAGATGCATATGTTGTAGACAAATTTTTGAATCTACTAGAAGGGTATTTTTATGCCCATAACTTTTCGAACAGAGAAAATATTATTCTTGTGCTCCTCAAAGTTGTTCCCCATGTCAAAGATTTGTGGGAGACTTTTTTTTATCAAAAGGAAATAGAGTAACCCTCATTATTTATAGTATCAATCACCTAGGAGTCCTTCAGGGACACTATCAAGGAACAATACTACCCTTTCAGAAGTTATGAAGACCTGTATACAAAATGGACCACACTACGGCAGGAAAGAGACCAAGTACTTCCAGAGTTCACAAATATATTACACACCATGTGCACCAAGCTAGGTATTAAATATTTCAAGTGACATCGAGTTCTCAAGTATCATGGTGGTCTGCATATATACATCTAGGTTGAAATGGATTTTTTGGACATGTTGTCCTTGGGCACGACCTATCCATATGCCATCAAAATCAAGAAAAATCTTAAACAAAAGATGTGTCAATTTGGGCCTGGGAACCCCTCACACCATAAGAAATTAAAGGGAAGACCCAACCCAAAGTATAAAGGATAGATAAAATACATATAGCCTCAAGAAAACCATTCTAGGCCACAAGCAAAGAAGGACACCAAAAAGACAAAGAAAGATACCGGGAAGTGGTGCGACTTCTATAAGAGCCCCTAGAATAACACAATCAATTGTCGCTTTAAGCAATTGTTGGTGGTTGAGGGAAAGCCTATGAATCATATGTGGTTTCTGACTTTGAGTCAGAACCATAAAGGGAGAGACAGATCATTGACACAGAACCCAGTTCCATCGTTTCTACCACCAAGGTCCAACCTGGTGAACCAGATGAGCCAGAAGAAGGAAAGAGCCTATTTCATTTAAATATGTGGGTAAAAGGCACCCTGTTTCACTTTATCATTGATATTGGTAGCCAGAATAACCTCATCTCACAAGAGGTCACCAAGTGGCTAGCCCTGCCGACAATGTTGCACCATCATCCCTACACAATTTTATGGTTCCACCAAGGAAGCGATCTCTGTGTCAACCAATAGTGTCACCTGTCATACAACATTAAGCCCTTCAAAGATGGGGTATTATGTGATATGTTTCCTCTCAAATTTTGTAATGTTATTTTGGTCCAACCTTATTTATGGAAACATCATGTTGTATATGAGTCTATGCCTCAACGTGTTATTATTACTTTGAAAAAAAAATTATACACGATACCCGAGGCAGTCACACCTAGTGTTATTTCCTTGATCTTTGCTAAGAAATGTAGGAAGGTCATATCTCATACCGAGAAGTTTTTCTTCTTTGTGATTCTCTCTTAGAGTGATAAAAATATTGCAGCCACATCTAGGGCCTCCGTGGCTGATCTCTCCACACAACAAAAGTAAGTGAACAAGTTTGTACATATTACAAAGATATATTCTCCTCACCTACTGGGGTACCTCTACACTGTTAGGTCAAGCATCCCATCGATATGAAACCTGGTGCACCGATTCCCAATGGGACAATCTACCACTTCTCTCTATTAGAGAATGAGGAGATCTAGTGACATATCCAATATCTACTCCACAAGGGGCACATCCACCCCATCGAATCACCTTGTGGGAGCCCAATCGTGCTCATGCATAATAAAGACAGGACCCGAGGACTCTGCATTGATTATCGGGCCCTAAATAAAATCATAGTCGAGAACCGATACCCGATTCCAAGAATTGACAATCTCCTTGATCAACTCAAGGGGGTCAAATGATTCATTAATATTGATTTGAAGTCTGGCTACCACCAGGTCCCCATAGAAAAAAAAAAATTATGGAAGAATTCCTTCAAGTAAAAATAAATTATTTTTGAATGGTTGTTCATGCCCTTTGGTTTGAAAAAAGCTCCAATAAATTTCATGAGGATGATGGATGATATCCTGTGACCTTTAACCAATAATTTTGTAGTGGGGTAACTTTATGACATCCTCATCTACAACAAGACTTGGTCCGAACACTTGCAGCATATTTAGCAGGTTCTGCACACCCTACGGCAGCACAAGCTATATGTCAGCTTGGAAAAATGCTCCTTCAAAATGGACAAGGTCTAGTACCTAGGATATAGCATGGATCAACATGGTGTGCATGTATATCCAGCCAAGATCCAGGTCATCCATGACTCAGAAGCCCCAACCACACTCACTGAGCTTCAAATCTTTTTAGGCCTTACCAATTTCTATCGCAGGTTCATGTTGGGATTCTCCCATATTGCATGGGCCCTCAACCAAGTAACTAGAAGTGGTGGTAAGGAAAAATATTTGTGGGGCTTGTCCCAACAACAAGTTTTCAATGATTTAAATCATCAGTTGTGATCAACCTGAGTACTTTCATTACCAGAATTGCAACAACCCTTTGATATCAAGACATATGGTTCAAACTTTGTTGTGGGCACAGTTCTCACTCATCACAGCCACCCCATGGCCTATAATAGTGATACACCATCATATGTTATCTGTAAGTACCGTACTTATGAAAAATACATGTACTCCATTGTGCAAGCCTACCTCCAGAGGAGACATTTCATTCTCAAGAAGGAGACAGTCATCCACACAGATCATAAGCCATTGTAATTCATGCCAAAACAAGGAAATCTGAAGAATGATCACCATCGGAAGTGTTCCACATACTTGCAACAGTTATACCTCAACATCAAGTTTAAAACATGTAGTACCAACTGATTCACTGACTGACTCATTCGACCTCCAGTCACGACACTCACCAGAGTTCTAGAATATTCCAGCCACGAGACCTCTGAATGGCCTAACTTCTATGAGATAGAGCCTGACTTCTCCACCACATACCAAATATTGGGAAAAAACTCAGTTGTCTCTAATTTCCATCTTCAGGATAGGATATTCTGTCGACTGGGCCATCTATGCATTCCATCAAGTGAGCGAGAGAAAATGATTTGGGAAACCCACTCCAGTCAGGTGGCAGGACACTTCGACGTTAAAAAGATAATGGCAGTGCTGCAGAAAAATTTCTACTAGCTGAAACTTCGATAGGATGTCAGAAATTATATTAGCTCCTGCACTTCCTGCACTAATTCCAAACCAAACACTAAGAAATAGGGCATGTACACCCCCCTACCTACTCCTAAAAGGCCATGGGAATCCATCTCAAGGGACTACATGTTGGGCCTTCCATCCAACAAGAGGGGAAACAATTGTGTCTTTGTGGTTGTTGATATCTTTTCCAAGATGGAGATTCTAGCCATATCTAAGAAGAGAATCACAATAGAGGCCACTTCCAAGATCTCATTTAAAAAATTATACGCACATTTTGGAATCCCACAAACTATTGTCTCATACCAGGACAATTAGTTCATCAACACATTTTGGTCGAGCCTCTAGTAACTGTTGGACACCAAGCTCACCAAATCCATTTCCTTCCACCCTCAGACAGATGGCCAAATTGAGGTTTTTAATCAGATGATCATGCATATCCTACGCATGTACAATTACAAGAACCCCTACACATGGGATGTGATTCTTCCCTATGTTTATCATAGCTACAAAATATCCCTACATAGATCAATCGGCCACAACCCCTTTTAGGTCGAGTTAGGATTCCAACCATTGGGTCCCATGGATGTTGTACTACCTCTTGCACCCAACCTAACCGATTCATCACCTGCTCCAACTAAATCTAACAAAGCCTCCCAGTTCATTGATTGGATCCATGAAATCCTCCAATAGGTTCATGATATTTTACAGAATTCCAATGCCAAGTACAAACAACACCATGATCAACACTCAGTGCCACATAAGTTTCAAGTGGGATACAAAGTGTGGTTACACTTATAGAAATAATGCCTTACAGGGCCCCATCAAAATCTTCTACCACTCCATTACGAACCTTACACCATAACCAATACTGTGGGTGACAATGATTTTAAGCACAACATTCCCCCTTTCCTTGGCCTACACCTAGAGTTCAACGTGGATCTCCTTCGACTATACTTACCACCATTATTGGACACCTCAAAGATAGACGAACAATTGACACCAATAGATCTCAACCCTGACTAGATGCAACAAGAATCCCTCTATCATATTGGAAATAATGCCTTACAGGGCCCCATCAAAAGCTTCTACCACTCCATTATGGACCTTACACCATAACCAATACTGTGGGTGACAATGATTTTAAACACAACATTCCCCCTTTCCTTGGCTTACACCTAGTCTTCAACGTGGATCTCCTTCAACCATACTTACCACCATTATTGGACACCTCAGAGATAGACGAACAACTGACACCAACAGATCTCAACCTTGAATGCATGCAACAAGCATCCCTCTATCATATTGTGGACACACAGGTGAAGGTAAATTGCTAGAAAAGGATCCAACTTTATCAATTTGTCAAAGCAGGGCAACTCCTACACCAAGGCAAGTGGCTCACCTATGGCCAAATTCAACATAAATTTCATCATCTGATGGGGGAACTCAAGGAAATGGATACTGTTGATTCCTAAGGCAGGAGGATTACTCCATATGAATGTCGGTGGCCCCCCACCTATTCCAACCAACTCATTCTGGTAGTTTTCTAGTTGGACAGTTTTTTCCTAGTGTTTGGTTCCCTGACTTCCAAGGCCATTTTGAGGTACTAAACAACATTTTTAGGGCTCTCCATAGGAAGTATGTGGACAAAGTTAGAGTCTAACATAAACATGTGTATTCCTTCGATAGACCTTTCCAACAGGCTATCATGCACCTAAAATGAAGATCGTATGCAAAAGTTACAACTGTAGGAAGTTGATGTACTAGCTTACCCCAATGGGGCCCACATGACTTTTGGTTCTTTATCTCCTAGGGTTAGGTTTTTGGATGTCTAGGGTTTTGGAATTCCTATTTTTCTGTAAAAAGGCTTGGAGAGCCTCATTGTAACCATGTTCTTGCGAATGAGCACAATCATCACATATCTTCTCAGAGATAAGCCGACACCATTACAACAAGATTGTTTTTCGCTACATTTTACAATTTCAACACATTTTCTTATTAAATAGAAAACATTTTTACTGTATCTTTGTTGTTGTATGTCTATTATTCTTGTGCCTTTGTGTTAAGAATAATAATAATCTGTATTCATTTTCGTTCTTCTTAGAAAATCCAAATCATCCGGAGTAGTCATGAGGATGAGGGACATGTCTTCTTCTGTGCAGTTGTATAGAGATATGATTTCTGGTTGTTCAGTGAGTTCAGTGGGAGTGACCCTTGCAACAAATTTTTTATTGGTGCATATATTTTTAATGGCACAACAATCGACAAATTTGTGGGAGATTTTCTTGTGAAAAGTACATTGTGATGCAGTTTTGGGTGTAAAAGAAGAAGAATTGTAAGGTTGGGGATGTGAAGGGCTCAGATTGGAAGATGGTGGTCAGCTTTCTGAAGATAAAATTTGAGGAGAGAACTTATGTTCCATGACCAAAGCCCATAAGAAGGCCTTGTCTAGGGAGGAGCTTTCAAAGAGATCAATTTCACGACATAGAGGAACAGTCTCTAGAGTCTCATGTTGTTGCACTGGAAGAAACTCATATAGAGCCAACGCCAATTCTTGCACTTGATTAGACATGGGAGTAGTGGACTCCTCACTAGAGGGTTCTCTTCATGGTGGCATGATTTTCATTCACAAGGGGACCTGAGGAGGGTGTAGATAATTTCTCAAGCAATGATATTTTGGCAACCTTAAGAAGGGAACAAAGGACGTCTCAATCACTGAGACGTTGAAGGACCATAAGAAGGGAAAAAATAATGCTCTAGAAAGAGTGTGGAGTTCCAATACTGACTCATACAGGAAGAAAACTTTTCTCTTGTCTAAGCATTGTTGATGGTTTCTCCATCTTCTTCTCCTTGATTGCATGCAACAACATTCCCATAGAAAATGCTTTGATACCAATTGATTCACAATAGAAATTTAGATAAAGGACACACTAGTTCCAATTGGCATGCAACAAAATTGTAGAGAAAACACTCACATACAAGAAAACGATTTAGCAAACAAAACAAGAGGAATTGATCAGAAAAATTTCATCAACTATTTCTAGAGAGAGAGAGAGATGCCCTTTAATACTATGTAGGGCGACTTCATTACTCTGCATTATTTTCAGTTACACTAGACATTGTTTCTTTATTCTATGCATCTATCTGTGCACTTAGACTAGAGAGGAATATTTCTGCAGCAAGTGACTGACAAACATTGACTCACTAACTTATTTAGGAATTTCCTTGCTCAACTATACTGGTGAAGGATTTTTACAAGAATATGGACTCACCAAAATTGACACGGACCAAAACTGGCATAGTCATAATTATTTAGCAACGCATTTCTTAACTAGACTGGTAAGAGAGGATTACAATAGTAGTTAATGACTAAATGTTAATTATTTTCTATTGGTGGGCCAAGGAAGGTGGACACCCTTCCTGGTGTCCCACACTAAGTCATTTTACTCCATTTTTTTTGTAGGATTATAAAACACATACACTTTGACACATATAATTTATATCATGCTTATTATCTCAAACCCCAATAATCCCTATCACTAATATACCCTACCCATGGGAACCCTTAAACTGTATAACCCCTATCATTTGTAATCCTTAGTCCCCATTCCTTAACTTATATAACATTTAATTCTTATAAAATCTAACCACTACTATTGATAACCCTTAAATTCTAACCCCTATAGCATTAATTACCCCATTTTTCTAGTATTCTAAAACCCATACCTTTTAACATGTATAATTCATATCATCATTATTACCTCAAACCCTTATAACCCCTATCAATAATATCCCCTAACCATGGGAACACTTAACCTCTATCACCCTAACATTTGTAATCCCCAATCCTCATTCCTTAACTTATATAATATACTACCCTTATAAATTTTGACCACTACCATAAATAACCCTTAAGCTATAGCCCCTATAGCCTTAATTACCCTACTTTTCACCTTAATTACCCTATAATAACTATCACTTTAATTATCTCTACAACCCATAAGCTCTATAAACCTTATATTCTCCAACTGTTATAAGCCTTAACATGTAACCCCAATAAAATTTAATCTAACCCCTATAATTTATGATAATTATTATAATCACTAACACTTAACTTATATAAATATTAATACTTAACCATTAACTTGTCACACATATATCGATCAAATCCTAACCCTTGTATTTCTTAACCCATATAACCCTTGATTTTAACAACCCCTAATCTCTAACATCTAATTCCTACAACCCCCAATTCTTAACCAATAATACTAATAATCTCTAATATTTAACACCTTAAACCTATTTTCATAATCCATATACTAATATCTATAACCATCAACCTCTTTTACTAGTAATACATCTAACCTTTAATCCTTATAACACATATAGATCCCTATCCCTTAAATTTTATATCCCCTAATACTTGTTACCAATTTCCCATGTGAATTAACATAAGAAATAATATAAAACTATAACCTTCTATCCTTGTAACCATTGACACCTACCTCACTAAACATCAATTTATAACCCGTATGACCACAAAAACTAACATCTAAGTCATATAAACCAAATTACCTAACCTATATAATCCCTATGACATGACCCTTAACTCATAACACTTATACACCAATATCCTAAACCTTACAACACCTAACTCCTCTAGTAAAACGAATCCTTATGACCATTAATATTTAAACCTTAATACCTATATCCTCTAACTCTTAACCATTAATATTAATAAATTTTACCATTTCATAAATCCTAATATCTATAGCTCTTTTAATCCTTAAATGCTATAAGAACTAACACATATAATCTCCAACACATGATTTCTATAACACCTATAATATTTATCCCCTATGAACCCTAACTACTAAACTATATAACTCCTTCCACATATAAGCTGTAATATAAGTCATGCAACTATCAATATCTATTATAACCCCAATAACCCATTACCTTTAATCCCTAACCATTATATCCCTTAAGATAACCTCAAATATATAATCCATTGACAATAATATCTATAACATCTAACCATTATAACCACTATAATACATAACCTCTATCACCCATGTAACCCCTATCAATCCTTAATATCTATAATTACTTACCCCCTACCACTATAACCCTAACTAGTATAATCACTAGTAACATTATAACTTTAACCACTATAATCACTAATACTTAACTCATATAGGAGATGTGACTCCAATCTCTAATTTAATTCATATAATCGCACTAAATTTTTAAGAATCAAACATTGATGGGCTCGACTCCTTAGTTGCACATGCCATACTCGACCATCATTTTGATCCTTCCTCTTCACCCAAAACCCATTTATCAATATATCATGAGCTCATTATTCTTTTGGATCCATGTGGACCTCCTACATCCCATATTTTGTTGGACTATGGGACCTTTGTGTCCCCTTTTTCTCTTCCCTCTCTAAAAAAACTATTTGTATCTTCCTCACCATTGATTGGTTAAATAATAAAACAACCCAAAGGCCATTCTAGGGTCCTTTAGCACTTCCTATCCCAACTAACATAAGGAATTATGAGGCTAATTCTCTTTCCATTGTATCTCCTACACATTTGTTTATGTTTTGGTAGTTGAGGGAGGTATCGACCTCCATGGATAAACCTTTGAATAGAATAAAATATTCATGAAGCAAGAGAAAACCTAAACAGATATGTGAAAGCCTTGGAAGACAAGTTGGCTCAGTAGAATAAGTAATATTGATGTATTATATTGAGAAAAGGATAGGTCATCCCTACTTGAAGAGACACATGTTCACCTTGTTAGAATAGTATAAATAGAAGGCACTTGAGCTCATTTGGTAACACACTCACACTCAAGAAAGTGTTGCGCAAGTCTAGAGGAAGGGTGCAACGACAATGACTGCAACTAGGTACTAATCTTGGTCTATGGTTTGGAACTTTATTCTTGGTGTGTTACCTTAAGAGAAAGGTATGCTCTCTCTCTCTCTCTCTTTCGGTTATCTGTTGGGTCTAGTATTTCTTCCAGAAACATACCATCTATAAAATGTTACAATGCTCTTGGGTGACTGCGTTCCTATGTTTGGGTGACAATATTGTGATATTTTCTATGGTTAAACGAGCACAACATTCTAACAGGTTATGGTCCCACACCACCTTCAATACAGTCTAACCAATGTAAGGTAGATCCACAAATCTCTATCAATCTCGTTGTAGCACAATTGCAGTTGCAATGCCAATTCATTCATGCCAGTTCCTTCATGCTAGTTCCTTAGTTCCATTTCCTTTATGCCAGTTCCTTAATGATAGTTGTAGCACTAGTTGTAGTGCCATTTATAGTTTTAGTTGTAGCACCACTTGCAGTGTCAATTGCAACACCAGTTTTAGTGACAATAGTTGTTGCACTACGAGTTGCATTGAAAGTTTCTATGAAGTATTGCGACTATTTTTTTTTTATCCTAGTGCTCCCTAGCCCAACACATCTCTTGGTTCCCTCAACCATAAAAAATGTCAAAGTTGAATTTTTGGGTCAAAGTGAATGTTTGTCTGGTCAAAGTAAGCATTTGAATGGTTAGAGTCAATGTTTTACTAGTCAAAGTCAAAGTTTGAATGGTCAAAGTCAAAGTTTGACTAGTCAAATTCAAGGTTTGACTGGTCAAATTCAAGGTTTGACTCGTCAAGGTCAAATTCAAATACATTCATGACTTCCTCCATAAAATCAGAGTGGCACAGTAGAAGCATGGTCTCTTGGTAGGGCATGGAAGACAAGGATTGACATCATACTTGCAAAGAACAAAGGCAAAAATTATGGAACCAAATACCAAAGAGCAGGTGTCAAAGGATGAAGAGTTTGATTTTTGGAGGTTCCAAGAACATGAACATGTTGTAGGAGAAAGAATAAAAAGCAACTACTGCAGATCTGAATCTCTAGAAATAGAAAGGGATCTTTGTCCAAGAAGAAATCGTAGAGCCAGAAAGATCTCAAATCTAATACATTGAGAGGAACAACACACTCTTTAGGTTGGAAATAATACTTGTCTTAGAATAAAATCAACTCAAGTGGAACAATAACTAGACTCCGGGTTTGCATATCAGGTTTGATATTTTTATTATTGCTACTTAAGCCAGTATTACAATACTTTAAATTTTAATAATTATAGGAACAAATAAATACTTAGTAGCATGTACTATTAATATAAATGCTTATTGTACTTAATTGTAATATGAACTAACATCTCCTCTAGGAGATATTTCTTACTCTTCTTCTTAGGCAGGAAACAATGGTAATGTTATAATGAATTACCATGAAATTGATATGCTCTTATATAAAATGTTATTATACATGAAACAATTTTTCTCGTGTTGTTTTTGTTTCAGACAAGTTATCCTACGTATTCCAGGAAGGTTACCACATAAAAGAAAGACTTGAAATGACTCACAGGGAGTCGAACTTCATAGGGAGCCAGTGATCAGGAAGAAGAAAGATTTCATGAAACTTTGCAGGATGCATAGGGCCATGTAGCAGATGGAAGCGTGGTTCGAGGATTCTCTCAGTTAAAGGGAGTCAATGACATAATTCAAAAAGAAGGATCTTGTAGGCCTTTTTGCCGAATTGTAGGCCTTTGTGTCGCATTGTAGGATTCGTGTCAAGTTGTAAGCCTTGTGTCCAGTTGTAGGCTTCGTCCTAGGTTGAAGGCCTTGTACCAAGTTGCAGGCTTCATTCCAAGTTGTAGGATTTGTGTCAAGTTGTAGGCTAAATGTCGAGTTTTAGGCCTTGTGCCGAGTTTCAGGCTTCATTCCAAGTTGTAGGGCTTGTGTAAAGTTGTAGGCTAAATGTCAAGTTGTAGGCCTTGTGCCAAGTTGTAAGCTTCGTGTCGAGTTGTAGGCCTTGTTCGGAGTTGTAGGATTCATTCCGAGTTGTAGGCCTTTTGCTAAGTTGTAGGCTTCATGCTGAGTTGTAGGCCTTGTGCTAAGTTCTAGTTTTCATGGCGAATTGAGGCCTTGTGCTAAGTTGTAGGCTTCATGCCAAGTTTTAGGCTTTATGCCAAGTTGTAGGCTACTCTAGTGAGATGGTATGGTATATCAAGTTATTGATACACTAGTGAGATAGTATGGTACACTAATAGCATAGTGGAGAACCTATATGGATTTGATGGTGTTTCTCGTAATATGATCTAGATGATCATGAGATAGCTTGTGTAGCTCTGGTGATGTTACTGATTTGCAAGTCCATGTAGGTCTTACCCATGCCTTGTGATATGGATGGATAATGATGATAGTAATGATGATACTGATGACATGGGTGTAGCCATGGGTGAGCACGTCATGCAGGTGTATCCCATGATGTTGATGGTGACACACACTACGAGATGTAGCTCTAGTGTTCTCTAGTGAGTTGTGGCCCCTAGATGAAATTGACTAGTCCACATGGGCATAGCTATGTGTGACATAATGATGCTACCAATAGCATGGTTTTCATAACCATGATGAGAGGATCATGGCATAGAAAGAAAGGCTATGGAGACCATAAGGGAACATCATGGTTAAATACCTCCCTAGCTAAGAGGAAGTGTTGATTTTTTGGTACTATGAGAGGTATTGACCTCCATGGATAAACCTTTGACTAGAATAGAATATTCTGGAAGCAAGAGAAAACCTAAATAGATGTGTGAAAACCATGGAAGACAATTCGACTCAGCAGAATAAGTAATATTGATGTATTATATGGAGAAAAAGACAGGTTAGCCCCACTTGAAGAGACATATGTTCACCTATATAGATTAGTATAAATAATAGGTGATTGAGATCATTTGGTAACACCCTCACACTCAAGAAAGTGGTATGAAATTCTAGAGGAAGAGTGTAGCTGCAATGACTGCAACTGGGTATCGATCTTGGTCTGTGGTTTGGGACTTTTTGCTTGGTGTGCTACCTAGGAGAAAGGTGCTCTCTCTCTCTCTCTCTCTCTCTCTCTCTCTCTCTCTCTCTTGTTTATCTGTTGGGTCTAGTGTTGCTTCCAAAATCATTCCATAATGAAAAGGTTACAGTGCTTGGGGCTGGTTATGTGCCTATAGTTCGGTGACAATATTGTGATATTGTTTATGGTTAAACGAGGAAAACATTCTAACAACATCCTCCCTAGAAGTTTGATGATGAAAACATAATTCTCATAATGTAAGGGATCACATGGATTCCATGGATGCTCCTCCATGACAAAAACTTTAGAACATAATCACTCCTCACATCTAGCACAACTTCCAAGATCCATAAGGTGTTCTATGTGTAGGGTTTGAACCACACTAATGATTAGTCTCACCTTAACACCCATCCCAATCCTAATGATAAACCTATCAAGCAAGTACGTTAGCATTATTAACCAATGGAAACAACCAACATATGATTGGAGTTATCTACTAACTATTTAATTTGATCTCAACAATAAAGTATATATGTATACATAATTAAGTAATTAATACTTTCATGAAGCCAAGTTAAATTTTTTTATTATTATCCTTACGAATGGGGCTTGTTTCTATTTTTTAACATTGTAATAATTTTTAGTCATATCTTAAATCATCCAAAGAACACTTAATTGTTGAATTGGTAAACCTTCCACGTGTATTAAAGGTGGAGTAATTTAACTTATGTATTTTCTATTTATTTATAATTGTGATAATGAAATTCAATACTATTATTTATTAATAATTGGTATTATAAATTTAAATACTATGTCTCTTTACACTTTGGATAGATTCATTATATATAATGAATTAAAAAGTAAAATAATTTTATTATTCATCTAATATTTTTATAAAATTGATCAAATATTTAAAAAATTATGTTTAATTTTATAATTAAAATGAATAATTCCAAATCATTTTTTTATAACAACATTTACATAAAATACATCAAAATATATAAAAATTAAAATATATGTTCACACAAAACTTGTCTAAATATATTTAGAGAGATTAGAAAATACACTTAAGATATGATGCTTGGTTCAAAATATTGAAAAGGTAAAAACTTAGAACTTAAGTTAGTAATTTATTTCTCAACATAATTATTCAATAACTTAAAACCATGAATTACATATAATTATTTTACATAGTAAAGATATTATAAATTTTAAAAAGATATGAGGAATTTATTTAAAGATAGAGATGGAATTCAAAAAGGAAATTCATGGGAATCATGAATTGTATATAGTTATTTGATAGTAGTAAACATATTACAAATAATGATGTAAACATATTACAAATGATGATGTAGACATATTACAAATCTTGATGTTTCCTTCAAAACATTGAAAAAGTAAAAGCTTAGAACTTAAGTGAGTAAGTTATTTATCAACATAATTATTGACATATTACAAAACTTAAAAGAATGTGATGAATTTATTTAAACAAAGAGATGATGTGCATATTGATTTAGATTGTACCTTAGACATGTGTTAAGTTTAGCAACTAGATGATGGTGGCATCCATTTGGATTGTACTTTTAATGTGTGTTAAGTTTACATATTCTGAATCTTAAAAGGGCATTTAAGAATTAATCTAACAAGTGATGATGCTCATATCTAGTAGATTGTACATTGAACACTTGTTATGAATAGAAAATAAATGATGTTTCCACCTATTTAGAAAAAAATAAACTTCTAAAAATTACACACAAACACTTAATAATTTTAAAATCAAATACATTTACATGATAACTCTATATTCCAACCACTAAACCCTAATTCAAAAGTTTCTAAAGAAAAATCTCATTAAAAAAACCTTCTAATAACAACTCACCATCGTCACCAGTGGGTGTAGTTGATTCAGTTCAAGTTCGAGCAGAACTAGAAGTAGTAGTTGACTAAGAACCCATCCTATAGTTTATGGATTTAGAGCCACCTGTAATTAAAGGTAGTTGATCCATCGGTTGACTACCCAAGATTTTTCCCATAAGCCCGTAGAGAACAATATCAATGAGGATGGTGGTAATTCCAAAGGCCCGGTTCCTATTGAGGTCCATCCTGAGAATTCTTAAGATATCGATTAGGGAAAAAACCCAAGATCTATATGGCGCTGCTAGAGCCTTGCCTCTATCTCTGCAACCCACCTTTACTCTTAATGTTATGATTGGGCAAGGGCCATCATTGGATTGGATTTGCTACAATCACCGCTTCAACCAGGTAAACCCTTGTTATTGGTTGTTTAACAACGGGATCTGCTATTGAATATAATGAATATGGGGTAGGTTGAGTTATGAATGATCCACATATGGATATGGATCGGGATCTCCAACCAGTTGCTTTGGATCTTATACTAAATTTGCATTTGCATCTTGTGGAATTATAACTGCACCCTATCCCGGTGCTTCTCCGACCTCCGCTACTCTCTTTGGTGCCTTTGATAATATGCCTTTGCTAATGAAACTGGACCATCAAGGTCATCACCTTGGTAAAAGGATTATACCTACATTTCCCATACTAACTATGGATTTGAATCTGGCATGGGATATGAAACTTAAACCAGATCTCAAACGGAAACTGCATCTGCTAGGTAAACTGATGCTACTTGTGGTGTTGGTGGGTTGATCAATCATGTTTTCTTATGGTTTAATCGATCTTAGATGGAAATCCTAGTCCTGCATGAATTGCAAACCCAGCTGAATATTGTTTATCAGAAACTGAACAATCAGTAGCTAGATGAATAAAGAGGTTAAAACAAGAAAACCATCTCTGTCTATTTGCCTTTCTTACTTGTATCTGTCTTTATTTCCTTCTTTGTGTCTGTTAGTCTTTCGGTTAATTCATCATTGCAATGACACTTATAACGAATGGAAGAGTGACTCTCTGTGTTGTGTTTATGGTTGAATCATTCAGGGTGGATATATATCCCTATCCACTGAACCTGCACGAGTCTCAACTCATAATATATATAGTTTTAGCTCATAAACCCTCATAGCCATATATGTATGTACAGATATCCATATGCATGCATGCATTAAAAAGAACCCAGGATGTAATGAGCTCAGTACTTATATCCAACGACGTATATGCATGCATTAAAAAGAACAGAGGATGTAATGAACTCATCACTTTAAGGAACTCGATAACTGTTACATCCATGTGAAAACTCTCAGTAACTCATACTCAACGTTTTCCTTGATCTTTTCACCCCAAGATTCAACAGAAATCTCATCTAGAACTGCCGACACTTTTTCAATTTATTTATCTTCTTTGGTGGGAATAGTAGATCCTTCTCAAGCTTGTCTTTGCAGTAATATTTAAGCAGGTGATGTACCTAATAACCTTACCTCATCTTTCAGCATAAGATTCATGAACTTTTTAACATGCCCAGACACTACCTCTGGAACCATTCCATATGAATCTGCCAATGCCACTAAACGCGGTCACCCCACTGTCCCTGTCAAAGACATTGTTATGGAAATTCATTTTGGTCTAGCTTTTGGTGTTGAATCAGTGAAATGTTCAGAAGACTTATCTATGGCCATTTGAGTCTTCATTTTCCAGTAACGGCTAGAGAAAATGGTAGTAGCATTGCCTAGGATAAGCCAAGACAACACTCCAATAGTTACTCAGACATTCAAACACAAATTAGCACCTGCTAACTATGCATGATGAGGTAGGTTATTTCTTACATTCAATCTTGGTTTCACTTGCTTGACATTTAAATATTTCTAGCATGTAGATTGTTTTCATTAGGCTACAAGAAAATAAAATGGCATTTCACGTCCTTCTAGACTCACATGCCAGTGCACTCATCTTCGCACTGAAACCCTATGCATTTATATTCACATGTTGAACCTCGTGTAACATGTGACTACCTAATGCCCAAAGGGGTTGGATCCAATGGTGGAAAGCGAGGAGTTTTTCACCATTGGGCAAGGTTCAATTCTCATGAGGGCTTTACCTGGAGCCATGGGGACACCTTGAGGTAGTGGTCGAACGTGTGGTTGCACCCAGAGATACTATAATAAATGGTATCGTGACCCGTGCAAACATAAGTGGATCAAAGCCCACCCCCATGTCCTTCAACTTTAAAAATTCCCCGAGGTGTAGGACAGTCGGTGACGGAGTGTGTTGTTAAGCCACTCCATGATGTTAAAGTCACCGGTTCGAAACTTGCGGG
This sequence comes from Picea glauca, assembly GCA_000966675.3. Classification (NCBI taxonomy): domain Eukaryota; kingdom Viridiplantae; phylum Streptophyta; class Pinopsida; order Pinales; family Pinaceae; genus Picea; species Picea glauca. The sequence goes on from JZKD02S0869967.1 coordinate 464,019, forward strand.
GACAAAAAATCCAACCATGTTAAGGGTTGGTGTGGCTCAGGCCGAGTGCGATCCCCGGGTGATTTTTACGGCTTAGATGCCCCTGAGTCGCAGTTTCTCAAGCCATAGGTTAATCGCATAGCCAACAGGTCCCGCACAAATTAACAAACAAAAAAAAACATTTGACTACCTAATAGTAAGGGTAGAAAAAATAATATTATTATAAACCTAAATTTAATTTATTTGATTTTTTATTAGAATATTAATTTAATTTATTTGATTTTTTTATTAAAATATTATTTTAAATTAATATTAGTAATGAATTAATAAATAAATAAATTTATTCATCATGTAAATCTAAATTTTTTAAACCTTACTTTAATTTATTTAACTTTTTATTATAATAATTTATTTATTTTTTATTAAAATATTATTTTAAATTATTTTAATAATGAGTTAATAAATAAGTATTATGTTATAATATTTATTGTGAATATCCTTGATATTAATAAAATCGATGATAGTAATAGTTATCTTCTACATAAATAGCATAGTCACAAAATTTGTGGTTGGTGAAAGTCGAAAGGATGGTTTGTAAAACCTAAACTGTCGGGAAAGAGAAATGGTCTAGAGGTGGATGGAAAGAGTAGGAAGGAGTTGGTTGGAAGGAGGCAGTGTGTCCAGAAAGTGGCTGGTGAATGCCAGGTGAATGCCAAAGGTTTATGTTGGCATAGAAAATGAAACCCTAATTAGCTAGCACCATAGTAAATTTTAAATATGATTAAATAAAAGTAAAAAAATAAACATGTAAACAGATGTCTTTATAATAGTGAGGAAGTTAGTGGTTGAAATCACAACCATTAATTTATTGGGACTATTAAAAATATTCCATCAATATTTAATCTTGTCCATACAAAACTGATTAAGCACTAAAAATCTATTAAATATACCCATGGTCAATAGATGTACGTCTTTCAGTCTATGTTACATTCTTAAACTCACACCTCGGATCAATGTAAATGTCATTCTTCATTCTTAATGCGTAGGTTTCCTTTGTTTCTCTACCGTGGAAAAATAAAAACCGCTTTATCATGGATGTCGCGTGCCGTACTTCTAAGTAAATTCAACCAAGCCCAATCCCAATAACATGTGAGGGGATGAGAAAATTGAGATCGTAAGATGCCATTGGGTGTGCTGGCTAATGGATTGACTAAATTAAAAAGTAATGTTTTTTTTTTTTTTTTCATATCATTTGTATATGTAGTTTTCAAG
>JZKD02S0869967.1:473563-509764 GCA_000966675.3 Picea glauca
TTATTTAAGTTTAGATCCTAGAGCTTAAACATTATTATCCATGCAGGAACTTCAACCAACAAGGTCCCTTTGTTCAATGGAACAAACTTTGCCTTCTCGAAAGGTAGGATGAGAACCTACAGAATGGCTTTAGGTGCAGATGTATGGGATGTGGTAGAGACTAGTTATGTAAAGCCAATTGTACTATATTATAAGGATGACAATATAGAATTCAAATTCAACGCTAAGGCTATGAATACTATTCTAAGTGGCCTTGCAGAAGCAGAATTTGTAAAATTTATGCACTTAGAATCTGCCAAAGAAACGTGGGACAAACTCATTAGCAGTTATGAAGGTAATGAGAAGGTAATAAATGCCAAGCTTCAAACCTACAGAGTACAGTTTGAACATATAAATATGAAAGAGGATGAAACTATTGGGAAGTAATTTCTGAGAATTGAAGAACTAGTAAATGAAATGAAAGGGCTTGGTGAAAAAAATGAGGAAGCCATTTAGTTCAGAAAATTTTGAGATCTCTGCCAAATAGGTTCAACCAAAAGGTCTCTTCTATAGAATAACTTAATGTTCTAAAAGTTCTACCTTTTGATCAACTTCTAGAAATGTTGATTTCATATGAAATGAGGATAGGTAAAGATAAACCCACCTTGAGAGAAACATCATGTAAAGAAGATAAGAATGAGGATTTTGAGCCAGATGAAATTGAAGCAAAATTTGTGAGAAGAGTAAAGAAAGGATTAGACGAGTACCAAGGAAAGTTTCCCTCCAAATGTTTTAACTGTGGAAATAAAGGTCACTTTGCATCTAAGTTTCCACACAAGAAGAAGGAACATAACTTTGAAAGTGAAGAGAAGTACAAATCCAAGAGATTTGGTAAAAAGAAAAGTTTATGTGTAAACAATGATGACTCTTCAGGAGACATAGGTAGTGACTCTTCTTGTGAAGATAAGGGTAATGAATTTATTCTTATGGCCAAGTAGAATTATGATAATAAAATCACAAGAAGTGATGTTAATGATGAATAAGATGTGGTTGAATTGGAAGGAGAACTAATCATTGCCCTAGAAGAATTGCTAGACTCATATCTAAGAAGAAAAAGAAAAAACAATTGTTGATGTAGTTTGAGAAAGACAATAGAAAAACCGATGAATACTTTTCCCTGCTAAAAGTGGAATTAGAAGAGGCAAAGAAAATAAAGGACATTCTAAAACAACAGTTATCAGAGAATAAGGCAAGATGTGAAGCCTTTGAAGAAGAAGTAGTAAAAACTAGAAAAGAGATGGAGAAGTTTAAAGCATTGTATGTCCAAAATATTCCAAGCATTAAAGCCTTAGCAAAACTAAATGACATTCTGAGAAAATAGAGATCTCCTTTGTTAAAGATTGGTTTAGGTTGTGTAAGTGGTTCAAGAAGAAAACAACTAGAAAGAAAAGAGCCTGTAAATATGATCAAGTTCCAATTTAGGAGACAATCAGACCATGCGAGTACTCGACCACCAAAAGAAAATAAACACAAGATGATCCCTGATAATAAAAAAAAGATATCAGAAGATGGAGCAACAAATGCCAAGAAGAAGGCCATCCTTCAGGTACCAAAATTTCTTCCATGGGTACTATTTTTACTTCTCTAACTTTGGTCATAAGATTGCAAATTTTCAAATTAAGTTTAGAGACATGCAACTGAAGAGGTCAAGAAATAAATAATCTTTGCAACATAGAACTAAACAAACAATGAGTAGACAACGTTGCACCAATCACTTTGACCTATTGAATGATGATATCGAATGCTCTAACTATCATAACTTAAACAACAAAGTTGCAAACTGCCATATTGTAATGTCCCCCACCTCTTAGAGAGGCGATGTGGAGACTCAATGGCCTGGGCACCCCCACTAGAATTAGAAGGAAAAAGTATAAGTAAGAGGATAGGACGCACCTATTAGGCATTCTAGTTTTTGATTAGCATTTTCTATTTCTCTTGAGCATTCAGTTTGGGGGTTTTGTTGTACAAACCCTTGTGAGCAACTCAGTGGTGAAATATCCACTCACTTTGTTCCATAGCTTGGTCTTGGGGATGAAAGACTCCTCCAGACCATTCTAGTCTCAGCCCATATCCATCTAGTGCTTCAGAAGGTAGTAGTCTACACTTTTCTTGTGTTTCCAGCAAGGGCGCACCATCATCTAGAGGGAGGTACGATCCAGCTTATCCTAAGGGCCTGGGGCCATTCCAATAGTTGGGTTTTGTTTGTAGGGGCAGGACCATCATATTGAGGGATTTTATGGAGGGTTATCATCATTTTACATTTGTCTACAGATGGGGACGTCTTTGAGCCATAGGGGACGTCCTGTGATTCAGTAAAACTCAGATCTAGGGAGATTTTCTTGAGATCTAAGTCTGAAACTTCTCCCACGGGATTCTCATAGCCCGATCTATATTCTTAGAGAGTTTCAGAGCATTTGGAGGCCTCCTTCATCAAGGCCAAACCAACTAGGGTTTCAGTCATCCAGTGGGGTGCACCATTCAGTGGAGCAATTCATATCTATAGGGTTTGAGAGTGGATTTGGGAATTTGGACATCTGGGTTGTCCTTACAGTTGCTCGCTCTATCATTTGGCATATTTATCAGGATGATTGGACACTTTTGGTAGCAAGGCCGAATTATTGAGGGCTTCAACATTCTAGCAGGGTGTGGCACTTTACATCTTGGAGGTTGAGCATTAGTATGGCTAAGATCTACTTGATTCAGTCTTCATTGTATATCCAGCCTTTGGAGGTTTATTTTGTATTGTCAGGAGCATTTTGTAACATCTCATATCTATTGCTTGTACGATCTGTTACAAAATGGTGATCTAAGGCATATTCATGCTTCTATGCCTTAGATCTTTGTTTATGCTTCTACATGTTGAATATATTGTGATCTTCATGTGTTGAAGAATCTTGTATGCACTTAATAAATCAATAAATACCTGCACATCGATAGATCAGTAGTAGTTAGTGATTCCAAGAAAAGATTTGGCTTGGGATCATTACAGTGGTATCAGAGCTTCGATCCTCCAAACCTGTGGAAGGATCGGCGCATACAAAGGTACAACGATATATTTATGGGTCGGAGGAAGAAACCCAGCAGTGAAACAAAGGCCAAGATGGAGGGATCCGAAGATGACCATGACGCTATAGACTTGAATCTCGTAGAAATAGAATTTAACAAGTTCCAGCAATCCGTCAACCGCATAGAAAGCACATTGGTCCGATATTTGGATGAATACCATGAAACCAATAGGAAGGGACAGGTTGATCTTTATGAAACATTGAAGAAAGTTGACGAGAACCTGTAGATAATGACCGTGAACCAATCCAAGCTAACTGCATTTCTAATGGAAATGGCACATAAGGGGAAAGACCCTGATACTTATGGGCATAAGGAGGTCAGTGGATCCGGTGGTATCCATGAGGAGATCAGACATAATCAGGAGAAAGCTTCCAGATCCGAGGGGAGTTTGGAAGGAGACACGCTCCAGGGTCAAATGGGTAGCAGGATCAATTTTGAGGAGATACATACCCACATTCACAGATGAATAGCTTGGCCGACATATGAGTGGCAGAGCCAACCCCAGACCGTATATGCCCACATTCTCAGATGACCTAGGGAAACATGAATTGATTGAAGATTTTGTGGGACAATTGGTGAGGAGTACCAATGAATACTACAGTTTGGATATGAAGATCCAAAAACATATGTCCCTAGACCATTATTGTCAACTCAAGTTCAGAAATCAACCCAGGATGAACAACATGGGCAGTTTTGAGTTTGAACGAAGAGCGAAAAAAATAGAAATTCCATACTTTGATGGTACGACCAAGATGACAACTCAATCTTGGGTACAAAATTTGGATACTTACCTGCAATTCGACCACGTGAGAGAGATTGTATCCTCAATCACAATCAGATTGTATCCTATATAGAGTTCACTCAGAGCCTCATTGATATATTTGACCAAGGAGATCATGAGCTACATTTCTGGGAGCTTACCCAACTCAAGCAAATAGGTACGGTTGAAGTGTATATTGATGAATTTCAGAGATTGGCAGTTATGGTATAGGATATGTCCCCAACAAGGTTCATGATGCTTTTCACAGAAGGGTTGATGGAACCCTTGAAGGGTTGGGTAAAGGCCTTTAAAACCCACAACCTACAGGAGGCCATTTGGAAGGCGAGGGATTTGGGGCCAGCTACAAAGCCTAGATTCATACCCAGACCACATATTAACAGTGGAGGAAGAGATCAAATACCTCCAATGAATCAGGGGGGACGTGACCCAAAAGGATTTCATAGGGGTCGTGGTAGGATAGATGACAATGCCAGAAGGGAATTGAGGAGAAAGAAACTCTTCTTCACTTGCAAAGAACCATGGAATCCGTCACATAAGTGCATGGGATGTTGCCAGGTTCACTATATAGAAGTTACCTCAGATAATGAAGACGAGGAAGAGTATGGTCAGATAAAAAACATTGAGGCCGAAACTACAGAGACAGGAGAAGAGGAGGTTCCAGAACTTGACTATGCAGCTAGAGAGAAGGCTACCTTGGCATCTATCAATGGGGTACCCAAGTTCAACACCTTCAGGATGAGAGGGGTCTTATAGGGATAGAGAGTCTCGGTTCTGATTGATGGAGGAGCTTCCCACAATTTCATTGATGAGGCATTACTAAAGAGGAGGCACATACCTATAGTAGAGTTTGAAGGGTTCAAAGTAGAGATAGTAGGTGGGAGTACTATGCCCTGTGATAGATACATATCAGGTATGAAACTCACCTTAGGAAGGCATGAGTTAGTTCAGGATGTGTATGTGAAGGATCTTCCCAATACCAACATCATCCTAGGGGTGCAGTGGCTTAGCACTTTAGGTCCCCTCACCACCAATTACAAGACCATGGAAATGTCCTTTGTAGAGGAAGGAGGAAGAAAGGTTGTGCTCAGAAGCATGACAGGTAACTCTGTTAGAGTGGTCACAACCAAGAAAATGGAATCCATCTCCAGAAGGGAAGAAATTGTATACACAACAAAATGTAAAGTCTCAACACGAGTGGATGAGAAGGGAAAGGTGCACTATGCTCTAGAGATTAAAAAGATCCTTGACAGGCACCACAAGGTGTTTGGGTTGATTCCTCCGGGTGTGCCACCAGACAGGGGGTTCGAGAACATTATTGAGATAGAAGCAGGGGCTAAACCAGTTATCACCACACCCTATAGGCATCCCAAGAAGTATAAAGACGAGATAGAGAAGGCCATCAAAGAGCTTCTAGACATGGGACACATCAGGCCGAGTTCAATCCCATTCACTTCTTCAGTAGTCTTGGTTAAAAAAAAGGATGGAATTATGAGAATGTGCATTGACTTCTGAGCTTTGAATAAAAAGACAATCAAAAATAGGTACCCCATACCCAAGATTGATGAGTTGTTGGATGAGTTGCATGGAGCTATCTATTTCACCAAAATTGATCTCCATTCGGGCTACCATCAAATCAAGATGAGGGAGGAGGACATCTCAAAAACAACCTTTAGGTGTCACTATAGCCATTACGAGTTTTTGGTAATGCCCTTTGGGTTAACCAATTCCCTAGCCACATTCCAGTCCTTCATGAACCATGTGTTCAACAAACAGCTGAGGAAACACTTGTTGGTATTCTTTGATGACCTACTCATTTACAACAAAACCTGGGAGGAACACCTTCGACATGTGGACCAAATCCTATCAATCATGGAATAATAGTCACTATACGCCAAGGAATCCAAGTGTGAGTTTGGGATGACAGAGGTACTCTACTTGGGACACATCATAGGGGAAAAAGGAGTATAGGTACACCAGGAGAAAATAATAACCATTAGGGAATGGCCTACTCCGAAGACACTCATGAAACTGAGGGGATTCCTGGGCCTATGCACATACTACAGGAAATTTGTTAAAGGGTTCTCTCAACTGTGTGCACCCTTGACTGACCTGACCAAAAATGGGTCCTTCAAATGGACTGACGAGGCCCAAGCCACGATGGAGAAAATGAAAGAAGTCATGAGTACCTGTCCAGTTCTAGCTCTCTCAAATTTCAGCATACCCTTCACCTTGGAGTGTGACGCATTGAGGGAAGGTATAGGGGTTGTGTTGATGTAGAATAGGCACCCCATTTCCTATGAAAGTCAGAAACTCAGAGGTCCTGAACTACTTTATAGCATTTACGACAAAGAAATGGTGGCTATCATGCATGCACTAGCCAAATTCAAGCAATATTTGGTAGGTGCAAGGTTTGTGGTCAAATCAGACCATAGTAGTCTTAAATATCTATTGAAGTAGAAATATTTGAATGAAAGACAATAGAAATGGGTAAGCAAAATACAGGCCTACGACTTCGACATTGAATTTGTCAAGGGGAAGAACAATGCAGTAGATGATGCATTATCCAGGAGGCCATCCATTTTTTCCATGTCTAGTATGTCAGTTGACTGGAAGGATCACTTGATAGTGGAATATGCAAAGGATCAGTTTGCTTGTCAAATATTGGATGGACAAATACAGGACGACAACTTCAGGGTCATAAAGGACCTCATTTATTACAAAGACCGAATCTTCTTAGTTCATGGATCAGTTCTCAAAGCTAATATCTTACATTTGTGTCATAACTCACTAGTAGTAGGACATCAGGGCATTGGTAAGATGTACAGGAAGGTGAGATAGAGGTTTTCATGGAAAGGCCATAAGGAGGATGTGATTAAGCATGTCAAAGAGTGCACCACATGCCAATAAAACAAGGATGAGCACACGCACCCTACAGGACTATTGCAACCCCTACCCATTCCAGAACACAAGTGGGAAAGTATATCCATGGATTTCATCACTGGTTTTCCCAGAGCACAGGGGAAGGATTGCATTTTCATGGTGGTGGACAAATTGACGAAGTTTGTACACTTCTTATCCATAGCCACAAACTTCAGTGCGGCACAAGTGGCCGAATTATTTTTCAGAGAGGTGTTCAGGCTACATGGCCTACCCAAGACCATTATCAATGACAAGGACAACAAATTCATGAGTATGTTTTGGCAAGAGTTGTTCAGATTAGTAGGTACGACATTGACTCCTAGTACTAGTTATCATCCTCAGATGGACGATCAGACTGAAATAGTCAACAAATGGGTGGAAGGCTACCTCAAAAATTACGTAGTAGGACAACAGAAAGCATGGGTCAGATGATTGCACTTGGGAGAATATTGCTACAACACCACCCATCATGTATCCATAGGCATGACACCCTTTAGATATTTATATAGCTATGATCCCCTTTCCTTTGTGGAGATTTCCTTCAGGGACAGCAGGGCACCCATGGTGCAAGATTGGGTACAACAGAGCCAAGACATTCTCAGGGAATTGAAGGATCATTTACAGAGGGCACAAAATCAACAGAAGGTCCAAGAAGACAAGAAGAGTTGACTGGAATTTTGAGGTTGGCGATTTAGTCTACTTGAGGCTGCAACCATACAGGCAGGCTTCCATTAAAAGAAGTGGAGCAGAGAAACTATATCCACGTTTCTTTGGACCCTACAGAGTTAGCAAGAGGATAGGGGTTGTAGCTTACGAGCTGGAGCTTCCATAGGGTAGCATAATTCACAACGTTTTTCATGTCTTGTGCCTTAAGAAATCCCTCGGTAAACACATCAGGCCTATTGAGGTATTACCCCCCATGGATGAGGAGGGAAAACTTATTTTGATTCAGGAGGAGGTACTAGAAGTCCGAGAGAAGAGGCTCAAAAAATGAAGCATCAAGGAGTACCTGATCAGGTGGAAGGATTTACCCATTGAGGATGCCAATTGGGAGTAGGAACACGTGGTAAGAGAAGCAGGTTTGGAATTGCTTGAGGACAAGCAATTTCATGCAGGGGAGGCTGTAATGTTCCCCACCTCTTAGAGAGGTGATGTGGAGACTTAGTGGCCTGGGCACCCCCACTAGGTCATAGTCTTACACTGAAGGGGGAAGTCAAAGAGGCTAAAGTTATATTTTAAGTTGACTTAAGAAAGGAAAAGGGATTAAGGGTAAAAGATAACTCAACAGAAGAATAGAATATTAACCCTGGGAGTTAACCTAACTCAACAGAGAATTAGAAGGAAAAGGTATAAGTAAGAGGCTGGGGTGCACCTATTAGACATTCTGGTTTTGGATTAGCATTTTCTAGTGCTCTTGAGCATTCAGTTTGGGGGTTTTGTTGTACAAAACCTTGTGAGCAAATCAGTGGTGAAATATCCACTCACCTTGTTCCGCATCTTGGTCTCGGGGATGAAGGACTCCTCCACACCATTCTAGTCTCAACCCATCTCCATCTAGTGCTTTAGAAGGTAGCAGGCTGTACTATTCTTATGTTTCCAGCAAGGGTGCACCATCATCTAGAGGGAGGTTCGATCCAGCTTATCCTGAGGGCCTGGGGCCATTCCAACAGTTGGGTTTTGTTTGTAGGGGTAGGACCATCATTTTGAGGGATTTTTTGGAGGGTTATCATCATTCTACATTTTTCTGCAGATGGGGACATCTTGAAGCCATGGGGCATGTCTTGTGATTCAGTAAAACTCATATCTAGGGAGATCTGCTTGAGATATGAGTCCGAAACATCTCCCATGGGATTCTCATAGCTCGATCTATATTCTTGGAGAGTTTCAAATCATTTGGATGCCTCCTTCATCGGGGATGAACGATCTAGGATTTCAGTCATCCAGTGGGGCACACCATTCAGTGGAGGAATTCATATCTATAGGGTTTGAGAGTGGATTTGGGAATTTGGACATTTGGGTTGTCCTTACAGTTGCCCGATCTATCATTTGGCATATTTCTCGGGATGATTGGACACTTTTGGTAGCAGGGCGGAATTATTGAGGGCTTTAGCATTCTAGTGGGGCGTGGCACTTTCTAGCTTGGAGGTTCAGCATTAGTATGAATCAAATCTACTTGATTCAGTCTTCATTGTATATCCAACCTTTGGAGGTTTATTTTGTATTGTCGAGAGCATTTTGTAGCAGCTCATATCTATTGCTTGTACGACCATCTAAGGTTTATGCAATATCGGCCATCTATTGTATTGATATTACAATGCTCATAATAAAAAGGTCAGATCTTTGCTTGTTCTTCTACATCTTGAATATATTGTGATCTTCATGTGTTGAGGAATCTTGTATGCACTTAATAACTCAATAAATACCTGCACATCGATAGATCAATAGTAGTTAGTGATTCCAAGAAAATATTTGGCTTGGGATCATTAAACATATGAAAAATCACAAAGCAAATCCAAGGATAAAGTCCTTAGCTAGAAATGCCAACACATGGAAAAAGAAAGATAGTGAAAAATGTGGTCTAGTAATTTCAGCTCAAAAACAAAAGGGCCCCTGGAATATAGATAGTGGATGTTCCAAGCGCATGAATGGAGACAAGGATAAGCTTATTTCTATAAGTAAAAGAAAAACAAGAAATGTGACCTTTGGAAATGACGAACCATGTAAAATCAAGGGTAAATGGATGGTGAGTTTGAGTAATGGCAAAGGATATGCCCAAGATGTTCGTCTTGTAGATGGGTTGAAACATAATTGCTCACTGTAATTCAAATGTGTGATAGAGGCTGTGAAGAGGTGTTCACTTCCAAATATTGTAAGGTAAAGAATGTAAACTCAGGACAAATGGTGGCTAAAATCATAAGGACAAATAATAATGCATGTGTGATGAAAGAATATAGAGAAGATTGTCATCTAAGAAAGCATGATGAAAGATGGTTATGGCATAAGAGATTTGGACAGATAAACTTTGACCACTTAATCAAGTTCAAAAATTTGGAGGCAGTAAAATATCTTCCAAAATTATCAAAGCCACAAGATTCTATATATAAACCCTGCCAAGTAGGAAAGCTAACCAAGACACGGTTTAAATCCACAGAGCTCTAATTCAACATAGAAACCACTCCAATTAGTTCATATGGATTTATGTGGACTGTTATTGCACAGTTTGTAGCTAGGTAAAATGTCTATAAAATGGAGGTCAAACTGGCGTAATAGGAACCTATCCCACCCAATGTCACCACGATGGGGAGGTTCTTTCTCTTTATGGAGGTTAGGCCCAGGGGAGACATCCCCAGTAACCTGGATTTTTGAAGAGGCAAAAGTTTAAAAGGAAAAAGGTAAAGTTCCCCCTCCATAGCTCACTACCAAAATAGATAGTCCCGGTTAAACAACCAATAATGAAGTGAAGTCCCAAAGAAAAACATATGCCCGGAATAAAGCAACAACAAACCAATATATATGCAAGCTATGATTCAATGGGTTAGTACTTCATAAGACTATTTGATATTTAAATAAGAAATTATGGAAATAAATATTGATGAAGTCAATGTTTATCAATATAGCAATGCAAATAATATCACTTCCTCAATAAATACTGAAATGAGATGGCATTCAATGTAACAAATAAACAAAACCTTAGTTAATGTCTAAATCGCAATTTAATTGCTTCTTAAATAGGACGTTGCTGCATAAAGATGAGATATTCAAGTATGACGTCAACAACTTTAGGGTTAGCAGTTAGTTAGGGTTTCAATTTAGAAAAGACTTTGAGAGTTTGTTTGATCACTTTCACTTCAATGTTGGAGGTCTAATATCAGTGCCTTCGGGCTGAATGGAGTCAAAAAGTGAAGGATGCACAAGTTGAAGGGGACAAGATTGCAAAGGACTAGAGGGAAAGGTTTCAAGGTGCTGCTAAAGAAGGGCCTCAAAGATGGAACCCTAGTGGAGAGAGGCTCACACCAGTGTTGCTAAAGCAAGGCCTCATTCTCTCTCCTCCTTCCCGGCAAACAACTATCTCAATGAAAAGAAAAGTCAAGACAAGAGAGTTTAAAGAGGGAGAGTGTTGCTAAGGCAAGGCTCTTTCATCAAACCCTAAAATAAAATGGCCCTAGGTGTAGATAACCTAGGCTTGGGACTTCCTCTTCCTCTTGAATTTCAAAGGTACGCCTAGCTTAAGGGAAGAAGAAAGAAGGAGTGTAGCTATGGCTAGGCTCTCTTCTTCTTCTTCAATGGCTAAAAGTTTTTTCTATTAGGGGACATGAGACAATGACCTACTTGTGTGTTTGACCCCTAGGGTTTTGATTCAACAATATTTGTAAATAGATGCAAGAAATTAAACTGCAACCATTCAATCAAGAAGTTTTCCATAAAAAATACTTACAAATCATCAAGAAAATAATCATGCAAACCCTAGTCGTAAACCTTCCTTCAAGAAAAACACCATAGAATGCCAAAAATCTCCTCTTTCAACAAGTGCACCTTCCTTAGTTCATCCAATAACCCCAATAGGGTGAAAAAATCAGACCTCACTAATGAGTTAGTGATGTGTTATGTCAAAATGAGTCTAAAACTCCTCAATATATACCGTATCAATGACCTTAATTAAATTTTAGGTCATAAAAAGGCCGACAAGGCCATAATACTATTTTTTACATTAAATTGTCAAATCAAAACCCTAACTGAGCTAATAAGGTAAAATCTCCTTCAAGGGAGGCGCCAGCCCCTTTTAGGGAAAATGAGACATCCAGGAGAAAAAATTTAGCCCCCTTGGGGCCTCTCCAACATGCCACATGTGCCACTGTTGCCCAGTCTATGTCCATGAATGTCCATGAAGCTGGATGATGTCATGGTGAGGATAGGGGCGTCCCGAGGCTCCCAAGGCCAACGCTCCAATGAAAAGGGGTCATTCCCCCTAGGTCGGGCTCTGCTAAAGTGCCTCTGATGGAACATCCTCTTCTTCTCCAGTGCATGACCCTAATCAACCATTGTCCTATATCTGCCCCCTGATGGGGTCTCAACATCTAGCTGGTGGGATCTTTAGCCCCATGGAGGTTCAAACTGATCATCTCCCCATGTGTACCAGTCCAAATCGTACCTGTCCATCGGGCATGATCCTGCACATCAAAGGCTACACTCTCCATGGGCTCATAAGTCACCGAGATCATAGTAATGTTAATCATGTTTCATCATCAATATTATCAAACATATGCATAAGACCCTAATACATCAGTCAATAGCTCAAAGACATTACAAAAACCTACAATACATGACTGGAGAAAAAGACAAGACATCCTATTGGGCTAGTATCCACAAGAAAGGGGAAGTTTCCAGGAAGGTTTCATCCAAGCCATGTAAGTGAGGTGATGTGACTAGGGGATGTCCAGACATGTAGGTTAAGTGAGAGCCAGGGATGCATGATGTTATCTGTGGGTGCCTTTGTAGAAGGTGAGTTGTACCTATCATGGATGCAAATTTTTCCAAGCCTACTCTTTCATTTGTTCTTTTCTTTTATTTTCTTTTTCTTCTTCCTTTTTCTTTTATTCAAGGGATAACTAGAGGACACTGCCTTGGCATGGTGACCAGAGTTGACAGTGTTACCCACAAGTACTTTCATAAAGATGAGAAGGTTGGCTCGTGATGAGACCCCCTATCCTCTTGACTAGGTCTTGTTTGTTATTTTTCGGGTCCCTCTTGTTTCTTACTGAAAGGATTTTTATTTCCTTCTGGGGGATCCCTGGGTGAAGCATCTCAAGGTCTTATTTCTAGGCTTTTATATTTTACCAGTTTCTTTTACCTTCTGGGCCTTTAGCCCCTTCTTCCCACGAGATGAAGTGCAATCCTACAAATAGGTCAACCCAATGCCTGGACAAGGGGAATGGGATAAGTGAGCAGGAGACAAGGTGAAATAGTGGTGCTATGATGGGAGATGACGATGGCTTTTCAGAAATCCCCCCGGTGGAAAACCAAAACCTATGGGCACAGGCTTGCTAGGGCACCCTGTCAATCTCCCCAATCATGGTCAAGTGGGCTAATGTAAGATCCAAGAAGTTGTTAGAGATAAAAGGAATCATATGCATATATTTAAAGGTTTCAATGATCAAAAGTGACACATACCATGATACCTAGACGAATTACCTCATGGAGCAAGAACCTCTTCTGATACAAGACCAAGCTGATGGTGATGGATGCTACTGCTGCTGACATGATAAAGCTGATGGAAGAAGAAAAGGATGGGCCCTCCAGGGCCCTTCTTAGGTCAATCTTTCTCTCAGTACTCCATGTCTAGGACCTGTGGGCCTCAAGACATGATCTCTTGGTTATCCCTAAAAGTAAGGGATAACATGGACCATCAAGACAAGAAGGCACAGGGAAGGAAAACTACTTCATGCTTATCATTGATGATTACTCAAAACTCACTTGGGTTTCTTTTCTAAAAAAAAAACTGAAGAATTTGATAAATTTAAAATATTTAAAGCTTTAATTGAGAGTCAAACATGCAATAGGTTAAAGGCAATAAGATTAGATAGAGGAGGAGAATTTATGTCATGTGATTTCAAGGAATTCTGTGATAAACATGGGATCATGAGAGAATACACAATCCCACGCACTCCACATCAAAATGGAATAGTTGAGAGGAAAGTATGATGATAGGGATGATGAAGGCATCTTCTTAGGATATGCTACCAATGGTAAAGGATATATATGATTTAATAAAATATTGTATAAATTATTTGATTGCATTGATTTAATGGTTGATTAAGGAATCCCAGAAAGAGAGGTGAGCAATATTGAGTCTACTAGAGAGGATACAGTTGAAGTTGAAGATAAACAGGTCCAAGGATCTAGTATTTCATTCCAAGACCAAGCTCATCCCCATAAAATTCCATTTTCTAAGAGAGCAAGTCACTAATAAGATTGTTCAGGTTCATTACATTCAAACGACAAAACAAATTGTAGACATATGTACTAAACCCCTAGCCAAGACACCATTTGAATATCTGCGTCAGAAGTTGGGTGTCATCCCTTCTCTCACCTAAGAGAGTCCATCCTGTCAGGGGGAGTTTGTGTTGGTTGAATATCTAATACCTTCGAAAAGTACTGCAATAGCTCAAGGGGAGCGTTTTTTCCTTGACATTGATGTCAAAAGGGGGAGAAAGGGTGTGGTCTGGATGCTATAGTTGGAGGTCTAACTAGAACAGTGCAGTATTTTAGGGTTTTCATCAATGCCAAAGGGGGAGATTTTTGGCATGTTTACAGGTAGAGTGTGCTTTTCATTGATGGAAAGAACATCAATGAAGATGGTATGTTTATAGGAAAGAACAACAACAACTATGGCATGTTTATAGGAAGAGTGTGCTTGTCATTGATGGCAATAACAATAATGAACCAAACTTCGAGAGAGCAGAAGAGGAGAAAGCTCAAAAGAGATAGTAGTTTCTAGAAGTGCAGATGAGGTCCAAGAGATGGACTCGTAAGAGGAGAAAAGGTCGAGATCCTTGAAAATTTAGAAAACCTTCTAAGTCAGAGAGATCAAAAACTCAAGAGGAAGAGCGATAATTACCGTTGGATCAATTTTGATTGGAAGGACAGGATAAGCTGAAATATCTGATAATTTCCATCAAACGTTGGATTCATCACTATGGAGAATCTATACCATTGAATCAAAGTCCATATAGGAGGAAGCAACACGGAGAGAAGAGGAGAATTTATCTTAGCCATTAGATCTGAGTGCATGGACCAACAATCATTGGATCCCAAGGAAAGTGCACGAGACAAGTTTTGAAGTCATTGAAATTGTCCATAGTCAGGGTTGACACGTGGCCATAGATCCGAGAGTTTGAAGAATCAAACTTCAGAATATTTACAAGGGGTAGAGTGGAGTCGATCCTAGCCATTTGTGTTTGGAAGGACACATGGTGAGAGATCAACATTTCGCTGACTCCCAAACTATAAATTTCAAAGGTGAGAGTTGTAGGAACTTGCGATGTCCGAGTTCGCCAGTGGATATGAGCCCTTAGATCGTGGGGAGTTGTGGACCGTTGATCTGATACAGAGTATTTAGAATATCAAGAATCAGAAGAAGGGAGGTGAGGTAACCTCTAACCTCATGAAACATGAAGTCTCGATGCAATCTGGACCGTCAGATCATAGACTCATCTGAGTTGTTGATCGAACAAGAGCTGAAACGTGAAGTCACGATGTACTAGTTCGTGAAGGAGATCAGAGTCGTTGGCTAGAAGAAGGTCATGGACCATTGATTTGGCTAACCTTCGACATCACAAAACGTGAAATCCCAATGAGATTTGGGTTTTCAGATCACTGAAGGTTGTGGACCGTTGATCTGACATGGTAGAGTTAGGGAGTTCGCACCTTGAAGAAAGGAATTTCTCTAACTTTTGACATCACGAGTTGCGGAGAAGAGATCTAGACCGTCGAATTATAGTGGGTCATGGAACATTTATCTAGCACAACATATATTAGAGTTCTCTATTTGATCTCATCCATTGGCTAAAAGGATAGATCTGAACCGTCAGATTCAGGAGCACTTTCAAGATCATGAGATTAATGGTCCCATCGCATTGCGGGGATTGAAGGTGCATGAACTTTAAAAAGTTGAAGGAATTCCACAATCGAAACCACGGTTTTGTAGAAAGGACACGTGGAGATTTGTAGTGAATTTCGGGGAAAAAAGAGAGTTTCCCTCAAACAAACTTTGGCCGTGCCCACAATTACATGGTCACATGAGAGCATCACCCAAGGTCACATCAGCAAAAGATTGAGGAAGGAGATAACACTGATAGGGTCCACCTCGTAGTTTTGTGAGTTGGGAGAATCGAGGAAATTTGTAGCTAGATATCCGATGTGCGAAGTCGTGAAGCACCTTTTGGATAGGGTTCTAATCACAACTCATGGTCACGTGAAAGGAAGGGGCTTATCCAAAAAATCTAGCACCCACTGTGAAGTTTTCTCAGGAAGGGAAAAGGCACATGAGTGTGTGAAGGTTCTCTCTACAACTACCAAAACAAAGTGATTGTATCTGCCAGAGAATTAGAAGAGCCTCACGATGATCGCCAGAGGAGTTGAAGAGTCTCGAGGTAACTTACAGTGGAATGAAGACTCATCATAGAAATAATTGACAAATGGAAAAGTGTTGAAGACTGTAACTGCGAGAGAATCCAAAGAATCTCAGGATAATGGCCACTAACGATGAACATTCTCGGTATAATGACCACTAATGAATAATAGACTCAGGATAATTTCCATAGATTATGGAGAGTTGCCTGGATGATCTGGCAGAGGACTTGGCATGATAAATATGCATAGAACAGAGAAGAGAAGGTTTCTTCTTGTGATAGTTATTCATGTGGGTAGAAGCATGTTGTGCGCAGTAGATGAAGCCCACAAAAGAGGCATAGTGCATAGAATGGAAATGGTGCAAAGATCATAAGACATAAAAGAAAAATATAGAATAGATATACATATATGATCAAGGAAGAGAAAGCCTAGGTGCACATGCAGAGACAGAGAAGAAGAATAAAAAGTGCAAGAATATGCCAGTAGGAATACACTGATGCATGTAGAGCACACCACCATAGTAGAACAATGATAAGACTAGTAAGCCATTGTTAAATAATGTATCACTGTATAAATTTCAGTAACAAATATTTATATCTCAGGGTGGTAGGGTGGTTCTAGAGAGGACTGTTGTCCTTGGAGTTTCAAGTGGGTGCTTGAACACAGGGAGTTGTAGCTTCCATCTAGTTGCAACCAGAAAAACTAGGTTGGTAGGGTGGTGTAAAGGAGAACCATTGTTCTTTTCTATATAGGTTCGTTCCTGTGTGACTGGAAGTTGATTCTTCCATCCAGTTGGTGTTGGAACACTC
This sequence comes from Picea glauca, assembly GCA_000966675.3. Lineage (NCBI taxonomy): Eukaryota > Viridiplantae > Streptophyta > Pinopsida > Pinales > Pinaceae > Picea > Picea glauca. Next base: position 490,307 of record JZKD02S0869967.1, read on the forward strand.
AGGGAGTTGGGGCTTCCTTCTAGTGGGTTCTAGAGAATCCAGAGATATGGTGCTCTCAAGAAGTTGCATATTCTACAGGTTGGTTCTTGTGTGTCTGAAAGTTGGTGCTTCCAGCCAGTTGGTGCTGGAACACAAAGGGAGTTGGTGCTTCCTTCTAGTAGGTGCTAGAAAAACCAGAGAGTTGGTGCTCTCAGCAAGTTGTTGCCTGTAAAACAGAGGTGGTAGCCTCAAAAGGATTTGGTGCTCATAAGAATGATAATGTACATAAAATAAAGACTACTTATCATATCAAGAAGAAGAGGTGTTCTCCATTTATGGGTTTCCTCAGGAATATTTGTCTCTGTATATTTCATGTGTGTGATTGATGTTGAATATTCTATTGCTTACTTCCTTGCATTATTGTGATTATCATTGAGTGTTTTGTAATGAGTTTTAAATGGGAATAATTTTTTAAGCACAGTAACAACTGATTCACCCCCCCCTCTTAGTTTCCCAACACAATCCATATAATTCCATAAATTCAAAGTCATAATATCTACTTGTTTTCAATAGCGGATCTCAATCTTGTTGAGTACAATTTGGTGAGTGATCTCCACATATTTCAACATGCAAGAGATCACAAAAAACCCTAATTCCAAGCACTCACACACATATATTACAATAGAAATCCCAATCCCGATAGAATTAATGAATTCAAAAGTTTTTATTATGATTTAAATTTCTATTATAGGCTCACTCTACAACAAAACTATATAAATTCCTAAAAAAAAGCCATTCATTGGAACTATTATAAATAGGAAACAAAAGAAACGAAGGATAGCTTCTTTCACATTGTCTCATTTCATCACATGACACTTTTAGTGAACATGAATGTTCCTTCTGATCCTTATCAATTAAATATCCCATGCATTTTGAATCAAAAGAGAACTTCTCATCAAATTCTTTACTAGTTGGTTGATCTTGTTTCTTTAGGCTTTCATTCACATGTGGAGGTATATTAGTCAAGTGTTTTGTTGTCTTAAGTAATAGGTAAGTTTAATACAATTTGTATATAGTTCTTGAATTGAATCTTTATTTAATATAATATATTAGGGGAGAGGAGAGGGATTCTTAAATTTTCTAATTTCTACATGTAAATTATAAAATTTATCATTCAATTCCCTATTAACTCTAATACATAACCCATATATATTCTAACCCTTAAACCCTATAAATCCTAAACCCTAGACACATACCCTATAACTATAGATACATATGACTCCTAAAAACTATAATTTATAATTCTTATTTTATCTAGCCCATTTAACCCTGCAATCTTTAAATCTTATAATCACTATCACCCATAAATCATGTACTCTTAATAGACAATACAATCCTTGTATCTAATTATGATAAAAATATATCATGTATAACCCCTAATATAACCACTAACACTTACAACCTTTAAACACTATACTATATAAACCCCAAAACCCCTACAACCTAACCACAATAACCCCTAGCTTATATGGCATATGTCCAAACCCATACAACCACTTTACTCATTTATAATTACTTTCCCAATCCATATAATATATTAGTATCCTTAACACATAAATATATAACTCTAACCCTTAAGCCTTATCACTTCCATTATCTAACCCTTACAACCATAACCACTATCCCTCATAACCATTTCTCCTTAAACCTTACTACTCCCAAAAACTAACTCTTATAGTCATAATCACTATTCTTCATAATCATTTATATAACCACTAACACCTAATATATATAACCCCTACTTCCTATACCATTGTACCACTAACCCACATTAACCTCTAATATAACCTTAAATCCCTATAAAATTTAATCCTTATTATTGTGAATGCATAACCCCTCACACCTATATCTTCTCACTTTAGTTATCAGTTGCTAACACTTATAACACCTAATAAATAAGTAATCTTCACCCATTTTACATATGACCCTTAACTTTTATAATCCCTTATTCCATAAAAATACAACCGGTATCCCCGATAATATCTCACACCGAATCCCTAATCTCTAATCCATTTAACTTTTATCAACACCAACCATGATGACCCTAATATAATCAATAAGAATTTGCACTAGTGCCTATAAATTCTAACCCTTATCATCAATTAAGCCCTATGGCCCCTTTAATTTTTAATATATGTAACCTTTAACACTTATCACCCCCAACCTATATATGTCATAGCACCTATAGATACTAACTCTTGTATCCCTTAATCACTATAACACCTAATCACTTAAATTCATTTTCCCCTAACTATGAATGTAACATCTAAAACTTAACCTCTATATTCTATAACCTCTAACCATATAATCACTAACTCTTAGAAACAATGTCATCCATAACCTCTAATATAACTCATATAATGTTCAACTCTTTAAATCCCCAAAATCCAAACATATCATACATAACCTCTATAAACCCTAAAATAACCCATAACTTCTATAACCTATATACCTTAAACATTCATATCCATTGACCCTATAGCTTAATCCTTATAACCCCTTACCTATAACACCCATCATCCCTAATTCTTAACCCATATAACCCATATAACATATTTACTTCTTATAACATGTCTCTACTAACCCTATAATCTATCAACTATAACCTATAAAACATGAACCTATAAATCCTAAATGATATAACCATTATAACCCCTAAACCTTATTACCTTGAAAAATTATCCCTTCCAAACAATCACTAATAATTATAAACCCTAATCCTTCTAATTCATAACCCTTAAAACTTATTACCCTAACCCTTAATCCATAACCTATAACCTCTTTAACCCATACTAATATAACCCCCTTGTTTTAACCCCTATAAATCCCATCCCTTATAACTCAAAATCCAAATAAACCCCAACCCTAAAATATTGACCCCTCACAATTATAACTTATAACCCTATCCCCTCACCCATAAAACAATTACACCCATATCACCTAATTGTTAAAAACTATAAAACTTATAAATCCTAACACTTATACTAACTAATATCTCTCTTATACCCCCTAACCATAACCCTTGTAACCCCTAAACCTTTATCCTCTACAATTTATAATCCTTATAATCCATAACACCTCACTTTTTTCATTAATGTGTATCCTAATTGTTTAACCCCTTACTCCCAAATCCTTATAACATTTATATCCTAAAACCCCTAATATAAATAACCCATAATAATTATCTCATATAACCCCTAAGTACTAGTATTATAAACATTAACCCTTAAGACCTATATCCCTAATACATAATTAACACCTATAACCTATTCACCTAAACCATGATAACAATGAGCTATTATAAAGCATAACACTTATAACCCTTATGATGTGTATCTTTTATATATTTGAATATAACTCTTACCCCTACAACCCTTGACCCCTATAACAATTATCACCCTTACCTCCCTAACCCTTAATCACTATAATAAATATTAATTGTAACACTTATAACCTTAACACTTATAACTACTAACTTCTATAACCCCCAATACATAACTTGTATAACTTATATAATCCAAAATCCCTTTAAGTATAAATATTTAAAACCCTTAAATCTTGTAACCTCTAATCACTTTAATCTACATATTCCTTAACTATTGTAACCCATTGATCTTATCCCTCTCGACTATAAACCTTATATTCTCTAAATCATATACATATATAACCCTTATACCCAAAAAAGTGTATAATTGTATCACTATTAACCCTTGCAACATTTATCACACTTAACCCATTGATCCTGGTGGATATCCATGACCACCCACCATTTGAAACTAGCCCAAAATAGTTTTCTAGCAATTTTGGCAACTTACTATTTTTAGCAGTTTTTAACTTCGAGGGCCATTTTGAGTGCCTAAATGAAGTTTTTTTGGGATTGAGCTTCTCAATGATGGTATAAGTCTTTGATTGAGCCCCTAAAATGAATCTCCTCAACAATACCTTTCCAATGGGATATCGTTACCTAAACCAGAGATCGCATGCAAAATTTATGACCCAGGGAAGTTGTTGTACTAACTTACCCAAACATGGCCCACATGAATTTTGGTGATTCATCTCCTAGGGTTAGGTTTTTGGATGTCTAGGGTTTTTGACATTCTTTTTTATTGTAAAAAGGCCTTTAGAGCCTCATTGTAATCATCTTTTTGCGAATGATCACAACCGTCACATCTCTTCTCAAAGATAAGATTCCACCATTCCAACAAGCTTGTTTCCGCTGCATTTTACAATTTCAACTTATTTCCTCATTGAATAGAAAACCAGTTTTACTATATCTCAGTTATTCCGTGTTAATAATATTTTAATATTTTTTATTCATTTTGTTCGATCAATGGAATTAGAGTGGTTTGTTGCTTGTCATCTTAATGCATGTCCCCAACGAGGTCAGGGTACAAGGAATTGGGTCTCAAGCTTGTTTCTCTTCAGGACAAAATCTTTTGCATGCCCAAGAAACCTCTCATGGAAGGAGAAAAGAAATATGAAAGGACAGGATATCCTTTCAAAATGTTTTTTTATAAATCCCTCACACAATAGAGGAACAATATGATGGATAGTTTCGCGCAAATCCTTCGACGACTACCAACAGGCGACGCATCTTCCTCGAGCGGAAGGGCTGCCCCTTTCAAGGTAAAAATAAAATTAGATATTCCTATATTTGAAGGTCATATAGACGTAGATGATGTAGACAAGTGGTTGAATCTACTAGAAGGGTATTTTTTTGTCCATAACTTTTTAAATAGAGAAAATATTAATTTTTCACTCCTTAAAGTCATTTTCCATGTGGAAGATTGGTGGGAAAATTTATGTGAGAAAAAAACAAATAGAGGAACCATCATTATTTATAGTCATGACCACCTGGGAATCCTCCAGGGATGTTATTAAGGAACAATACTACCCCGTCGAAAGTCATGACAACTTGTATACCAAATGGACCACGCCGTGACAAGAAACAGACCAAGCAGTGTGAGAGTTCACAAATATCTTCCATACCTTGCGCACCAAGTTGGGTATCAAAGATTCAGAGTGAAATATGGTGCTCAAGTATCATGGTGCTTTTCATAGATACATCCAGACAAAAATGGAATTTATGGACATGTCATCCTTGGGGGAATCCTACCGATATGTCATCAAAATTGAGCAGAAGCTCAAACAAAAGAAGCGGCAATTCGGGCCTCGGAACCCTTCACAGCTATTAGGTAGCTAGAAAGGTAGTGGGGGGGGGAGGTTTCTTATAATAATATTGTGGTTTCTTCTATATTAATCTGTGGATCTATTTTGTATTCAATATTTGTGGTGATTATATTTGTAGATCTATTCAGGTACATAACAACAACAAAATCCAGGAAGGGGACACCCCAACCCATAGAACTAAGGAAAGAGAAAACATGGACAGTATTAGGACAACCATTCCAAGCCACAAGCAAAGAATGACACCATAAAGAAAAATAAAGATACAACGAAGTGGTGTGACTTCCATAAGAGCCCTTGGCATAACAATGTTGATTGTCTCTCAAAGCAGTTGTTGGTGGCCGAAATAAAATCCTTTGAATCATATGTAGGTTCTGACTCTGAGTCAAAACTAGAAAGGGGAAGATAAATCATTGGTGTGGAACCTAGTGCCACTATTGCTACCACCAAGCTCCAGCCTAGCGAACCAGACGAGCCAAAAGAAGGAGAGCACCTCTTCCATTAACAAATGTGGAAAAAAGGCACCCCGTTGCACTTCATCCTTGATAAAGGTATCCAGAAGAACTTCATCTCAGCAGAGGTCATCAAGCAGTTGGCCCTGCTGACAACATCACAATCACAACCCTACACCATTGGATGGATCCTCCAAGTAAGCGATCTTCGTGTCAGCCAAGAGTGTCGACTGTCATACGACATCAATCCATTTAAATATGAGGTATTGTGTGATGTTGCTCCTATTGATGTTTGTAATGTGGTGGCCCTTGACCATGTTTTGGAGATCCTTGGTCAAGTTTGACCTATTTTGGGACTTCGACAGGCTGGTCGAAGGAAGAGCGCAAGTCAAAGTGGAGATGACGGGATCTTGGCCCCTTTTTAGGGAAATTTTGGGTTTTGGGCTTATATAACGGGTATGGGGATGTTGGCCCATGAGGCACTTTTGTAATGTATAAATAGATATCTAGGCGAAGTAAGTAGGAGAGGGGATTGTGTGAAAGTGTGATGTTGTAGGTCGAAGTGCTAAGTGCAAGTATTGTAAGAGGCTTTGTGCTTAGTGTAAGTTGAGATTTGTGAAGATAAGTGTAGATTGTTTGTAGTGCTCTCTGCACAAACTGTAGAAGGATTTGTGTTGTAACCTAGCCTGGGGAAGGAGTATCTGATGAGGTGCATGCATATCTCCTGTTCTTCGCGGAGTAGGGTTTTGATAATCGGTGCTTGTAAGAATATTGATAAAATATAATAGAAGAAGAAGAGTTGGTGGACGTAGCCCCACACTGGGGTGAACCACGTATATTGTGTGTTGTTCCTGCTTTGTGCATTATGGTTGTTACATTGTTCATGTGATTGATGCTTAGTGCAATAATATATGTCTATATGAATATGATAACTTACTGCTTAATGATGTGAATAGGATGCTAGATTTGATCTGTTTACTTATGCTAAGTGCTTAGATGTGTTACATATAATTGAATACTACGATGCTCTATAATTAAGGTTTTATCTGCGAAATAAGTACTGGTTGAATACAAATGAATGGTAACTGCTAAGTGCTTTGTTAGAATATTGTAATCACAAATCTGTGTCCCAACTAGGTTGCAGACACTTGAGTCCTACAACCACCCCTACCTCTACCTCGGGTGATACTTCATCTGCTTTGCAGGTGTTGCCGAAAGGGCCGGTAGTTAGGGTTTTCTTGGTGCGTTGTTGAATCGTTGAACCCCGGGTCTGCCCCTGTGCCAACAAATGGTTATGTTGCGGGGACCTGAAACTGTGATTGTTGGGAACTGAGGAAAATAAAGATCTCTACATGTAGATCTTTTTCTTTAGTGCGCTTTGTTCCACTTGACTTGTGAAGATTTGTGATGAGAAGAGAAGTCTGATCTAAAGAAAAGAGGTAAGATCTGAAAGTTGGGTGCTCTAAAAAAGGTATGAATAATGAAAGTTTTAAGATCTGAAATCTTTGTGATTTGTTGAAAGTAAGATAAGTGAAAAATTTTGTTTCGAAAGTATGGATCTAGGTATGTTTGATAAAAAAATTCCTAGCCTGAAAACTAGGGCACAGTTAGAAGAAAGAAGATTTGATATGAGTATATTTGATAGATATGTTATTCATATGCATAGAAATAATGTTTGGACTAACAAATGGATGCAACATCCTAGAAAGAATATTTTGCAGGCTAGTTACTACGATCCTAGTGCGCAGTTAAAGTTTGGGGATCATTTAAAAGAAAGAGAGGATTAACCCTTTGTTACAGTTGCATAAGACCAAGACATCTTGCTAAGGAATGACGTGGTAGAAGACCTAGTTGTATTTGTTGTAAATCTATGGACCATGAAGTTTTGGATTTCCCTAGAATGATTTCTAAGCTTGAAAGAATGAATATGGAACAAGAAAACCATGAGAAAGGCCAAGAGACTATGACTATGGAAGAATCCCAGAAAGAATCATAGACTGTATTACTAAAGATGAAAGAAACCCTGAAGGATTACAAAGACACCAATATATCAGAGATCTTAAAAGACAAAGAGTGCATAGAAACAAGAATATGATACTTTGACATAGATTGTGTTCTGGATGAGGAAACACGGGTGAATATCATGACAAAAAGAACTTGGGAAATTTTAGGAAAACCTGCTATGATTCCCTCATTAGGAGTTATAGGATTATTTAGAGGAAAGATAATCAACCTATGTGGAAGACTTACCCAGACATCTATGAGTGCTCATGGAACTTCGACAAAGGAGGAATTTGAGGTCATTAAGATTATTGAGAACAATGCCCCATTTGTTATTCTATTGGGAAAAACCTGGATTGAGAAAGACTAGAGTCGAAGAAAAGAAGAGGAATCCCTAGAACAGAAAAAGAAATAATTAATAGATTTCATGACTAGGAGAATAACACACTTGATAGAAGAACAATATAACAATTCGAAGCTACTAAGGATCGGGGATCTGGATGTCAAAACTAAAAGAACACAACTCGATTTGAAAACTTGTCCATAAAGGAAAGTAGAGTACCCACCCCAGACAAAGAAGAAGTATTTCCCTTGAACCCTATGAAAGATCATCATTAGCGCTAAGTTACTATGCCAAGAGAAGATAAGAATAAAAATGGGAAGAGGAACCCAGTAACTCAGATTATACGAAAAAAGGCTAAAAATCTTAGCAAGAAGAAAGAAAAGTTAGAAAAATTGCAAGAAGCTCAAGGAAGAACTTCGCAGAATGAAGATTTCCAGAATTTGAACTTTGACGGAATATCAGAACAACGCGGAATGGCACTTCGCCATGGTAGAGCAATATAACCATCGAAGGAATTATGACCATTAGAACAATGCTCCTGAATGGTTAGAAGATCAGTTATGGACCAAAAGATTTCCATTAGACCATTGAGACCATGCCATAACGGATGGGATTTCATTAATTAAGTATTTTCGACCAGTTGGAAGAAACCATTATGGTGTTGTGTACTTATCCCGTTGAACATTGCACTAAGAACACTTTTGCAAACAATGATTCTTTGAGCCCATAGAGAGCTACCGCATTTTGTTTATCCAGACTTCACCACCCATTCTATTGCATTGAGTATTTGTTCATCAACCTGATATATCCAATCTCGAGTGTGCATGTCGGATGACATTAGCGCAGTAGAAAAGTCAGTAGAATAAATTCTAATCAATCTAATGGCTAAGAAGGTGATGTTTGCAGGATTTCAAGCTTCATCGATGAGAGGAGTGCAAGCCTCTCCATCAATTGCTCACAGATCCAAACCATCTCAAGCTGCGGCCAAGAAAATAACCAAGCATCGAGATGACTTGGGAAATGAAAAGTTAATCCCATCTATCATTCCTGACTACATCCCACCTCTAGTTGGTATGGTGAGTCATGACAGTGTCCTGAGGGACTTCAACTACACCCTGATTACGGCATACCCCCTGAAAGGGATATGCACAATTAAACCACAGATGGACAATATTTTGACCTTGAGTATCAATGACTACAATCTAGGAGACCGCAAGAGCTATGGCATGCTTCTGCCTCACAAGTACTTGACCAAGATGAAGGGAAAGAAATCAAATATCATTCCCCAACCATGGACCATGAACATTGCGCAGTCCACTATTTTGAATGTAATGAAGATACCTCATTTTATAAGGCACCAAGAGGTTAACACGTGTGTTAAACTCCTATTTTCATGCTTCCATGGTGGTTACTTATGGCTAGATAGACGCATCACTGTTGATCCGATGTTGATCCATAAGATCACCAGATTAGGCATGCAGGGACCCGAGCCATAGGACTTTTACCCAGGGAAGGCTGCAATTCGTGCCTTGACATAGAGAATTAAATATACCTACGATGATGTGGAAAAGGGAGTGTGAGGCCACAAGGTAGCCTCCATTCAAAATGACGCAGTGTGACTTTATTTCCAGTTGATTTTTGGTAAGCTAGTAAGGAAGAATAGACCCACGCAGGTCATGGGGTTTGTCGTTGACCTTTCCAAAACATTTGTGGAAGGACTCCAAATGAACTGGGTGAGTTACTTAGTCAACCAGTTATAATTGGATTGTCGTGAAGCTTAGGATCAGGGCTATGAGTTTCATTTTAGCTGGATGTTGATCCTCATCACATTTATTTCTTGGGATATGTCGGAAGGAGTGACCTTCCCTGAAATTGAACCATTCGAACCGCTAGTCGCGAAGTTCACCACGCTCCAGTATACAAGAAATATGGGGAAACAATGGCAGTCGAACGCGGTGTTCCATGGATACTACTTGTAGCTAAAGAGGGATATTGATTCCTTCCCTTGTATGACACTGAACACCCTTGACAGGTTCAGGCCCATCATAATGTTCCACATAGATAGGCATTTCATTTACATCACTGTGTGTGGAGATGAGCATAAAGAAGAACTCCAGTCATATTATAAACTTACATAAGAAGACATGGAATAAAGAATTAAGGAATGTCCCACAAAATTCTTGATCCTGGTAGACCAGGCTGAACTGTCTGACCCCGATCTAATCAAAAGTCTGATGGTTTCCCACAAAGAATATGATGCACCTGGATGTAGCAAGAAGAAAAAGAAGGAAGATGTATAGGAAATACACAACACATCATAAGAGACTGCATCAGATTCACCTAGTGGAGGAGGTGATGAGGAAGTAGATAAATAAGAGAGAAATGGGAAAGAAGATAAATAGAAGCAAGGTGAAGTAACATCACGATAGAATTCCCCTGATGATGCAAATCCATCTAAGAAAAGAAATGTCTCCCCCACGAAACCTACATCACGGAAGAAGTCCAAAGATAGTAAGCCAAAGGTGCAGACTATGCTCATGGTCGATGACTTCGACTTCATTATCGTAGTTGTATTAGAGGTGTCAGAATATATTTTGGTGAGAAATGAATCCAAGAAAGAAACAATGTATGATAGTATTGAATCAGAGCTAATAGGTGTATAGTAATCCCTTCACTCCAGCCGCGAAGTGTCCACTGCGCCCCCGCCATCAGATGAAACAGAGTTGGGAGATGAGCCTGCCCAACTCCATAGAATAACTGATGTGAGTGAAGCTCACCTTCATCATGTGAAGGAGGAAAAAGAACAGGTCACATTGACCCTGAAGCAAGCACAAGAGGAGGTGATAGAGAAACGTTGAGTTTAGCAACAGAAGAAGGATGACCTCCAAAGTAATTTCGAAGAGGATAAAGCGCAGATCCAACGAGAGAAAGAATGACTGATTGTGGAGCAGGTTGGAGTCAAAGAAGAAATCAACATAGCACTTCACTCTGTGACGGGCTCAAAACAAATGGAAGAAGACCCAATGGAAGATCAAGTAGCAAAGCTTGTTGAAGCCATTCAACAGATTCAATAGAGGGTCGTAGAACTAGAGCTACAAACAGGACATGTGAGACCAGAGAGAAGAAAATTCCTGGAGTAGAGTTGAGAGAATCAAGGCCTTATCCATGGAATGTAAATAGCTAATTGATCATAGTTGGTAGACTTATGAGTGAATTACAAAGAACCCTGAACTAAAGACACCGAAGTCACAACTCTAGGAGGAAAAGAAGAAAGCAACAACTGTACAAGCACAGTTGAAACACCTATCAACAGTTGAGAGAATGAAAATATCCCAAGAACAAAGCACATCTCAACAACAGGTCCATGCCATACAAAGAAAACTCATGGAAGTAACTCAGAAGATCCAGCTAGACCAGGATGCATCTTGCCTACTTTTTGAGTAAATTGAAGGTAGAGGAATAGAGATGGAACAGGTAGTCACTTTGGTAGAACATTTCTTAGAGGCACTTGTGAAAGAGGAAATTCTTCAAGAGTTCATCGAGAAGAAGGCCTTGTCTAAGAAACAGGTTGAAGAAGCTCGAGCCAAGCTCAAGGATTTTGAGGTAGGCTTACCCAGATTAGAGTGACTTGGGATGAGTCACAGATGAGTGTTGGGGTAATGTTGGCCCTTGACCAAGTTTTGGAGATCCTTGGTCAGGTTTGACCTATTTTGGGACTTCGACAGGCTGGTCGAAGGAAGAGCACAAGTCAAAGCGGAGATTGCGGGATCCTTGCCCCTTTTTAGGGAACTTTTGGGTTTTGGGTTTATGTAACGGGTATGGGGATGTTGACCCGTGAGGCCCTTTTGTAATGTATAAATAGATATCTAGGTGAAGTAGGAGAGGGGATTGTGTGAACGTGTTATGTTGTAGGCCGAAGTGTGAAGTGCAAGTATTGTAAGAGGCTCTATTCTTAGTGTATGTTTAGATTTGTGAAGCTAAGTGTAGATTGTTTGTAGCACTATGTGCACATACTGTAGAAGGCTTTGTGTTGTAACCTAGACCGGGGAAGGAGGATCTAGTGAGGTGCACATAGATCTCCTTTCCTACATGGATTAGGGTTTTGATGCTCGGTTCCTGTAAGAATATTGACAATAGATAATAGAAGAAGAAGCGTTGGTGGACGTAGCCCCATGCTGGGGTGAACCACATATCATGTGTTGTGGCTACTTTGTGCATTATGGTTGTTACATTGTTCATGTGATTGATGCTTAGTGAAATAATGTATGTTTAGATGAATATGATAGCTCAATGCTTAATGATGTGAATAAGATGCTAGATCTAATATGTTTCCTCATGCTAAGTGCTTAGATGTGTTAGATATGATTGAATATTGCGCTACTCTGTAATTAGGGTTTTATCTGTGAAGTAAGTATTCGTTTAATACTAATGAATGGTAACTGCTAAGTTCTTTGTTAGAATATTGTAATCATAGATCTGTGTCCCAGCTAGGTTGCAGACACTTGAATCATGCAACCACCCCTGCCTCTACCTCAGGTGATCCTTCATCTTCTTTGCAGGTGTTGTCGAAAGGGCCAATAGTTAGGGTTTTTTTGGTGCATTGTTGAAGCGTTGAACCCTAGGTCTACCCCTATGGCAACATAATGTTATTTTGGGCCAATATTATTTATGGAAACATCATGTTGTATGTGTGTCTAGGCCTTGTAGTGTTATTATTACATTGAATAGGAAATAGTACAGGATACTCGAGGCAGTCCCTCCTAGTGCTATTTCTTTGATCTCTGCTAAAGAATGTAGGAAGGTCATCTCTTAGACCAAGAAATTTTTCTACTTCGTGATTTTCTCTCAGAGTGAGAAAAATATCGCAGCCACATCAAGGGCCTCCGCAACCGATATCTCCACACAAAAGAAGAAACTAGATAAGGTCATGGAAGAATAATCATATATATTCTCCTCTCATATCGGGGTACCTCTGCACTGCCAGGTCAAGCATCCCATCGATATGACCCTAGGTGCACCGCTACCCAATAGGTCGGTCTACCGTCTCTCTCTATTAGAAAACGAGGAGATCAAGAAGAAGATCCAAGAAATTCTCCACAAGGGGTGAATATGTCCCATCTCATCGCCTTGTGGGATCCTAATCATCTTGGTGCAGAAGAAAGATGGGACCTGGTGACTGCATTGATTACCGAGCCCATAATAAAATCACAGTCTGAAACCAGTACCCGATTCCTTGAATCGTTGACCTCCTTGATCAACTCACAGGGGCCAAATACTTTATTAAGATTGATCTGAAGTATGGCTGCCAGCAGGTCCCAATAGAACATACAGATGTATGGAAGACCACCTTCAAGTCTAAAGAAGGTATTTTTGAATGGTTGGTCATGCCCTTTGGTTTGAAAAATGATCCAACAACTTTTATGAGGATGATGAATGATATCCTATTACCTTTCACCAATAATTTTGTACTGGTTTATATGGATGACATCCTCATCTACAACAAGACTTGGGCAGAACACTTGCAACATATTCAACAGGTTCTGCACACCCTGTGACCTCACAAACTATATGAAAACTTAGGAAAATGATCCTTCAGCATGGATAGGGTACATTACTTAGGCTAAATCATTGATAGACATAGTGTGTATGTCGATCCAGCCAAGATCCAGGTCATCTATGACTGGCCAACCCCAACCACATTCACTGAACTTCAGAGTTTCTTGGACCTCACCAATTTCTATCGCAGGTTCGTGTTAGGATTCTATCATATCACATGGGCCCTCAACCAAGTAACCAGTGGTGGCATGGTAAGGAAAAATTTGTGTGGGGCCTATCCCAACAAAAATTCTTCGATGACTTGAAGAAGCACTTGTGCTCATCCCTAGTACTTTTAATATCGGACCTACAACATCCCTTTGATATCGAGACATATGCTTCAGACTATGTTGTGGGTGTTGTTCTCACTCAACATGACCACACCATGGAATATCACAGTGAGACACTATCAGATGTTGTTTGTAAGTACCCTACTTATGAAAAAGAAATGTACTCCATTATGAAATCCTGTCTCCATTGGAGACATTACATTCTTGGGAAGGAGAAAGTCATCCACACTGATGACAAGCCACTACAATTCATGCAGACCCAAGGCAAATTGTAGAATAACCTCCATTAGAAGTGGTCCACATACTTACATCAGTTCCACCTCAACATCAAGTATAAAACAGGAAGTACCAAATTAGTTGTTCATTGCCTCAGCTAACCTCCAATCATGACACTCACCATGGTGCTAGACTCTTGCGGCCATGAGACCTTCATATGGCCCCACCTCTACGAGACTGAACCTGACTTCTCCACCACCTACTAAATGTTGGGAACCAACTCAGTGGTCGCTAATTTCCATCTTCAAGATGGGTTGTTGTGACATCTGGGACATCTTTGCATTCCATCAAGCAAGCGTACAAAGCTGATTTGGGAAACTCACTACAATTGGGTGGCAAGACACTTTGGCATCGAAAATACAGTGACAATGTTGCAGAAACATTTCTACTGACCAAAACTTCAACAAGATGTCGACAAGTATATCATGTCTTGCATCGCCTATGTTATTTCCAAACTGAACACTAAGAAACAAGGCTTGTACACCCCTCTGCCTACACCTGATGGGTCATGGGAATCCATCTCAATGGACTACATGTCGGGCCTCCCATCCACCAAGAGGGGAAATGACTGTGTTTTTGTGGTTTTTGATCGCTTTTCCAAGATGACGAATCTAGCCACCTACAAGAAGAACATCACAACAAAAGCTACTGCCAAGCTCTTCTTTGAATGAGTATGGGTACATTTTTGGATCGCAAAAACCATTATCCTAGACCGTGATATTCGATTCCTCAACACATTCTGGTTGAGCCTCTAATCACTCCTAGATATCAAGCTCACCAAATCCATTTCCTTCCACCCCCAGATAGATGGCCAAACTAAGTTTGTCAATCAGATGATTGTAGATATCCTACGCATGTACAATTCAAAACACCCTCGCACATTGGATGAGAGTCTTCCCTATGTCCAACATAGCTACAATCGAGCCCTGCATAGCTGAACTAGCCATAACCCTTTTCATGTGGGGTTGGTATTCTAACGATTGGGCCCCATAGATGTTGTACTACCCCTAGTGACCACCTCGACCGACTTGTCCCCTGCTCCACCAGAAGCTGAAAAATCCACCTGGTTCATTCAGTGGATCCAACACATCCTCCAATAGGTTCAGGATATTCTACAGAAGTCTAATGCCAAGTATAAGCAATGCCATGATCAACATCGGGTGCCACATAAGTTTTATGTGAGAGGCAAAGTTTGGTTTCACTTGCAGAAAGAACGCCTTACAGGGCCCCATCATAAGATTCTCCCACTCCATTATGGTTTGTACACCATCACCAAGATTCTGGGTGACAACTCTTTTGAGCTAAACATTCCCCCTTTCCTTGGCTCGCACCCAGTCTTTAACGTGGCTCTCCTTCAGCCATATCTCCCACCATTATTGGACACCTCAGAGATAACAGAGCAGTTGAAACCAATAGAGCTCAACCCTAACTTAATTCAAGAGGCATCCAATAATTAGATTGTGGACACACAGATCAAGGGTACATGACAACAAAGGATCCAGCTTTATTGAGTCGTCAAAGTAGGGCAACTCCTGCACCAAGGCAAGTGGCTCACCCGGGGCCAAATTTAGCAGAAATTTCCTCATCTGATGGGGGAAATCAACACAATGGATACCATTTCTTCCTAAGGAGGGAGGATTTATTTAGGTGGATATCAGTGACCACCCACCTTTTTGAACTCGCTCAAAATAGTTTTCTGGCAATTTTGGAAATTTACTATTTTTACAGTTTTTAACTTCCGAGGCCATTTTGAGGGCCTAAATGAAGGTTTTTCTAGATCTATATTCTCAATGATAAAAACATTATTTGATTGAGGCCCAAAAATTAATCTCCTTGATGATACCTTTCCAATGGGATATCGTGTGCCTAAAACAAAGATCGTATGAAAAAGTTACGACCCCGAGAAGTTGATCTACTAACTTATCCAAATGGGACCCGCATGACTTTTGGCACTTCATCTCCTAGGGTTAGGTTTTTGGATGTCTAGGGATTTTGAAATTCCTGTTTATTGTAAAAATCTATTGAGATCCTTATTGTAATCATCTTCTTATGAATGAGCACAACCATCATATCTCTTCTCAGAGATAAGCCGCCACCATTTCAACAAGCTTGTTTTTGCTGCATTTTATAGTTTCAACTTATTTCTTTATTGAATAGAAACCTAGTTTTATTGTATCTTTGTTATTGTGTGTTAAGTGTCTTTTAATAATCTGTATTCTTTTCATTCTTCTCATAAAATCCATATCACCGATATACTACTTGACAAGTAGAATATTTTTCCAACAACCTAGATAACCACTATAACCTTAATTTGACCTATAAACTCAATTCATCTACTCATCACTTGTATTACCCATATAACCAAAATCAACCCCATTTATAATACATTTAAACTCGAATTTCTAATCTATTTGCTAAGCCTTATAATTAATAATATAATCCATAACCCATATAACCCATAAAACACTTAACCCATATAGCTATCAACACCTAATTCTTAACCCATGACACCTAAATTCCCTATCCCTTATAACACCAAATCATTACAAAACCTAATCCATATAGCCCCTAACTACTAGCTTATAACCTTTAATCTTAAAACTCCCAACTCCTAAACCCTGAATTTAATAATCTGTTACACCTAACCCATTATTAAATAACTCCTAACATATATAACTCTTGAACCATATAACTATTAAACATTGTAGGTGTTAACTCATAATATCATTAATCCTTAGAACACATATAATCACCAACCCCTAACTTTTATAATATCTATAACCCTTATCCACTATGAATTCTATTAGAAAAACCATAGAACTCCTCTTGCCCCTAACCCCTATAACCCATAAATCATCTTTCTTACCCATTATGTCCCCATAATATAACACCTAAAACTTGCAAATTCTAGAACCCCTAACCCATATATCCCATAATATTCGACCACAATACATATAACTATAATATCTAACCTCAATAACCTTTAACTCCTAATATTTATAACACCTAAATCATAATCCCTATATGTTATAATACTAATTTGCACCATACATGCTTACCCGACATCAGGCCATCTCAGATTCCTTCTTTGCCAAAACATGGTTGAACAACTCTTTAAAAAACCTCTTTTATAAGGGCCCACACACCCTACTCCATTATTGCACACATGCACATGCTAGATGACAACAAACAACCCGCGTGTACCTACAAAAGCATGAAAAAAGGAAAGTTGTCGACGAAACACACAACTTTAGGTGAGTTAACTGAAACTCCCAGCCATGTATGGCCGAGGGTTCGTCCAAATACCTATCTTCTTCTAGCCTATAAAAGAAGGGTTAGGGTTCTCATTTGGAAGAGAAGAATAATAGTAAAGAAACTCTACCCAATTGCACATTCCCATTGTCCCAACCCTTTAGCCATCCTTGTGCAAAGAGAGATATAGAGCAAAGAAGTTGGATGAGATTTGAAGAGTAGC
This sequence comes from Picea glauca, assembly GCA_000966675.3. Lineage (NCBI taxonomy): Eukaryota > Viridiplantae > Streptophyta > Pinopsida > Pinales > Pinaceae > Picea > Picea glauca. The sequence goes on from JZKD02S0869967.1 coordinate 507,965, forward strand.
CCAAGATCAAGTTCGCAGAGCGGTGGCTGGTCTCAACATTGTAAGTTGATTCACTAAAGTTAATAATAAAGAAATGCTTTTCCCATCCCACTATATGAGTTCTTCATAGTTTAGTGAATATATGTTTGAATCTCTAACCCATTAATCTGTAGAACAAATGCATGTAGAGTTTGTTGCTTGTTTTGTATGTAGGTCAGTCTTGGGAGGATAGCTGCTAACAAGTGATCAAGCGTGAAGAAGGATCGACATTGAACGTCTAGAACAAGGTATGTTTGTTTAACCATGTATTTGCTTAAAAGAAATGGGGATTAGGTCTGGGACGATGGTATAAAGTAGGATTCTTTCGGTCTTATCTACATGCATAATATAACCCTAAATGTTAGTCCGTAGGGGGATTTCCCACCACAACCCTATACATTGCAACCCACAAATGAGTCGGTATCTATAACCTTAATCCACTAATCCATATAAAGTATACTAACCCTTAACTGCCATGACAATTAAGCATCACAATACATATAATATATGTAAATTATTTCATCATATAGTGTATCACCCTTAATCTCAAAAAGTCAAAACTCTAAAAATTTAATAATAATGAATGTTTAACAGCTAAACCTTATAATTAGCTTTAAAACCTTGTACACTTAACCCTTATAACTCATAAATATACCTGCATAACCTACAATATAACTCCAAAGACTTAGAACCCTTAACCCCTAACACCTAGAACACTAACTTGTGAAACTTATAATTCCTTGTATCCCATATAACCTTTGAATCCCTATTATCTAAACCTTTATAACCTAAATTCATATAACAACCAATCCTTATATCCCAAACCCATACAACTTAAAACTTCTAAATTCAATACTTATAACCCCTTACCCTTATAACATGCTACCCTATATCCCTTGACTCATAATCCATATAATCCTTATCACCTCTATAATCCACAATGTGACAACTAACTCATATAACATCTTAAATTTTTAACCATAATCACCCTTAACCTTCTTGACACTATAATAACAATTGATGTAACTTATCACCCTTATAACCCCTATAATAATTACTCTTTAACATTTATAATCAATATAAACCTTAATTCATATAAACTTGTAATCCTAAATCGTTTTGACCTCTATAACCATAACACTATAAATCCTAAATTCCAAACCTTATAAACACTAGCCCCACCATATATAACTCAAACACATAATCTTGATGAAAACTTACATGTGGCTTGTATAAACCCTCATCTTTGAAACCTTGTAATATAAACCTCAGGATGTATATCCCATGACTCTTATAAACCATAACACTAGCACATATATTCTTTAAAGTTTATCTATTTAACCATTATAATCCTTAATACATGTCACAATCATCATCTAACCCAAATTAACATGGGGACACTTAACATCTACAACCCCTAACATTTTTAATCCCTAATCCACATTCTTTAACTTATATAACATATTACCCTTACAAATTCTAACCACTACCATTGATAACCCTTAAACGCTAACCATTGTAACCTTAATTACCCTACAATGACTATTAGTTTAATGATCTCTATAGCCCATAATCAATATAAACTTGATAATCCCCAACCCTTATAAACCTTATCACATACACCCAATAGAATTTAATTTCTAACCCTTATAATTTGTAATAACTAGAATAACCACTAACACATAACCTATATAAGTATTAATACTTAACCCTTAACCCATTATCTCTCTCTCTCTCTCTCTCTCTCTCTCTCTCTCTCTCTCTCTCTCTCTCTCTCTCTCT
>JZKD02S0869967.1:525449-554853 GCA_000966675.3 Picea glauca
TTCTATAAGATCTTTATCACTTAACATTTAAATACCTTAGCATATATAACCCCTAACACTTATCCCCTCTAACCCATAAATACTATTATGTATAACCATTAATGGACCAGTAAAGAAGGATGTCAACCTTCCTTAGGTAGTGCACAGTAAAGTTCAAGTCATCCACAACAAACAAGATGAAAAGAAGAAAGAAGGATATGATAAGTTTTATGATTGTTGTCAACGTCAATCAGTCTATTATTGTAATAAAACATTCGCCAGTCAAAGTAAATAATGGGAATGTCTATTTTAGAATAGAGTTAGTTTTGTCATAAAACTCTGCAGGAAACTTCTCTTCTGAGTCTGAATGCGCATAGAATTGTAGAAGAAAAGAGGCATGTACCAATTGTAGAATATCGTATTGAATGTTTAAGAAAGGAAAAGACCCTCTAATACAGTGATGAATTTTTGGAAATTCTGAGTTATTCATTTTTCTGGTATACCATTGAGTTTTTGTTTTTGTTGAGACGAGTTGAGGGAACTACTTTTTGCATTCACGTTTTTGGTGTTAGTTGAGGGTTGAGAGAAATAGAGAGCACACCAAAGGAACTGGTGTGCATCTTTGGTTAGGTTGAGTGAATCAACAAGACGCCCCTTCATATCGATTGGTGGACAATGTAGAGGATAGGCTAGGAGTCTATCTCCAAAAAGAGTGCCTTCCCTTCTTCCTACTGCATCTATTTTTCTATCTGCGTCATATACTGTGCACCTCCCTCTATTGACACGTGTTTCCCCTATGCTCTGCACACAAAAATGCCTAGACACCCAAATATCTCACTAGGAAAGCACAACGCCTCCCTCCATCCATTATTTTCGAGTTCCCCTCCTCTCCATTAGTGCGCCATCTATCTATCTCATCTCATCTCACTAAGCATATCCCTCTTTTAGATTCAACAACATGTTGCATAAGAAAATAGTGTCTCCCTTTTAGCAGATGCCCTCACACTGAGATCAATTGGTACAAATATTGTTCTTTCCTTTGGCCGAGAACTTCATCCACCATGTTCAATTTTTTTTATTTTTTTTGGGTTTTCCTCAGTCTCATGCTTATGCTCAGAATGTGCATTTTCACTCTCCTCATGGATTCTTTCACACTCTCATCGGGGTGTATTCTGGGATGCCGACCATGTTTCCTCGATGAGAATCATATAGTGAGGAATCCAGTGCAAAAACATCAAGCCCAATGGTCGATTTGGTGTTGGATCTTCAAGAACTGATTCGAATTCAACAACGAAGGCCTCCAACGACCATGTAGTTGGACACCCATTTTCAATTACCCAAGTTTGTGGGCCAAATGAATGGTGCAACTGTATATTCCTAGCCCCATAACCTCTCCACTTATTTCAAAACATCGCCTGAGATGGAGGATTCCACCAATTTGGAAATAGTCAGCCTTCAACTCGAAGGAATTGCCCAAACTTGGTGGGAAAGACACTTGGATAGCACATAATTGATCATTGAGATTGTTACTCCATAGTCCCTGATAAATGGCTGCATTACTTCATGGGATACATTGTGTCATGATTTGAGAGAATGCTTCTACCCTCCAGGTTATCTTCATAACTTACTCACAAAGTGGTTACAACTCCATCGACTCCCCAATCAGGTGGTTCAAGGATACATCGATGTCTTTTGCAAGCTGTGCATCCAACTACATATCAACGAACTAGTCGAGGTATAAATTATAAATTTCAATTCTTGTTTAGTGTTACCTCTCCTGTGGGAGGTATATCTTTTTGACAGCCCTTCTGTGGACAAGGCTTTATTATGGGCCTTGGCCATAGAAAGAAAAGTGGCTCCTCACTTTTTATATCCACCAAATAGTACCCAGACTGATAACCCACCTCCTTCTCGTTCTCTACCTTGTCCTTCTTCTTCATCAGTGATGAAAGATGCAGTTTGGTATAATTTTCACAAAAAAAACTCCTATAACTTTATCAACTGTCGATCCATTAAAAACAATGACCCTCATCATACCTTGTTTGTAGAGACCACACCAACTAAGTTTCCATAGAAACCATAAGTCATGTCTCTCACAAACCCCACTGAAGAGGACCCATTTCTCATTCTCATGACTACACCAAAACCAGATCACCATAACGTTCCCCTCTTCACTCACAACTGCCAAATTAAATATGAACTCACCATTCTCATTCTAGAAAATGATAGTCAAAGGAATCTGATATCACAAGCATTAGTCGAACATCTGCAACTCCCCACCACCCCACACCCTGATCCATATCAGCTTGGCTGGGTACAGAAGGACGGTCCCCACATTACTATTTCTTGATGTTGCACCATCACTATTTCCATTGGACCTTTTCGTGACATGGTGATCTGCGTCTTGTCACCATTAGATTGTGCTGACCTCCTTCTTGGTCATCCTTACCAATAATATCAACAGGAAGTGTATCACACCAAGATTCGTCAGTACCACCTTAAACAGGTTGGGCACACCTATGTACTTACTTCATCATCTATCACTTCACCACAGCCACGAAACGCTACCATTGCCATGCACCATGTTATCAATACCACCAATGTCTCTCTATGTTTGACCTATCATGTTCAACCTGAGAACCTCAATAATATGACACCTCCCACAATAATCCCTCTACTCCTAGAATGTTCCAAAGTTTCACAGTCTCCCTCAAGACTCCTACCCTCTCAAGCGCGGGCTCCATCTATCAATCTGATTCATGACACATCATTACACAATATGCCATCATCTCACTTTGTTACACAAGACATTATCGAACATCCTCTAGTTACTGCACCCCATTCCCGCACCCAAGTAACAATTAAATATCGTTATCCATTACCCCATATCACCTCTCAGTTTTCCCTAGGAACGATGAGTAAACATGTAGGTCACCCGATGAATTACCACTCTGAGACTGTGTCCTCAACCAAATTTATTGACCACCACTGCACCAAAGAATTCCACCTCCTGATGTCAGATTTACAGAAGTGGCACCCTTAAAAAAAGGTCATGCACACTTCCACAAACTTCTTACCTTTCGAGCTATCTCTTTGATTTCAGCCCCGAGCACCCACATAGATGCCTCTCATTTTTCATACGTTGGGATCATCAAATCAACTTCCAAAACAAAAAATTGACCATAGTGGCCTTTCGAATTTATCATAGATACACACTCCACTCACAAATTCCTTGCAAATAACATTGGATCGTGCCAATCAACATCATGTTTCCTACCTAGTTGGTCAACAATGCCAAACACCAGAGATAGGACAAGTGGATGACATTCGAGACAATGCAATGAATGCTCCCTCCATTGGTGGTGGAAGAAAGGACGCTTCCAGATCTAAAAAGGGAGGAATTAGACCAATAAAGAAGGATGTCAACCTTCCTTAGGTATCGCACTGTAAATTTCAAGTCGTCTACAACAAGCAAGTTGAAAAGAAGAAAGAATTCTATGCTAAGTTTTCTTATTGGTGTCAGTGTCAGTCAGTCTATTATAGTAATAAAGAATTCACACTCAAAGTAAGTAATGGCAATGTATATTTTAGAGTAGAGTTGGTTGTATCATAAAACACTGTAGGAAACTTCTCTTGCGAATCTGAATGCACAGAGAATTTCAAAAGAAAAGAAGCATGTACCAATTGTAGAAGATTGTATTGAATGTTTAATAAGGGAAAAGACCCTCTAATACAATGATGAATTTTTGGGAATTATGAGTTATTCGTTTTTTGAGTATACCAATGTTTTTTCGGTTTTGTTGAGACGGGTTAAGGGAACTACTTTTTGCATTCATTTTTTTTGTGTTAGTTGAGGGTTGAGTGAAATAGAGAGCACACAAAAGGAACTAGTGTGCATATTTGGTTAGGTTGAGAGAATCAACAAGACACCAATTAATCTCGGTTGGTGGACAACATAGAGGATAGGCTAGGACTTTATCTCCAGCAAGAGCACCTTCCCTTCTTCCTACCGTGTCTAGTTTTCTATATGCCTCGTATAATGTGTGCCTCCCTCTATTGATACATGTTTCCCCTTTTCTCTATGCAACAAAACACTTAGACGCCCCAATCTCTCACTAGGAAAGCATAGCACCTCCCTCCATCCATTATTTTTGAGTTCCCCTCCTCTCCATCAGTGCGCCATCTATCTATCTCATCTCTTCTCACTAAGTTTTTCCCTCTTTTAGATTCATCAACGTGTTGGATAAGAAAAACCATGTCTCCCTTTTAGTAGATTCCCTCACACTCAAATCAATTAACCCTTAACACCTTTATCTCTAATCCATAATTAACGTGTGTAACCTCTACCCCTAAACCATTATAACTCTTATATGTTATAAAACAAAACACTTATAATCCATACCACATATATATTATATATCGTGAAATGTAACTCTTATCTCCTACATCCCTTAAACATATAGTACCCCAACCCTTAAACCTACTTTTTTTGTAGGAAGAATGGGCTAGGAACAAAAAGATTTACTTTGATGGTTGTACTTTATATCAATTTCAATAACATAATAGACTTTGTACCCTAACTAATAGATTTGGATGATCACAATAATATGGCTCTTGGCCACTAATATATGTTGTTGGATAGTTGGTTGTCATTGATGTCAAACCTGGGAGCATTCAAGATATCCCATAGTTTTGGTTGATATTGATGGTGAGTTATCTGTCATTCATGTCAACAAGAGTGGTTAATGTTAGCAGATGGGATTGGCGCATTTGATGAAGTCTACACAAAGGCCCGAAGGTGTGGTTATGGAACCCAGAATTAAGCAAGGAAAAAGGTTATGATGAATGGTGTAACTGCAGGTAACCCACTCATGGATGGATATTCCTTGTCATGCCATTTCTGGTGATACATGGTACACCATGTGGTTCCTCACGTGTAGGGAGATATTCCCTCATGACATTGGAACCCCTAAAGAATGGTTAAGAAGCCCCTAATTGGTTACAAGTCATTAATGAAAGGGTACAATGGTTGCAACAAGAAAGTTCAAGAAGCCCTAATATTAAGGATAGAAGTTACTTGGAAAAAGTATAAATAAACCTCAAGGAGTCTCTCATAAGTACACAAACATGAATTCATTGAATAACTATGTTATGAGAATATTTTTGTCTATTGGGGAATATGAGGTTGATTCTGAGGCAATGGAGAAAGTGCGAAGGAAGAGAGAAAGTTTTGGAGTTGTAAAGATCTAGGGTTTTTCTATAACCCTAATTAAGCTTGCCCTCATGAGCCAGATTGAGGGTTCCATGCGAGGCACCCCTGCAGGTTGTATACTACTCGTTGCATGAGGCCCAATTCAACAACATGCTTAGTCATGTGAGAACAAGACATAATAAGGGAGAGATGTTAGTGTGAGGTTGTTGAGAATTGAGGTAAATCTACAAGTCTATGTATCATGATCATAGGCACCATGTTAGTTGCAAATGTAAAGGTATATTATTCTATGTGTTATGAGGTTGCATCTTGGTGATATTGTGGAACATGATTGAGGCATGTCTTTGTGAGTTTTCATATATGCCTTGAGGCCCATATTGGATGTATTATACATGTTGGTTGAGGTATATTTGTTGAGGTACATTGTTGATGCATATATTGGATATATTATAACATGGTTTATACTTTAGGCACATGGTTTGAGGTGCATCTTGGTTATATGTTGATTATGTGATGGTCATTCCTTTGGTATCTTATTGAGGCATTGGTATATGTATGAGGCACATATTTGGTGCATGATGTGAGGCATATTCTTGGTAAATGTATGAGGTGCATATCTTGGTGATATTGGTACATGTTGAGGTACACCTTAGTGATGTTATTATGCATTGATTACTAGCATATCTTGGGTATATTTGTATCTTGTTATTGTGGTTATATTGGTTATTGTTTAGGCACTTCATTGATGATATATTATGAGATGCTACATGTTTGATACATGGTTGATGTAGGTGATATGGTGCATTGTTGATGTACATGGTATGCTACAGGTTGGTACATGGTTGATGTACTTGGTATGGTACATGGTTGATGTACATAGTATGGTACATGGTTGATGCATGATATGGTACATGTTTGATGTACATGGTATGGTACAGGTTCTATTTTATGGTTGATGTACATGGTTTGGGTATGTTTGAGAATTTGGTTGAGAGATGTTCTTGGTGATTAAGGATCTGGTTTTGTATCAATGATAGTGGAAATTTAGATACATTGATAGGTTGATGTGAAAGGTTGGATACAGTGACAGTGACATGTTGGTTGATGTGATAATGATAGGTTGGATACATTGACATGTTGGATGCAATGACAGGTTGATTACAGTTGGTTGATATATCAGTGGCAGTGATTTTGGTAGTGAAAGTTTGGTCTACACTTATATTTTAGGGTGGTGGGATGAGTAAAGGAAAGGGGGTTGTATCCTCCTTTCGGTAGGTCCTAGACAACACAGGGAGTTGGAACTTACTTTAGGTTGGATTATGAGAATCAAGGGGTTGCAACCTCCTTCTAGTTGGAGCCAAATAATTCAAGGAGTTATAGCTTCCTTTAGGTTGGAGCATGTAAATATGGTAGTAGCCTCCTTCCAATTGCAATTGGAGAATTGGGAATTTGGTGCTCCCAATGAATGTAAACTTTGAAATATAAGAAAGCATTATATGGTTTTCTCCCATTTGGGTTTCCACATAAATTATGGTGTACTATGTATTTGATGTGATGTTGCTTATGTTTATATGCTCATTGAATATGATCGTATATGATACACTGATGTTATGTTGTTGATAATTTTGAAGTTTATATATTGCAGTTAAAAGTGTTCATACTGATTCACCCCACCCTCTCAATATTCCAACAATTGGTATTAGAGAAGGTTCCTTTAGGAAATATTTTAACCATTGGGAGGTAGATCATGGAGAGAAATAGTATGTATAGAAATGGAATACCACAGTTCAATGGTCAGAATGGTTAGAGCTATGACATGTGGAGTATCAAGATGAAAATATTTTTATGTGAATAGGGTTATGATGTTTGGAAATCAATTGTTAGAGGATACACCACTACAAATAAATTGAAGACTGCAACCAAGAAGGAATTGAAAAGAAACAAAAAAATATCAATGGATTTCATCTAGGAAGGATTACCTGATCCGACAAGAGAGAAATTTGTAAAATGTTCATCACCTAAATAAATTTGGGATAGTATTCATAATATCTACTTTAAGTATTCCATCACAAATCCAAATAATTATAAAGAATATAAAAGAACAGAACAAGAAGAAATATTCTTATCATGTCACTCAAAATTTAGAAGAAGAATATTGTGAAGAAGTCATAATAGATCTTGAAGAGGAATTAGAGAGTTATTTAGACAAATTGATGAAAGAAAGGAAGAAAAAACAGCCATGTGAGGAAAAATTAGTCAAGAATAATTCTAAAGAAATCTTCGAAGAATCCCAATAGGGCATCATTAATCTAAAATCTCAGTTTTAAGAAGGCAGAAGGATTTAAGAAACACATAAAAGTCAGATGGAAAAGAAGTAGTGTTTGGAAGCCGAAATAGTAGCACAAAGAAAGAAAGAAAGAAGAGAAGAGAGATAATATTTTGATAGATCATCTCAAGGAAATATCTGAGGATTTAAACCAACTTGAAGAAAAAATTAGTCAATAAGAAAAAAGATTTGAAGAATAAATAATCCCCTTGAAGATCCAACTTGAAGAGGAAAATAGAATGGAAGAAGTTATGAAGATTCAAATGATGAAGAAAGAAGAAGAGGTTGAGAACCTTGAAGAATAAGTTGTCATATTAAGAGTTAAAAAAATCAACAAGAACGTTGAAGAGAGAGTAACATCCACACCATAAGTAAATAAAGTTGAAGAGAAGCACTCTAGGTTGCTAGAAAGGAAGAATGAATATAAGAGAAAGACTTATGCGTAAGTACTGAAAGGAAGGAATCATGATCAACAATAATCAAATAATAATTAGTATAATAGAGATGGATATTCAAAAATACCTTCCACATTCAAGCAACAAAGAATCTTCAATCATGATAAAGGGATCAATATAAGAGAAGATTGTGATCAACCAAGGAAATAATTCAGAAGGACTACACCACAAAGAATACCATTCACTCTCACGTATGTAAAATTTTTTTATGGTCATTGTTTTATTGTACTAGATTTGGATATAAGACTATAGATTGTAGAGCATATGGAATAAATGTTTAGACAAGAAATGCATATGTTCCTTCCCACAAAATTGAATGTTACAAATGCCACAATTATGGTCACATATCTCGGAATTGTAGAAGCACAATAAATCCCATCATGAAAGAAATATCGATGTTAGACACACAAATATTTGGAGAAGAAAAATAAGACAACAAGAGCAGGTAAATAAAGAACATGTCCCAAAGATTGTAGGATTTGCATTAGTGTGAGAAAGAAAATAAGAGAAGGTGAATAAATAACAGGCCCAAGCTATTGTACTTTTATGAATTGTAGTGCAAGATCATAATGAATGCACAAGAAAAAAGGAAGAAGTCATAATTCATAAAGATTATGAGTCTACATAGGAAGAATACTATTATTATGCATTAGGGTGGATTCCTCCATTGTTCTGAGACATCCATCTTACAGACTCCAAGTAAATGTGAATCTTGAATAGGGGGAGTCAATGCAATAGCTACTACAAAACATAGAGCCATCCTTCGAGCATCTTGAAGTGTTTGCAAAGATAGATTCATAACAATTAGATAACATAAGTACAAAATGACAAATTGATCGATTGAGAAGCAGTGTTCCCATGCAAATATCAGAAGAATATCATTAACGCATTATTCAGGCAGGATATATTCATTACATATTTAAATATGTATTGTAGATTAATGGACATATTTGGTTCATTATGATAAACAAGAATATATCATGATCGGTTACAACAAAGAATCCTTCATGATAATATAATGACAGATGGGTCAACATTATGGATAGTTGAGTAGAAGATTTATGGACATCTTATGACATATCGACAGAGATGGATTTATGAGATCATTGACAGGGCTAGACAGATATATGGCAGAGCATACTTACAAATTGGAACCATTGGAATTAGTGGACAAGTGGAATTAGTTGGTCACAGGAAGACAAGAAGTGAAAGGCATAGCAGAACAGGGAAATAGAAACCTTCAACAAAAGTTATATCTTCAGAGGGACATTGTTGAACATCATGGTCATGTTGGAAAATTGGTTTTCATTGATGTAAACTCCTGGAGAGTGATCTTGGAGATTGATTTTAACCCTTAGATATTGATGTCAACCCTTGGAGAGGTCCAAATATGTTGGATAGTCGATTGACATTTATATGATCGATATTGATGGTGAGTTAGTTGGGTACATTTGATGTAGTCTACATGTAGGCCTGTAGGTGTGGTTATGGGACCCAAAGGTTATTAAGGAATGTGTACATGAAGGAAAGTTAAATGGTAGGTAAGACTATCATGGATGGATAGTACATGTCATGTATTTTCCATTGATATGTGGAACACCACATGGTTCCTCCTAGTTAGGGAGATATGGCCTTGTAAAGTTGGAAGCCCCAAAGAGTGTTGAAGAAGCCCCTAGTTGGTTACAATTTTTAGTCAAAGAGTAATGTGGTTGCAACAAGAAATACCTAAAGAAAGGAGAGGATTTACCTAGAACAATTATATAAACACCTCAAGGAGTCATTCACAAGGACACTTACACACTCATTCATTGATTATCTATATTGTGAACTAGTAATCATTTGCTAAGGTTGTGACATCATTTTTCCAAGGTAGCAAAGGAGGGTCGAAGGTGAAAGTCATAGGGTTGCAACAAACCCTAGTTTTTGAGGTATCCATGAGTTTCAGGTCAGCAAGGAATGAATGTACACAGACTGCAGTGGAGGAAAGCACATACATTTGTTGTTTGTAGAAGGGAAATTTGTGTATGTGTGAAAATATTATGTAAGTTTGAGAAGAGATGTTGGTACTAGGTTGTTGAGGATCTTGGAAGAGTTACAGGTCAATTTACAATATAGAAAGTCAGCTAAAAGATCATAGGTAATCCTTAAGGGTTATGGTTATGGTGTTATGGTACATGCATGGTGATGATAGTATGTGATACAGTACATATTTATGATGTTATCGTAAATTGATTAGAAGAATTATTGGCTATTTGTGTGTATGGTTTAGTTACATTTTATGGTACATACTTGAGGAATGCTATATTGTGTTATGAGGTCGCATATTTGTGATATTCAGGACCATGCTTGAGGCATGTGTTTGTGAGCTTTGTTTTATTACTTGAGGCACATCATTGGATATATGGTACATGTTGGTTGAGGTATACTTGGTGAGATAGATTATTGGTTCATATCTTGGTTTATTGGTACATGGTGTATGGCATGATATGGTATATGGTTGAGACACATTTCATGGTATATGGTATATGGTACATGGTATCGTACAAGTGTTGATGTACATTGTTTATGTACATGGTTGATAGATAGTATGTTACATGACTGGTACTTGGAATACATGGTTGATGGTTGAACATGTGTTGGTGCATGGTTTTTTCACTTGGTACAGGTTGTGGTACACAGGTTGATGCATGGTGAATGGTACATGTTGGTACTTCATGGAGACATGTATCTTGTCATGGTATGTTGGTGATATTGGTATATGATTGGTAGAGGCATGTGTTGGTGATGTTGGACATCTAGTTTAGAGGTGTCCTTAGTATAAGATCCATGTGAGAGGATTTGGTTGAGTATCGGTGACGGTGACAGGTTGGACAGGTTGATGTGACTAGATGGATACAATCACAAGTTGATGTGACAGGTTGGATATAGTGACAGGTTGATAGGTTATAGGTTGATGTTATGGTGACAATGATAGTGGTAGTGATAATGGAAGTGATTGTGGTAGTGACAATTGGTCTACACATATATTTCAGGGTGGTAGGATAGGGGAAGGAAAGGGGTTTTATTCTTGATCCGAAGGGATCCATGGAGGCCTAAGGATAACTCAAAATTATCAGAAGTTTCTTATGCAACTCATAATAGCATGAGTATATGAAGAAAAGGAAAAAAATTAAAGTCCTCAAAACTCAGTAAAATTGCCATCATTGCAAAGAGAACATTGAAAGCTTCCCAATGACGTAAAAGGTTTGTCAGATATGACCCATCAAATTTTGGTAAACTAGGTCAAGTCAACCAGAGGACACATCACCATCTGTATTGCTGATTTCAATAGTTGACTGGATAGGCTGGTATCAGTAGGACATAATTTTGTTGTCAACATGCCATGTGGCATCCCCACATGCTACCACACGTCAGTCGGATTTATCACTTTCAAGGCACCAAGTGGACCAATGGAAATTTTCCATGTGGCTCAACAATAGACCAACACATGGCTGGTGATGTCAGTGCCACATTGGAAGTTGACTATATCAGGAATCCAATAAGAGGGTTCCATGTGGACTAATCGAAAAGCGCCATGTGGCACCCACATTTTTCCCAATGAGGGTTGAGATTCGACTGCTTTAAAATAATTTAACCAACCATCGGACCAGTCGACACCGGATCCGATGACTGGGATTTCATATATATATATATATATATATATATATATATATGCGGTGGTATAGTTAGTGTGGGTACCAGCTGGCCAACGACAATTACGGTGGTCGATCCGATGGACCGTACTAGAATCCTTTGTAAATCACAACCAATACCCAAAATGGGTCAAAGGGGATTCAAACCCCAGACCTCCTAGAAACTAAATCTTAACCACTACCACAAATACCAACTGACCTACTAGCCGTGTGTTGGTACATCCATCAGAATTTAATTATTTAAATTAAATTTTTTTCCAGTGATGAGGGGGGGTGCACGGAAAGGTATGATCAAGCATGAAAAACAATGCAGGAGTACAAACATTTACTGCAGGTAGTAGGCATGGAAACCAAGACAAAATTTCTCATGGGTCTAGAAGTGATAGTATCAGATTAAGGCATGGAGATAATCATTTTTGGGTAATTCGATGCCACGAATTCAATGGTGTTGTCTATTTTCTGATCTGTGCAAAAAAAATTCATCTTAATTCCAGAATGAGGTATACTTATGTATTTTTCCAAATTCTTTTGTTGAGTTAATAAAAAGGCCTACCCATTTGAGAGCAAGACCCAGAGACGTAGTCCATCAGGGATGAACTCTATTATCAAGTTTTTTGTGTTCATATTTTATGCTTATGTCTCTTTATTATTGAGCTTTTACTTCTTTATGGTGCACTTCAATTTATGCCCATTTAATACAATTATTTAATAAGTCGCATCGATGGAAAGATATCAGATCATGTTGGTATCAGAGCAGTCATATTTTTACTTGAATTATTCAGTGTGAATGATGACTAGGGCCAAGCATAAACATGGTCAAGGAACACTTAAGACTTTCAACCCATATATTGGTCGTGCATCCCAAAGGAAGAAAATGGTTGAGGAGGACAAGCATGATGATCAAGATAAAAACTTCCATATGGTATTCTGTCGCATGTCAAAAATGGTCGAGTGAATGTATGGAGAATATGGGAAGAGGATGAAGAAGAAAAGGAAGAAAAATGAAACACAACCAGATGATAATGCTTTATTGAATCAAGAGGCTGGAGGAGACGCCCCTAAGCCTCCATTTTCACCATCGATTTCTAGCTCTTCTTCCTCTCATCATTATCATCATTCTAATGCTAGTCATAAATCCTCTTTTAAGAAACCATTATTAAAGCTTGATGTAAAATTTGATTTACCTATGTTTAATGGAGGTTCCAATATTGAGAAGCTAGATAATTGGATCCGACAAGTTGAATTATATTTCCGTCTACAACAAATTTATGAAGAGGAAGTGAAAGTGCAATTATCCTCTCTTCAGTTGGAAGGAACTGCTCTCGTATGGTGGGAGATCAAACTTTAGGACATAATTAAGTGTGGTAATCTTATTTCCTCATGGTCAAAATTTAAATCAACAATACCAAAGCAATTTTATCCATTGGTTTATTTACATAAAGCAATGACATAAATAAAAAAGAAGGTACAAGGCTTATTGGATCAAGGGGTCATCAAGCCCATTTCATCTCCTTGTGGTTCTCTGACTATGATAGTGCCAAAGAAGGATGGAACATGGATAACGTGTGTCAATTATCAAGCTTTAAACAAGATCACAGTAAAAAATTGATACCCTCTTCCTCGTATAGATGATTTACTTGATCAATTAAAGAATGTTGTTATTTCACTAAGTTGGATTTGCATAGCGGATACCATCAGATCAAGGTCGCATAACAAGGTGCATGGAAAACTTCCTTTAAAACCAAACAAGGATTGTTTAAGTGGTTAGTTATGTCGTTTGGGCTTTGTAATGCTCTGACAATCTTCATGTGTGTGATGAATGATGTATTTAGGCTATTTCTAGATGATTTTTTAATTGTATATTTAGATGACATTATTATATTTAGTAGGACTTGGGATGAACATGTAAGGCATGCAAAACAAGTATTGAATACTTTGAAAAGGGAAAAGTTGTATGATAAATTGTCCAAATGTGAATTTGGCAAGACTGCACTAGTGTAATTAGGTCATATTGTAGGAGGAGGACAATTGAAAACTGATCCTCCCAAGGTTGATGTAATTGTAAATTGTCCTAAGCCCACAACTGTAACAAAAACATAGATCTTATTGGGTGCAATTCAATATTGGAGGAGATTGTTAGAAAATTTCTCTTTCATCATAGCTCCTTTGCATGCCTTAACCAGTGTGAAGAACACTTTTCAGTGGGGAGGAAAGAAAAAAAAAAAAACTTCGACACTTTTAGGAAAAAGATAAGTATCGCACCAGTATTATCACTACCGAATATTTAGTAGCCTTTCAATATTGAGACAGATGCCAACGGATACGCCATGGGTGCAGTATTGATGCAATATCATAAGCCTATCTATTACCACTCTGAAACCTTTAACCAAGCTATTTTTAACTATCCTACATATGATAAAGAGTTGTATGCATTGGTTCAAAGTGTAAAGAAATGGAAGCACTACTTATTAGGGAAGGAAACAATCATACATACATATCATCAGCCCTTACAATATCTTCAAGCACAAACCAAGCTGCAAAAATCTTGACATTACAGGTGGATAGTTTTTCTTCAACAATTTCATCTGGTAATCAAATACAAAAAAGGTACAATTAACAAGGTAGTTGATATGCTTTCTAGATCTCATATTGTTGCTTCTATTATTTTTAATAATGATTTTTTATCTCATGATAGATATGTGGAACAATATGTTGTTGATCAAGTTTTTAAAGAGGTATTTGAAAATCTAACCCATGGTGCACAAGTAGAGAACTATTGTCTGTAGGGAAAACTACTCTGCCATCTCATAAATCTATGTATTCCTACAAGTAAACGAGTCCATGTAATATGAGAATCTCAATATTCTCATGTGTCTGGGAATTTTGGGGTAGGAAAAACTATGCCTCATAAGAAAAGGCTTCGTTACTGGCCATAGATGAAAGTAATTGTAACTAAATATGTAAAGGGGTGTGTGATGTGTTCTACTTGTAAGCCCACTAATAGAAAATTGGGGCTATACTCACCACTTCTTGTTCCATCCCATTCATGGGAGAGTATTTCCATGGACTTTGTAGGGGGTTTACCAATGTCAAAAATGGGTCATGACTACTTATATGTAGTAGTGGATAGGTTTAGCAAGATGTGTATCTTGATTCCATGTAAAAATCATGTCATTGCTGAGAAAACTGCTAATCTCTTCTTTCAGTATGTTTGGGTTCACTTTGAATTACCCACATCCATCATCTCAGATACAGATACTCGATTCCTTGGAGATTTTTGGACAAACTTGTGGAGAATGATGGACACCAAGTTGAATAGGAGAAATTCTTTCCATCCACAAATTGACAGACAGACAAAGTTTGTTAACTGAACAATGGTACTTTTTCTTTGAGGATACTCTAGCAAGCATCCCAAATTGTGGGATGAACAAATACCCTATGTACAACATGCTTACAATCAAGCCTTACATTCCTCCACTCATTGTTTGCCATTCAAGACATGTTTTGGGTATTTGTCAAAGGTCCCTTTGTTCTTGATGTATGGGAAAGATGTCGATTCCAATGAAGAAGGAAATGAAGACAGGGCCCACAATTTCATTCAAAGGATCCAACAAGTACACCAAGTAGTCAGGGAAAAGTTGGAGAAGAGTCAAGAACAGTATAAATATCGACATGAAAAACACAGGGTTGATCATCAGTTCAAGGTTGGAGACCATGTATGGCTTCACATCAGCAAGGAGTGGTTGAAGGGTGAAGGAAAGAAACTCAAGCCTATCCTATATGGAACCTTCACTAGTTTGGAGAAAAGAAGAACCAATGCTTTTTGTCTAGATCTTCCACCTTATATGAATATTTACTCAGTGGTAAACGTAGAAAAATTGAAACTTTTTTAGCCTTCGATGATCATGGATTAGGGTGAGGAAGTTTCAATACCTTCAGTTGATTAGTTTTCTCTTGAGTACTTAGATGAGTTGAAGGAAGATATCATCCTGGACATGAGAACAAGGACTTCATGCAGAGATGATGTCAATTATCTTCGAGTGGGCTTAAAGGGCACACATCAAAGCAAGGCAAAGTGGATTGAAGAATAAAAAGTGAGGAAACTCTTCCCTCACTTACCCATTGACTGATGAAAGCTTTTGGTGGTCCAAAAATCTCTCGGTGGGGAGGCGTGTCTGAAGGGATCCAGGGAGGCCTAAGGATCACTCAAAATTCTCATAAGTTCCTTAGGAAGATTATAATAACATTAGTAGATGGAGAAAAGGAAAAAATTCAAAGTCCTCAAAAATTAGAAAAAATCACATCATCATGAAGAGCGCATCGCAAGCTTTCCAATGATGTAAATGGTTCATTAAACAGAGTTACAGATCGAAAGATATGCCTAGTCAAAGTTTGGTCAACCATGTTAAGGAAACTAGGTGACACATCAACATCCGTACTATTGATGTCAATATGGTGTCAACATCTGACTAGACAAGGTGACATCAACAAGAAATAATGTTGGCATCAACATGCCACATGGCAGCCCCACAGACTATTAGGTGTCAGGAGGATTTGGCATTTTCAGGGTGCCAAGTGTACCAATGGAAAGTCTCCACGTGAAAACCACTTAGGGGCCATGTGGCTCAAAAGCACATTGACATGTGGCAGGTGACGTTAGTGCCACATGGGCAGATGAATGTATCAGGAAGCTAGTCAAAGGGTTCCATGTGGACCAATCAATAGGTGCCACATGACACCCACAGTTTGCCTAATGAGGGTTGGGATTTGATGATTTTGAAAACATTAACTAACCACTGAACCGTTCGGCGCTGGTTCTGGTAGCCGATATTTCATGGACTATATATATATATATATATATATATATATGCAATGGGATTGTTAACGGTGGGTACTGACCAACCGACACCAATTCCGGAGGACCTTACTAGAACCCTTTGTAAATCATAACCAATATCTGAAATGGGCTAGAGGGGATTCGAACCTTGGACCTCCTGGACCCTAAATATTAACCACAACCATGGATACCAACCATCTTACCAACTGTGTGTTGTTACATCAACCATAATTTAATTATTTAAATTCACTTTTTTTTCGGTGACGAAGGGGGTGCACGACAGAGTATGATCATGAACGAAAAATGATGCCAGAGTATAAACATTTATTGTAGGTAGTAGGCATGAAAACCGAGATGAAATTTCTCATGGGCTTGGAAGTGCCAGTGTCATATTGAGGCATGGAGAAAGTCGTTTTTGGGTAATTTGATACCACAAATTTAATAGTGATGTATGTTTTATGATCTGAGAAAAAAATCTATAGCTTAGTTCTTGAATGAGGTATACTTATGTATTTTTCCAAATTCTTTTGTTGAGTTAATAAAAAGGCATACCCATTTGTGAGAAGTACCTAGAGACATATTCCATCAACGACGAAGTCCATTATCAATTTTTTTGTTTTCAGATTTGATGCTTATGTCTCTTTATTATTGAGCTTTTCCTTCTTTATGGTGCACTTCAATTTATGCTCATTTAATATAATTATTTAATAAGTCACATTGATGGAAATATCTCGAACAAATCCTCCTTTTGATTGGAGTCGTAGAATCAATGATTTGGATCCTGAGAACTAGGTGGTTATAGCCACCCTCTAGTTGGAGACAGGGAAACTAGGGGGTTGTAGCCACCTTTTGGTTGGAGCTGTAGAAACCAGGGGGTTGTAGCCTCCTTCTGGTTTGAGCCAGAGAATTCAGGGAGTTGTATCTTCCTTTAGTTTGGAGCCTTCAAATAGGGGGTTGAAGCCAACTTTCAGTTTGAACTAGAGAATTGGGAAGTTGGTGCTTCCATTGAATGAATTCTTGATATATATAAAAAATCATTCCATGGTTTTCTCCCATTTGGGTTTCCACGTAAATATTGGTGTACTTTGTTATTGATGTGATGATGATGTGATGTTGCTTATGATTACATGCTTATGATCTAAATATATTGAATGAAATCATAGATGATACATTGATGATAAAATGTTGAACATTGTTGATAACGTGAAAGAATACATAGTGGTTAAAAGTGGTATAAATTACTCATATTGATTCACCCCCCCTCTCAGTATTCCAACAATTGGTATTAGAGCAGGTTCCTTCAAGGTAATATTTTTACCAATGTAAGGAATATCACGGAGTACAATATAAATGGAGTACCAATGTTTAGTATGAATGGAGTACAAATGTTTAGTATGAATGGAGTACCAATGTTCAACGGTTAAAATGGTATGTACTATGAGATATGGAGTAGAAGAATGAAATTTTTTTGTAGGAATAGGGATATGATATTTGGTATTCAGTTTCTACAGGATATAATGGCTCAAAGAAACCAAAGACTGCAACCAAGAAGGAATTGAAGAAGAACAACAAAATAGCAATGGATTTCATCATGGAAGGTTTACCTGATTCAATAAAGGACAAAGTGGGAAAATTTTCATCAACTAAAGAAATCTGGGATAATCTACATAATATCTATTCTTCTCCCATTGTCAAATAATACACAGGTATGTAACAAGAGCTAATATGCTCATCATGTAAAAAAAAATCAGAAGAAGAGTTTGTAATCAACAAAAGTGAGTTCTTTTTCTTTAATTATGAAGAGTGTGGAAATATTGAAATTGAATTCCCTTATTTGAATATTGAAAGTGATGATACAAAAAATCCCAATGAAATAAAAGACAACCCTGATATTGAAAAGGAAAAGAATCATGAAGAATAATTCAGTCAATGAGAAAGAGAATTTGAAGATGAAATGAACACATTGAAGACCCAACTTGAAGAAGAAAAGCAAGAAGAATAAGTCATGAGGAATCATATGTTTAATAATTAAGAATCTCATAATTCCCAATCTAGAGAAGTCAAGCATATGATCATGATTTTAAAGGGTCTGCTACAAGAATCTAAAAGGACTGAAGAAACTCTCAAGGATCAAAAGTAGTGTTTGGAAATCAAAATAACAACACGCAAGGAAGAAGAAGAAAAGAGAGAGAATGTATTGACATATCATCTTAAGGAAAGAACTAATGACTTAAATCATCTTGAAGCATAATTTGGTCAAGAAGAGATAAGGCTTGAAAAAAAATCATCTCCTTGAAGAACCAACTTGAAGAAGAAAAGACGACGAAAAAAGTCATGAAGAGTCAGATGATGAAGAAAGAAGAGGTTTAGAATATTGAATAATAAGTTGTCACATTGAGAGTTAAAACAGTCAAGCTCAGAAACAATATTGAATAAATAGAAACATAAACATCATCCATAGAGAACATTGAAGATAATCCCTCCAGGTTGCTAGAAAAGAAGAATTAATAAAAGAGTAATATTTATGCAGAAGTACTCGAAGGAAGGAATCATGATCCACAAGAATCAAAGAATAAAGAGTATAATAGAGACATGTCTTCAACAAGATCTACCACATTGAGGAAACAAAGAAGCTTTAACCATGATGAAGATATCCATAGAAGAGACGATCATGGTTAGCCAATGTAGGAATTCAGAAGGACTACACAACAAAGAAGATTATTCACTGGAAAGTATGTAAAACAAAATTATGGTTATTGTTTTTATTGTACTAACTTTGGACATAGGGTTGCAGATTGCAGGGCCTATGAAAGAAATGTTCGAAAAATAAAGGCTTATGGTGCCCCACATGACATTGAATGTTATAAGTTCCATAAATATGGACACATAGTTCATGATTGTAGAAGCATTATGGATACTTCTTTGATAAATAAAATTAATATCATATATAAGAATGTTTGGAAAATAAAACAAGAATAGGTAAAGGAAGATTAGATGAATGAAGGACACCCAGAATTCATACTCTTAGGATTGGAAATAGTACAATATGAAGACAAATCTACAAGGAAAAAGAAAGATTCCAAATATAGGAATGATTGGGGAAGAAATGAAAAAAAGGAAGAATAGGTGAATAAATACGAGGTCCCAGAGATCACAGAATTTTCAGTAGTATGAGAAAGAAAAGAAGAGTAGGTGAATAAATAATAGATTCAAGATATTATACTTTTAGGAATGGTAGTGTAAGATCAATTGACAGGCAGAAAGGAAGAAGTTAGAGTTCAAAAAGATGATGAGTCTACAAATTAAGAGGAAGATTACTCTGCATGAGAGCGAGTATTTTTCTATGCCATCCATCCTAGACACTCCCAATAAGTATGAATATTGAATAGGGGGAGTCAGTGCAGTAAGTACTACATATCATAGAACCATATTTTAAGCCGTTAGAAGTATTTACAAAGACAGATAGAGAGAAGACACATAGAAACAATACAAATTAATAGATTGATAGGTTGATAATTCTTGTTACTACACATGTATCAGTTGGAAGGAATAAGTTTATGATTATATTACATGTATGTATTCAGGCAGGGATATCTTCATTACAGGTTGTTCTAGTCTTGCAAAGTTTGATGAGAATATAGATCATATCGGTGGACATGTTTGATTCAATATGATAAATAGGAACATGTGATCATAAATTTTATCATATTTAGGTGAAGCCTTCATGACAGTTCAATAACAGATGGTTCAACATTGTGGATAGTTGAGTAGCAGGGTTATGGAAAATTTTGTGACATATGGACATAGATGGATTCGTGATATGCTTAGCAGGTACAAGAAACACGAGTAAGATGCATAGTAACATATTTACAATTGGAATAAGTGGAATCATTTGGAATCAATTAGTCACATAAAGGAAATAAGTGAAAGTTGCAACAGAACAAGGAAAGAGAGACCGTCATCAAAAGCTATATCATGAGAAGGACATTGTTGAATAGTATCAAAATTTGAATGATTTTTATATATGTTGTTGAAATTCAAGAGGAAGAACCAATGGAAAATAAGCATCACTAGAAGAGAGGAAATGAAATAGATATAGGTATCCCTACATCGATCTACATCTTACAGAAAATTCATCAAAGAGAGAAATCTAGAAAGGAAGATTAGTAGCATACATATAGGGAAAAATATGCACAAGGGAGATATTATTTTTCCCATGATTGGTTAGAGAAGGTAAATATTCAGGATGAGACATATAGATAGGGGGAGTTAACCTTTCATCAAAGATGACGAGAAATAATAGATACATTAAGACAATGAAAGAATACCCAAGAGGAGATAGCCTTTTCCATTGATTCCAAAGGGGGAGAGATAGAAACATTGATGAGGAGTGATGATCACAAGGGGAGCATGAGAATGAGTGTTTCCATGTCTAAGTGTTTCCATCAATTCCAAATGGGGATATTGTTGGACAGTTGGTTTCGACAACTCGTTGTTATTGATTTCAACCCTTGGACAATGATCTTGGAGATTGATGTCAACCCTTGGAGAGGTCCAAATATGTTGGATAGTTTATTGACATTTGTATGATTGATATTGATGGTGAGTTTGTTAGGTACATTTGATGTAGTCTACATGTATCCCCAAAGGTGTGGTTATGGGACCCAAAGCTGATTAAGGAATATGGACATGAAGGAGAGTGAAATTGTAGGTAATACTATCATGGATGGACAGTACAAGTTGTGTCATTTTTGGTTATATTTGGAATTACACATGGTTCCTTATGGTTAGGGAGATATGTCCTTGTAAAGTTGGAATCCCTAAAGAGTGGTCAAGAAGCCCCTAGTTGGTTACAAGTATTAGTCAAAGGGTAAAGTGGTTGCAATAAGAAATCCCTAAATTGAGAGGATTTACCTAGCACAAGTATATAAACACTTGGAGGAGGCATTTACAAGGACACTTACACACTCATTCATTGATTATCTATCTTGTGAACTAGTGATATTTTATTAAGGTTGTGATGACAATTTTTTGAGGTAGAAAAGGAGGGTCAAAGGTGAAAGTCGCGGGGTTGGAACAAACCCTATTTTATGAGGTATACATGGGTTGAAATTCAGCAGAGTGTGAATGTACATGGGATGCAGTGGAGGAAATCATGAACATCTACGAGCTATAGAAGGGAAATTCATGTCTCTGTGAAAATATTATGGAAGTTTGAGAAGAGATGTTGGTACCAGGTTGTTGAGGACTATGGAAGAGTTACATGTCAGTTTAGATTACAACAATTCAGCTATAGGATTAGAGGTAAGACTTAAGGGGTATGGTTATGATGTTATTGTACATGAATGATGATGATAGTATGTGATATGGTACATCTTGATGATGTTATGGTACATTGATTAGACACATTATGGTTTATGGTTTGGTTACATGTTATGGTACATACTTGAGAATTGGTATATTATTTTATGAGATTGCATATTTGTGATATTGAGGAACATGCTTGAGGAATTTGTTTGTGATATTCGGTTTATGACTTGAGGAACATAATTGGATGCATGGTACATGTTGGTTGAGGTCTACTTGGTGAGATACATTGTTGTTTCATTTATTGGTTTATTGGCATATGGTGTATGGCATGATATGGTATATGATTGAGACACATTTCATGGTATATGGTACATGGTATGGTACATGTCTTGGTGTACATGGTTGATACGTGGTATGGTAAATGATTGGTACTTGGAATACATGGTTGATGGTTGAACATGTGTTGATGCATGGTTGATGTACTTGGTACAGGTTGTGGTACATAGGTTGATGCATGGTGTATGGTATAGGTTGGTACTTGGTTGAGACACATATCTTGTGATGGTATGTTGGTGATGTTGGTACATGCTTGGTAGAGACATGTGTTGGTGATGTTGGAGATCTAGTTGATAGGTGTACTTGGTATATGATCCATGTGAGAGGAATTGGTTGAGTATCAGTGACAATTCTAAGTTGGACATGTTGATATGACTAGTTGGATACAATTATAGATTGATTTGATAGGTTGGATACAGTGACATGTTGTATACAATGATAGGTTCACAGGTTATAGGTTAATGTGACAGTGACAGTGGTAGTGACAGCGACAGTGGAAGTGACAGTGGCAGTGATTGTGGTAGTGACAATTGGTCTACACTTATATTTTAGGGTGACGGGATGCAGAAATGAAAAGGGGTTGTAGCCTCCTTTCTATTGGAGATGGAGAATCAGGGAGTTGGAGATTCCTTCAGGCTGGAGCTTAAGAACTATGTGGATGTAGCCACCTTTCGGTTGGAGCCGAAGAACCCAGGGGTTTGTATCCTCCTTCTGGTTGGATCCATAGAATTTAGAGACTTGCAGATTCCTTTAGGTTGGATCTTACAAATAGGGGGTTGTATCCTCCTTCTAGTTGTAGCTTGAGAATTGGGAAGTTGGTGCTTCCTATGAATGAATTCTTGATATATATAATAAATTATTTCATGGTTTTCTCCCATTTGGGTTTCCATGTAAATACTGGTGTATTTTGTTCTTGATATGATGTTGATTTGATGTTGCTTATGATTACATGATTAGGNTATATATATATATATATATATATATATATATATATATAATGCAATCATAGATGATACATTGATGATAAAATGTTGAATTTTTTTGATAAAGTAAAAGAATACATATTGTGGTCAAAAGTGGTATAAAGTGCTCATACAAATTCACCCCCCCACCTCTCAGTATTCCAACAACTCATTGATGTATACACACTGAACATGATAGGCCATGAAGTTTTGAAGTCAAGAAATTTTGAATGATTTTTATATATGTTAGATAATTACAAGAGGAAGCAAAAATAGACAAGAAGCACTAGAAGAGAGGAAAGGAAGAGTATGTAGGAAGTCTCACATTGTTCTACATCTTGCACAAAAGTTAAGGGGAGAGAAATTGTTAGATAAAGATATGGGGAAAGAAATATTAGAAGCATGCAAACATGGGGATACATACCAATAGGGGTAGTCATCATTTTTCACATGATGTCAAAGGGAGAGAAAGAGAAAGACCAGAAGAGAAATAATCAAGTGCATGAAGTCATAAAATTATTATATAGAGAAGGTATAGTTTCAGGTGGAGTTACCCTTTTATATCAAAAGAGAAGAGGAAATTCGAGAGAAACATGAGGACAAAAACATGTGAAAAGAAAGAACAGAAGCATGCAAACATGGGGAGCATCCCCAAAGGGATATACCCTTTTACATTAATGTCAAAGGGGGGAGAGAAACATCAAAAGAAACATTGATGAGGAGTGATGGTCACTGGGGGAGAATGAGTATTGGAGTATCAATGATTCCATCAATGTTTCCATCAATGTTGGTGTTTCCATCAAAGTCAAAAGGGGATATTGTTGGACAATTGGTTTTCATTGATGTCAAGCCTTGGAGAATTCAATATATCCCAGAGTTGTGGTCGAGATTGATGGTGAGTTAGTTGTCATTGATTTCAACAAGACTAGTTGATTTTGACATATGTGATTGGTTAATTTGATGAATTCTACATGAAGCCCCGAAGGTGTGGTTATGGAAACTGAAATTGATCAAGGAAAATGATCATGAAGGACAGTGTAAATTTAGTTAACCCACTCATGGATGGATAGTCTTGGTCATGTAATTTTCATTTATAGGTTGTATACGATGTGGCTCCTCATGGTTAGGGACATATTCCCTCATGAATTTGGAAGCCCCAAAAAATGGTTAAGAAGCCTCTAATTGGTTAAACGTAATTAATAAAAGGGTAAAGTGGTTGCAACATGAAAGTTAAAGAATCCTTAATATTAAGGACATAAGTTACTTGGAAAAATTATAAATACACCTCAAGGAGTATCTCATAAGTACACACACACATTCATTGAATATCTATCTTATAAGAATATTTTTGTCTATTGGCGAATCCGAGGTGGTTTCAAAGGCATCAGAGAAAGTCTAAAGGAAGAGAGAAATTTTTGAAGCTGCAAAGAGCTAGGGTTTTCTTGTAATCCTAATTAAGCGTGCCCTTTTGGGTCAGCTTGAGGGTATCACATGAGGCACCCTCGCAGGTTGTCTAGGACATGTCACAAGAAGCCCCGCTAGACAATAGTATTAGTCCCATGAGGATAAGAAAAAAGAGGGAAGAGATGCTAGTGCTAGGTTGTTGATAAATGAGGTAAATCTATAGGTCTGTGTATCAGGATCAGAGGCACCAGGTCAGTTACACATGTAAAAGTATATTATTCTATGTGTTATGAGGTTGAATCTTGGTGATATTGTGGAAAAATTTTGAGGCATGTCTTTGTGAGTTTTGGTATATCCTTAAGGCCTCTAATGGATGTATGGTACATGTTGGTTAAGGTATATTTGTTGAGGTACATTGCTGGTGCATGCCTTGGATATATTGGAACATGGTTTATACTTGAGGCACATGGTTTGAGGTACATATTGGTTATATATTGATGATGCAATGGTCAGGCCTTTGGTATATTATAGAGGAATTTGTATATGTATGATGCACATATTTGGTGCTTGGTGTGAGGCATATTCTCGGTACATGTATGAGGTGCATGCCTTGGTTATATTGGTACATGTTGAGGTACACCATAGTGATTTTATGGTACATTGATTAGTAGCACATATTGGCTATATTGGTATCTTGGTATTATGGATATCTTGGTTATGCTTGAGGCACTTAATTGATGATATCTTGTGATATGGTACATGTTTGATACATGTTTGATGTGCGTGATATGGTACATGGTTGATGTACTTGGTATGGTTCATGGTTGATGTACATGGTATGGTATAGGTTGTTACATGGTTTATGCATAATATGGTACATGTTTGTTGTGCATGGATGATGTACATGGCATGGTACAGGTTCTGGTTGATGGTTGATGTACATGGTTTGGTGATGTTTGAGTATATGGTTGAGATATGTTCTTGGTCATCAGGGATCTAGTTTTTCATCATTGATAGTGACAAGTCAGATACAGTGACATATTGATGTGATAGGTTGGATACAGTGACAGTGATAGGTTGGCTGCTGTGAAAGTGACAGACTGACAACGACAGGTTGGATACAGTTACAGGTTGACAGTGATAGGTTGATTACAGGTTGATTGATATATCAGTGGCAGTGCTTGTGGTAGTGAAAGTTTGGTCTAAACTTTTATTTCATGGTGGTAGGACGGGGTAAGGGAAGGGGGTTGTATCCTTCTTCTGGTTGGTTCCCAAAAACTTAGGGAGTTGGATATTCCTTCAGGTTGGAGCCTGAGAATCAAGGGGCTGTAGCCTCCTTCTTGTTGGAGCCAGAGAATTCAAGGAGTTGTATCTTCCCTCAAGTTGTTGCATGTAAATAGGGGTTTGTAGCCTCCTTCCAATTACAGTTGGAGAATTGGGAATTTGGTGCTTCCAATCAATGCAATTTTTGATATATAATAAAGTATTTTGTGGTTTTCTCCCATTTGGGTTTTGACATAAATTATCGTGTATTGTGTACTTGATGCGACATTGTTTATTTTTATATGCTTATTGAATACAATCATAGATGATACATTGCTAATATACTTCTAATAAAGTTTAAGTTTATATATAGTGGTTAAAAGTGGTAAAAGTGTTCATACTGATTCACCCCCCCCTCTTAGTATTCCAACATCTGCCTCTTCATCTCAATCACTATAAGAATCCCTTCCATCAAATATTGTAATATCAGTGTAGATAAAATTGACACTTATACATTTACTCTTGTTATCTTCATTGTAATATTAATGTTCATTCATTAGCACCTAAACACACTTCCCATGCATTTTCAATGTCCTTCCATTGTTCCTTTTCTCTTTATAGCCTATACATATGGTGTTTTTATTTTAGCAAATTCACTTTCCATAGCCTATGCCTCTTCCTCACATTAAAATGATATTCTTCGGCCTATACCTCTTATGCACCTCATGTTGTTTTTAGTGTCTCTACTTTTAAAAAAATACCATGTAGAATCATTCCAAGACCACTATGAGAAATATCAAGAGCCACTGAATGAAATAAGTAGTACCATGTGAACAATCATTTCAATGAAAAATAATGATGTGAGAAAGAAACATGTGTGTGTGGGGGGGAAGAGCATTTATGAGAAGTGTGTAGCGTACTATGCTCACAAATAAAATTGTATCTCTCTAGCCAATAAAAAATCATAAAGTCCATCGGGAATATGGATAACCAAAAGCCTGTAGAGAACAAGATCAATGAGGATCGTGGTAATTCCAGAGGTCAGATTCCAATTGAGTTCCATCCTAAGAATTCGTAAAACTGAAAGTTCTCTCCATTAGGGGAACAAACCCAATTTCTATATGGAGTTTCTATATCCTTGCATCTATCTCTACAACCCACCTTTACTCTCAATTCCATGATTGGGAAGGACCATCATTGGATTGGATTTTCTACAATCACCACTTTAACCAAGTAAACCCTTGTTATTGGTGGCTTAACAATGTGATGTGCTATTGAATATCATGAATATAGGGTATATTGAGATATGAATGATCCACATATGGATATGGATTAGGATATCCAACTAGTGGATTTGCATATTATACTAAATTTACAACTGCATTTGGTGCAATTTTAGTTCCACCCTATCCCAATGCTTCTTTTACCTCGACTATTTTATTTGTTTCCATATCTTCCTTTGGTGCCTCTCCTCATGAAATTGGACCATAAAGGTCATCACCTGGGTAAAATTCCTATGCCTATTTTTCCCATACTAAATGTGAATCTTAATATAGCACAAGATATATAAATTAAACTAGATCTCAAATGGAAACTGCATATGTTAGGTAAACTAATGCTACTTATGGATATGGTGAGTCTATAAATCATGTAGGTAGTAGGACGTGTAGGGAATTCGCTCTATAGAGTATATCAAAACACTATATTATCTATGCACATAAGTTATAGGATAACTTCTGGAAACAAATTATTATATGCTTGATCTGCATCTATTATCAACCATGTAGCCCAATAGTACATATCGTCGAATCATAAAAATGCTATTGTCTATAACTAGGTGAACTTGAACCACTAAAAGAGGGATCATAGAGAGATTGAGGTTAGATATAAATTGAAACAGAAAACAAAGGTTTCTTGATCAAAGGAAGCTATAAAGACATCATTCTTTTTAGTTACAGAGCTAATTTCATTTTTAAATTTTATTTTAATCATTTAATTTAAAAGAAAATAAAACATGTTCAAATAGGTTCAATTGGTAGGTTACATAAATACATGAACTCAAAAGACTAGTTAGACCCTTAACATATTAGTTATATAGGATATTTTATCAAAATAAAAAGGTTTCATGGGGTTGTTCTTCGTAAGAAGGGAGAATTTTATTGTGTTAGCAGTTGTTACAAATATTTTTGGGATCAAGGTGTTTATTTATTCACCATGGAAAATATCAGATGGGTGGAACTAACCATTTTCAATCCTCTAGTTTTCAATACATTTGAGAAGTTGGGGGGGAAGAAATCAAGTAAGCTTGTGGCTTTTACTTGTGTGTTGAAAAAAAGTCATTGCCTCGTGTTGTTCTCATGGTTGTTTGTTTTGTCCCCGATATCCATCCTTCAATGAACCCTAATAAGACCCTATCAATTTTTTACAACATACATAGCCAAAGAACTTCTTAGAGAGTCTTAATTCCACCATAATTCCCTTTTTATCTTGTTGATAGCATTCCCTTAGAGAGGCTTAATTCCACCATAATTTTAATGCATGGTCGAAAAAATGGGTAAATAATATGTGAAAAAATAGGGACATCAAGTGCATGACATGAGGCTATCTATGAGACCTCATTTGGCATATTAGATGAAGAGTTACTTAGGAAGGAAAAATTCCTTTTTGATCTCATCCCATTCCCATGTTGTTGATTTCTAGTATCATGAACATACTATTTAGTTTATGCTTTGTAGAGAGAGATGAAATCCATGATGGTACCTAGATGAACTGCCCACTTAGGCTTCTGCAGTAAATGGAGGAAGTTGAATGACACCATGGTTTTGGGAATTTACATTAGAATGAATAGGACAAAACTTGACCTCTTGTTATTTAGTTATCTTTCACTACTGCATTTGGGTCAAATTTCGACGGCGCGTTCGACGCAATTGCCACTTTCTATTTTCGGAAGACCGACAAACCTCGGACCCCCTCAAACGTCGTTTCACATGACGTCGTTTTTCCGACAACCTAATTTTTGTCTATATTGCGATGTTTCAAACGTGGCAAGAGAGATGTTGCAAATGTGGCAAGACCGACGTTTCAACCATTGCAAGAGAGACGTTGCAAACGTGGCAAGACCGACGTTTCAAACATCACAAGAGAAATGTTGCAAACGTAGCAAGAGAGATGTTGCAAACATGGCAAGAGAGACGTTTCAAACGTGGCAAGACCGACGTTTCAAATGTGGCAAGTGAGATGTTGAAAACGTGGCAAGTGAGACGTTGCAAACGTGGGAAGACCGATGTTTCAAACATGGCAAGAGAGACGTTGCAAACGTGGAAAGACCAACGTTTCAAACGTGGCAAGTGAGACATTGCAAATGTGGCAAGTGAGACATTTTAGACGTGGCAAGCGAGACGTTCTGAAGGTGGCAAGACCGACGGGAGGAGGTATTAGCTCCAACGTGGTTGTTATGGGAGCGACACTCTTGAACGTCGCAAGAATGGTGTCCATCAGGTGGCAACAATGACGTGGTTGCTATGGGAGCGACAATCTTGGAGGTGGAAAGAGAGATGTCTCGGACGTGGAAATAGCGACGGGAAGAGAGTGAAAGACGTCACAATTGCCACCTTTGTGTAGGTATTTA
>JZKD02S0869967.1:578169-592099 GCA_000966675.3 Picea glauca
TTCATTTGATCCCCCGTCCATGTGCCCATATTTTCTACAATGTTTTGTAGCTATTTCTATTAAAACTCTTTCGGGACGTCTAGTACAACAATTTTTGCAAGGGAAATAACATTTAGCGTCACCCTTTTCACCCTCTTTAATTCTTTTCCCAGCTCTAATGTTTTCTGACATTCTTCCCCATAGACTTATACTGAAACAAATATCTATTTTTTGTTCACTGAGAAGACCCGCAAACCCTTTTTGAAGCATCGTTATTATAGCAAACTTGTTGCAACATCCGTCAAATGCAACATACTTATAGATTTTGTAACGTCGCAATTCCGACGTAAAAAAGTCCTAAGTGACCATTGGTATTTTGACTTGGTTAACATACTAAGGTGACTGTTGGAGTGGAAAACTTAGTTTTTCAAATGTCGCAATTACGACATACATTTTCACAAACGTGGCGAGAGAGACATTCCAGTGGAAAATGTGGCAAGAGCGACGTTCCAGTGGAAAACGTGGCAAGAGCGACGTTAACATGGCAAGACTGACGTTAACGTGGAAATTGCGACATACATCTTCACAAACGTGGCAAGAGTGACATTCCAGTGGAAAATGTGGCAAGAGTGACGTTCTAGTGGAAAACGTGGCAAGATCGACGTTAACGTGGCAATTGTGACATACATCTTCACAAATGTGGCAAGAGAGACGTTCCAGTGAAAACGTGGCAAGAGAGACGTTCCAGTGGAAAATGTGGCAAGAGCAACGTTAACGTGGCAAGAGCGACGTTAACGTGGCAAGAGCGACATTATCGGGCAACATGATTTTTTTTTTTTATAAATTTCCTCTATTTTGCGACAATATGGACAATTTTGTCCATAATGCCGCAAACAAAACGTCGGAATTTTTACAATATGTAGTAGTGTTTGGTTGTTGGTCCTCTTGATATTCAGAATCATATGCATCACTCATCTTTAATATTTCTGAAGAAACTTAGTAAATTTAATGAAAGAGACTCAAACCCTACAAACTCATCGACCTCAGTCATCGATCCTACACTAATTCTTGAATCCATGCCACCTTCTGATGTGGGTTGTACATGTCTATCTAGGAAATCAATGTCCATGTTCCAACCTAGTTCTTGAAAACCCCACAACTCTCTAGCATATTCATGATAGGATTGTTCATTGTTGAAGGTTCATTATGTTCATCCTCCTATTTTGGTTTCGAACCTTAGACATTATGGGAAGGGTGTCTCTCATGTACTTAATTTCCACATAACATCCATATTACATCCTTAGCCAATTCTCTCTCTTTTTCTCTGTTTCCATCCAAGTCATGTATCAAAATATAATAACAAAAAACCCAAATAGAAATAAGTATTAGATAATAAAGTTCCACCTTATCCTAGGTTGGGTCTAAAAATAATGTTGAGTGTTGTACTTCCAATTTAAATATTTCCCATTAGCAGTTTGGATATGATATATTTTACAACTATAAAAAATTTAACAATCCATCCAATTTTATAATTTCAACCTTGTAATGTATATTCATTCTCAATAGCAGATCCTGGTCTTATCTGATTACAATATGGTGAGTGATATCAAATTATTTGAGCAAGAAAAAAATCTCAATCAACCCTAATTCCAAGATCTCAGACACATATATTACAATAAAAAATCCCAATCCCAATCACAAAAGAATTAATGAATTCAAATTTTTTTATAATGATCTAAATTTCTATAACAAACTCACTCTACAAGAAAACTCGAGAAATTATATTAAAAAAAAAATCACGAGTACTATTTTAAATGGGAAACAAAAGAATTGAAGGATACTTACTTCGAATATAGTTTTACATTCTCCCATTTAGTCACATGACACTTTTAGTGAAAGTGAATGCTCCTTTTGATCCTTATCAAGAAAATATCCCATGTTTTTTGAACCAAATGGGAACTTCTCATCCAATCCCTTACTGTTTGGTTGATTTTGTTTAGTTAGGAATCCATATAAAGGTGATTAGAAATAGCATATTATTTTCTCTGAGGTGAGAATTCAGGTGATGTTTTGGTGGAATATGAATCTTTTGTAATAATCCTGCCAGTGCATAATGAACATATTAGTACATAAGGGAAATTCCCAAATTCTACAATTATTTGTATTTCACTTGATCCAGATTTTATGAGCAGAAAGAAATGAATACAGATTATTAATATTCTTAACAAAAAAACACAAGGAATAATAACATATATACAACAAAACAACTTCTATTCAATAAGGAGATATGTTGAAACTGTAAAATGCATACTGAAAACAAGCTTGCTAGAATAATGGTGGCTTATGTATGAGGAGTTGTGATGGCTACACTCATTCACAAGAAGATGGTTACAATGAGGCTCTCTAATCCATTTTACAATAAACAGGAATTCCAAAACCCTAAACATCCAAAAACCTAACCCTAGGAGATGAAGTGCCAAAAGTCATGTGGGCCCCATTGGGGTAAGATAGTACATCAACTTCATGGGGTCGTAACTTTTTCATACGATATTCATTTTAGGTGCAAAATAGCCCATTGAAAAGGAAGGACTACACATGTTTCCTTCAGAATCTGAATTCATCTACAATCTAACTATGGTGAGGCCTAAAAATGTTGTTTAGTGCCTCAAAATGAGCCCAAAAGTTTGAGGCCCGAAAACTAGAAAAAAATGCGAAATTGAAAAACTACCAAAATGAGCCAATTGGACTAGGTGGGAGGCCACCAACATCAATATGGATCAATCACCCCTCCTTAGGAAGAAATGGTCTCCATTGCATTGAGTTCGCCCATCAGATGAGGAAAGTTTTGCTAAATTTGGCCCTAGGTGAGCCACTTTCCTTGGTGCAGGAGTTGCCCTACTTTGACAACTCGATAAAGTTGGATCCCCTATTGGCGAGTACCTTTGAAATATGTGTCCAAAATTTGATCATCGGATTCCTTTTGCATGCCATTGGGGTTGAGCTATGTTGGTGTCAATTATTATGTTATCTCTAAGGTGTCCAATAATGGTGGGAAATATGGTTGAAGGAGAGCCACATTGCAAATTGGGTGTAATTCAAGAAAAGGGGGAATGTTGAGCTCAAAATAATTGTCACCCACAACCTTGGTGACGGTGTAAGGTCCATAACTGAGTGGGAAAAATTTTTGTTGGGGCCCTGTAAGGCATTCTTTCTACAAGTGCAACCAAAATTTATCTCCCATATGAAAATTATGTGGCACCTGATGTTGATCATGTCATTGCTTGTACTTGGAATTGGACTTCTATAAAATATCCTGAACCTATTGGTGGATGTGCTAGATCTACTCAAAGAACTAGGTGGATTTGTTAGATTCAGTTGGTGCGGGTGACGAGTCAGTTGAGGTGGCTGAAGGGGCAGTGCAATATCCATGGGACCCAACAGTTGGAATCCCAACCCCACCTAAAAGGGGTTGTGGTCAGTTGAGCTATGTATGGACCGGTTGTAGCTATGTTGAACATACGTAAGACTCTCATCCCATGTGAGAGGGTTCTTGGAATTGTAATTGCACAAGATATGCATGATCATATGATTGATGACCTCAGTTTGGCCATCTGTCTGTGGGTGGAAGGAAGTGGATTTGGTGATCTTGGTGCCCAACAGTGACCAGAGGCTTGACTAGAATGTGATGAGGAACTGGTTGTCCCGATATGAGATAATGGTTTGTGGGATTCCAAAATGTACACACACTCATTCAAAGAATATCTTGGCAGTGGCCCCCGCTATGATTCTCTTCCTGTAGGCGGCCATAATATCCATCTTGAAAAAGCGATCAACGACCACAAAGCATAGTCATTTCCTTGCTTGGTGGATGGGAGGCCCGAAATGTAGTCCATTGATATGGATTACCATGCCCTACCAGGGGTAGGAAAAGGGATATACATGCCATGTTTCTTAGTGGTCGGTTAGGAAATAGTGTAGGTATTGTAGCA
Organism: Picea glauca; assembly: GCA_000966675.3. Classification (NCBI taxonomy): domain Eukaryota; kingdom Viridiplantae; phylum Streptophyta; class Pinopsida; order Pinales; family Pinaceae; genus Picea; species Picea glauca. Next base: position 582,138 of record JZKD02S0869967.1, read on the forward strand.
CCAAATGTACTTGTAGACATCATGTCAAAGTTTCATCCAGTAGAAATGTTGTTGCAAATATTCCTCTATCTTTTCGACGACAAAGTGTCCTACCACTCGACTGTAGTGGGACTCCCAGATAATCTTCACTCGCTCACTTGATGGAATGTAGAGATGGACCATATGGCACAACAACCCATCCAAAAGATGGAAATTAGTGACAACTAAGTTTTCACCCAACATTTGGTAGGTGGTGGGGAAATCAGGGCCTATCTCATAGAGGTGGGACCATCCGAAGGTCTCGTGGCCACAAGAGTCTATCACAATGGAGAGTGTCATGATTGGACGTCAGCTAAGGAAATCAATGACCCGGTTGGTACTTCCTATTTTATAATTGATGTTGAGGTGGAACTTCTACAAGTATGTGGACCACTTCTGATGGCGATCATTCTACAATTTTCCTTGTGTCTGCATGAACTGAAGTGGCTTATGATAAGTATGGATGATTGTATTCTTCCCAATAATGTAATGCGTCCACTAGTGGTAGGCTTGAACAATGGATTACATTTCTTTGTCTTAAGTAAAGTACTTACGGATGACATCGGATAATGTCTCACTATGATAGGCCACAAGGTAGATGTGCTGAGTGAGAACTTCACCCACAACATAATATGAAGAATATGTCTCGATCTCAAAGGGTAGTTGCAAGTCCAGTAATGAAAGTATTGGGGTTGATCACAAGTTCTTCTTCAAATCATCAAATGCTTGTTGTTGGTAAATTCCCCACACAAATTTTTCCTTACCACCACCCTTGGTTATGTGGATGAGGGCCCATGCAATATGGGAGAATCCTAACATGAAACTGTGATAGAAATTAACAAGGCCTAAGAAGATTTGAAGCTCAGTGAGTGTGGTTGGGTCTGGCACACCATTCTGATCAATGATGTAACCTAGGTATTTTACCCTGTCCATGCTGAAGGAGAATTTTTCCAAGCTGGCATATAGTTGGTGGTGTCATAGGGTCTGCAAAACCAATTGAATATGATGCAAGTGTTCCGCTCAAGTCTTGTTGTAAGTGAGGATGTCATCTAGATACACCACTACAAAAGTATTGGTTAAAGGTTGCAGGATATCATACATAATCCTCATGAAAGTTGCTTGTGTATTTTTCAAACCGAAGGGCATTAATAGCCATTCAAAGTACATTCTTTTGACTTGAATGTAGTCTTCCATACATCTATCTACTCTGTTGGGACTTGGTGGTATCCATAATTCAGATCAATCTTACTGAAGTATTTATCCCCCTTGATTTGATCAAGGAGATTGTCGATTCATGGAATCAAGTATCGGTTCTTGACTGTGATTTTATTTAGGGCATGATAATCAATGCAGAGTCTTCAGGTCCTGTATTTCTTCTGCAACAACATGATTGGGCTCCCGCAAGGCGATGAGTTGGGATGGATGTTCCCCTTGTTGAAAATTTCTTGGATCTATTGCTTGATATCCTCATTCTCTAACATATAGTAATGGTATACTGGACCATTGGGTAGCAGTGCATCGGGGGTCATATCGATGGGATTCTTGAACTAATAGTATATAGGTACCCCAGTAGGTGAGGAGAATAAATATTTGTATTCTTCCATGACCTTAACCACATTCTTATACTTTGTGGAGAGGTTAGCCATGGAGGCCCTAGATGTGGTTCTAGTCTTTCGCTCGCTCTGAGAGTGAATCATGAAGAAGACAAAGTTCCAAGTCTGAGAGATGACCTTCATGCATTGGTTGGAAGAGAGCAGGGAACTAACACTAGGTGGGACTTCCTCAGGTCTCTTATATGATTTCTTCTCCAAATTAATAATAACAATGTGAGGCCTAGACTCATATTAAACATTAAATTTCCATAAATACGTTTTTCCCAAAATAACATCACAAACTTCGAGAGAAGAAACATCACATAATACCTCATCCTTGAAGGGATTGGTTCTATACAAGAAGCAGTACTATTGGCTGACGCAAAGGTCACTCTATTGGTGCAGCCATCCAATGGTGTAGGGTTGTAGGTGTGTCATTGTCAATAGGGCTACCCGCTTGATAACCTATGATGAGATGATGTTCTTCTAGTTGTCACTATCAATGATGAAGTGCAACAGGGTGCCTTTCACCCACATCTGTGAATGAAATAGGTGCTCTCCTTCCTCTAGCTCCTTTCGTTCACCAGGTTGGATCTTGTTGGTAGCAATGATGGCATTGGGTTCCATGCCAATGATTTGTATTCCTCTTTCTAGTTCTAAATCAAAGTCAGAACCCAAATGCTATTTAGAGGATTTAACCTCAACCACCAATGATTGTTTTGAGTGACAATCAATAGTGTTATGCCCGAGGATCTTATGGAAGTCGCACCACTTCCCGATATCTTTGTTCATCCTTTCGTTGTCCTTATTTTATTTCATCTTAGAATAGTTTTCCTAAGATTGTTCATCTTTTCTCTATCCCTTTTTCTATGAGTTGGGGCTTCCCTTTCCCTTCTTTTGCTGCGAAGGGTTCCCAGGCCCAAATTGTTTCATCTTTTGTTTAAGCTTCTATTCAATTTTGACAGCCTGTCGATAATCCACACCTAAGGACTGTTGGTCACTATAATTGCTTAATTGATTCAAACAATCAAGTGATACATAAATTATCAACCCAGGGAAGTCTTTTATTTCAAAGATAACCATGCACTATATATGCTCAATTCCAAAAGCAACTTAGTGTTGTAGTAAAGAAACTTATACTAATCACACTTGCTTGAATAAACTAAAGTTCTAAATTAAATCACAGGAAAGTATATTCCCTATTGCAGATCTTTTAAAGATTAATCTAAGAATCCTGGATTACATTAAAATAACACTTGCAATGGGAAAGAACAACTATTCTGCAATCAGAGAACAAGACCCTTACTCTAAAACAGAGACTTCAGTACTAACACTCTTTCATGAAGACAATAAGAAGAAGACAATTAACTCTATCTAACAGAGAACAAAGCCACCTAGTTCCTTCCTTTATAAGCAGGAGCCTTAAGCCTTATTTCTATTTTAGCACACTTGTGAAGTTGAGGTTTACAGAGAACAGGGTAGTATGATCCCTTCCTTTCTGAGTAGGGATCCTTAACCCAGTTTCTGGCTAGCACACTTGCAGAAATAATGGAAGTCTACAGAGGACATGATGTTTTGGTTCCTTCCTTTCTGAGCATGCACCCTTAACCCAATCCCTGGCTAGCACACTTGCAGAGGTAATTGAAATCTATAGAAGACAAGGTGTTTTGATTCCTTCCTTTCTGAGCAGGAACCCTTAACCCGATCCCAAGCTAGCGCACTTGCAGAATTAAATGAAATCTACAGAAGACAAGGTGTTTTGAATCGTTCATTTCTGAGCAGGAACCCTTAACCCGATCCCTGGCTAGCACACTTACAGAATTAAATGAAATCTACAGAAGACAAGGTGTTTTGATTCCTTCCTTTCTGAGCAGGAACCCTTAACCCGATCCCTATCTAGCACACTTGCAGAATTAAATGAAATCTACATAGGATAGGATGTTCTGATTCCTTCCTGTCTGAGCAGGAACCTTTAACCCAAGTCTCTGGCTAGCACACTTGCAGAATTAAGTGAAATCTACAAAGGAGAGGATGTTCTGATTCCTTCCTGTCTAAGAAGGAACCTTTAACCCTGTTTCTGTCTAGCCTCATAAAATCATCACACAATATGGCTAATGAAAAGAATTACGAATTTCATTCAATAAACTAAGACAGAGTCAATAGTGTTTCAGCAAAGCGGAATCCATTAAAAACAGTGTTTCAGCAAACGACAGTTAAATCAAAGCATAAACAGAAACTGTACTAACACACTTCTAAACTAATGGGTGAATCTTGTGAAGAAGGTGGGCCCTCCCTTCTCACAAGATTCCCCTGAAATGAAAAATCTAGAGAAGGATACTTAAAGAAATCTTATATTCATCTGTCAAAATATCACATTACAAATTGGGAAATAGAGTACGTCCCGCTTCTCTGGAGTTGCTTCAATACATAAAAACTTGGCTTTCTCGAATGATGATTTCCTCTTATTTAAAGATTAAATCCCTTCGATACAATAATTACAATGCATATCTGAGTCCTATCCTTAGTCGGATCTACTTTCTAAACCAGCATAGGATGTCCTAGTCTTACGCAACAGAATGCTATTACAAGAGCTGGATGAGGTATTGCTGTTACGACTGGTGTAACAACTTCTTCTCGTTGTTGCTGATGTTGTTTCAGCATCACAATTCACGGGTTGTTTCAGCCACGTGAATTGCGCTCTCACTATGTCGGCATTCTTGTGTAGGAGCGATGGTTATAGCTCTGTTGACCGCTAACTGTAACGACTTCCTTTGTGTTTCAACATCGTCGGTCCTGGCGGTATCCTCTGTGTTTCAGCATCTGCAACTCTCGACTGTGTAACAGCTCCGTGTTTCGGCATCTGCGACCTCAAACTATAAGGTAGCTTTGTGTTTCAGCATCTGCGACCTCGGACTGTAAGGCAGCTCCGTGTTTCAGCATCAGTTATGTGTTTCAGCAACAACGATCTTGGACAGTTCTGTGTTTCAGCAATAGGCCTCAAATGCTAATCTGCAGTTTTGAACACTTATGCATTTCTAATCAATGGTTAAATACGAGAGTGATGTAAAATATTATGCAAAACAGATTAAACATATAGTAATGAGAAGGGACGTTGTATACCTTTGGGATGATCAGATAAAGTGATAGTATGAGTCTAAATACGGTTGATCAAGAGTATAATAGTGGCAAAAAGTATAGGCAAAAAGGTACATTGTGTGGTCCTAACATCCCCCCCAACTCAAGGTGTTGCGTGTCCTCAGGAAACTCACTCTGAATCAGAGTCTGGATACCGACTCTGATCATGTAAGTTACTCAAGCTGTAACTGTGGGAGGTACTGTCTGTCGACATTCTGAACCCTTGCACCTGCTGCAATCTTTTCCATGTTGTTGTTTCTGCCTTCTTAGGCAACTTATAACTGACTTGATACCTTTCTATTGGAAACCAGAGAATGGAAAAATAAAACCGATACCCTATCCAATTTTCAGCACAATGTCTAACACACTGGATATAGTTGGGTATCCTGGAAATTGCTACTTCTAAGTTGGCAGGACCAAAAGGATTGTGCTGTTGTCTCTTCTCCGTGGATTGCTGCCAAAACAGGTTATTGGCCTGCAGGGCAGGAATCTCTATGGATCTGATGATGTGTTCACAATCCTGGAGCACTTCTGATTGTAGCTGCTGAACATGTTTAGTCACCCCTGGTTGTTTTAAGAACTCATAATATTGTGAGATAAAGGTAGCTTCCCTCTGTGGTTCTGGTCTAATCCAGAGGAGGCGATTATCTTCATTGTGCTTGGTAGCCGAAAAGTAACCTTGCCAAATGATTTGATTGAGGAGAAAGGAAGTAAATGCTCGAAGTTGAACGTCCCCAACAAGAGGATTTATTTCTAGCAACCTATTTTCTGGAATAGCCTCATTATGGAAGTATGCCTCACAGAGGAGGTGCTGATCCCTAGTAGAGGCAGCTACAAAAGTTTTGATGAAATATACTGATTGTATTACTTCATGGGGTTTACCTTCTATAATGGAATTGATCTGAAACCATGTGAGTCTCTCCATCAGGAATAAGGAGTAGTTGCAAGATGGATTTCTTGTGGCCAGTAGCTTCTGCACCAAATCAAATACCAAGACCAATCTACCTTTCAATTCTTTGTTCTTCTTCTTAAGCTCACGAGCTTCTTAGCGTATCTGTTCTAATACTTCCCAATTTGAGTAAGTATGATTGATCCAGATTTGTTTGTGCACTTGTAGGTTTTTGGCCTGAGTTTCAACATATTCTTTCTTCCATTTTTGTATTTCTGCATGTTCATCCCATAGCTGAGTCTGTGTTTCATCATTAGAAGTAGTGGGATGAGGTAATTTTTGAGTGAATTGTTCCGTGGAAGTGGAGATATTGATCTATTTGGGAGGTGTAAATTCCTCCATGGGCACTGTCTATACAACCTTATTGACAAAGGTAGGGGCTTCTTTTGTTGCAATGCAAGGCTCAGTCTTAAGCTTGAGAGGCCCTGCTGGTTCTTGTGTTGCAGCAGGTTCAGTCTTGAGCTTGCTAGGACTTGCTGGTTCTTGTGTTGCAGCAGGTTCAATTTTTAGCTTGGAAGGGCCTGTTGGTTCTTGTGTTGCAGCAGGTTCTGCCTTGGCTACAAAAGGTGAAGGAATGGGGGCTGCTCCTGGCACTGGCACTTGAATTATCTTATAGCCTGCTTGATAGTAAATATCTCCACATTGGCAACACATGTAATCTTTACACAAGTTCTCTGTAGTTTTCTCAGACGAGGTTGTTGTTCGAGCTAAGGTGTACAACTCTAGTTCTTTTTCATATGATTCCCTTGCCCTGGCTAATTCTTGCTGATATGCTTCCACTTGAGATTTTAAAAACTCATTTTCTTCCAAGACAGCGACCATTGTTGCTTCTGGTTGTTGAGGAGTAACTGTAGGTATGGAAGTTGCTCCTTGTGTTTCAACTTCTTGGTGTAGGAAAAGTAAAGTTGCAGCCCCCTAAGCCTCTAATTCCTGTATATCAATTTCTATGTCAGTGGCTGGTTCTTGTGTTTCAGCCACTGAATCTGTAGCTAGTTTTTCAGCTGCTTGGCCTGAGGAGGGTGGTGTTGTAGCATTCTGGGCCTCTGATTCAATTTCGAAGTCAATGGTTGGTTCTTGTGTTTCAACCACTGGATGGGTAGCTGGTTTTTGTGTTTCAACTACTTTATTTGAAAAAAATGATGTCTGGGCATCTGGTTCCTGTAACTCCATGTCAAAATCAGCGGCTGGTTCTTGTGTTTCAGCCGTAGCTGTTTCTTGTGTTTCAGCTATGGTTGGTTCTTGTATTTCAGCCACTGAGTGGATAGCTGGTTCTTGTGTTTCAGCTACCTTATGTGAGACAGATGGTGTTACAGTACCCTGGGCATCTGGTTCTTGTGTTTCAATGCCCGTAGTTGAAAAAGGCAAAGATCCCGGGATTGGGGAGGTTGGAGGTGGACGGGGTGTTAGTCGAATTGGTGGGGTGTCTAGGGTAGTGGTCATCAAGGGTGGCCTCATTAAGGCTCTTGTTCTCTTTTTGCGCAAGAAGGGTGGAAAGGGGGCAATCTATTTTCATTTTCGTGGAGGTCTTTCCTGAATGATAGGGTAGGTGACATTTTCTGGTTCAGAGTCATCACTGAGAATATGAAGGGCGGGAGTGGATGACTCTGGTAGGGTATGTGGTGGATTTGGTGGGGTAGGGGAATGGACTGGACTGGTTGGTTCTGTGGGTGGGATATTAGGTACTTCGAGGAAGTCTGGGGGGTTTTGTTGTTGCTTCTCTTGAGGAATTTCGGCAGCTGGTTGAGGGTTTATGGGTGGGTTATCTAGTGGACGGTTTTGTTGGTCAAAACCCCTGTTGATGAGTAATTGAACAAGACGGTGGTGGGTAAGTGACTGGGTTGGATCTTTGGCCTTTCGACAGTAATGTGCCATATTCTTCAAATAGCCCAACAGATAATAGGGAAGATTGACCCGTCTGTTATGCCTTAAATGAGAAAGAAAAAGGAAGTCGTGCTAATAGACTACCTGATAGAGACCTTCGCAGGTCAGGTAGTGCTTGATGAATCTGGTGACCTCTGGCCACGGGGATGGCAGTGAACTGAGCTGAACGCCTATGCCTTTCAATACAATTCTTTCCTCAGAGAGGAAGAAGCTCTGCTGGACATCCCTAATGATATGCTTTCGACTGAACATACAAGTGCCATCGCTAGGGAGGCCTGAGACTACTGCTATGTTGTCTTCTGTTACAGATATTCGGATGCCTGCGACGACAGAGTGGTTCTCCTGAAGATTTTGGGAAAACTGTAGGACTTGTTGTTCATTATATCCTTTAAGCCTGCGGAAGTAATTAAGCCACCCTCCTTGCTCGAAGATTTGGTATGCTGCTGGATAGTGTTCGAGCAGCGTTGTGGTGGCAGGTTCTTTGCGTATGATAGATCCTCCCATGGCTACTGGCTTAGTAAGATACAGCGTTGACAGTTTGTGTATCAACTCTGGCACAAAGTAAGTTTTTCGAGGGATTGTATGCAGGAATAGTGGTTAAATGCGCGTAAAGGTGATGGAGTGGGGATGGCGGTGGTGAAATCAGATGAAATGATGGTATCGCGGATTTGACATGTACTTCCCCTCCCGTCAAGTGCGATTCGTAATAATGTCACTTGAATGGTCATAATGGCTTAAAATCTTTCTCATTAACTATAGTCTAACTGAATTACATAATATTTACGTACCTCGCCTTACCGTTTGATTCGTTCTACCAACAAGATGTCATGCCTATCCGTGGTAGTCCTGTCATGGTGGAGACCTTTGATTGTGTCGAGGTTTTGCTGATGAACTATAATCTGAGGGAGTAGAAGCTTGCTGATAGATGATGGTGAAAGACTGGTGTTTCAGCAACAAAGAAGAACAAAATAATTGCTATAGATGAAGAACTGCTAATGAATGGTGTTTTAGTATCGGAAGAAATTCAAACGTACTGAACAGTGGTGTTTCAGCATCGGAAGAAAGTCAAAAGTGCTGGAGAATGGTGTTTCAGCATCGTGAAAAGTCGAGAGTGCTGAATAGTGGTGTTTCAACATCGAAGAAAATGATGAAGGGTTGCTGTCAATGGTGTTTCAACAACAGAAAAAGAAAAGGTGAAACAATTGCTGGACAGAGTTGTTTCGTCGATCAAAGATGGTGAGGAAATGGTAGACTGTAGTGTTTTGGGAATGGAAAGAAAAAGTGTTGAACAGTGGTGTTTTAGCATCGAGGAAAAAGTCAATCAGTTTTGAGTAATGGTGTTTCAGCATCAGAATGATAAAGACGAAACAATTGTTGGACGAAGTTGTTTCGTCGATGAAAGATGATGAAGGAGTGGCAAGAAGGGTGTCAAACCGTGATGAGGAAAAAGGTGTGAGTTTGGTGTTTCAGTAATGAAGGAAAGGGGTGGATTGCTGACAGTGGTGTTTCAGAAACAGAGAAAAGTCAAAAGTGGGGAATGGTGGTTATTCGGCCTCAGAAGCAAGTCAAGAGGGCTGACCAGTGGTGTTTCAGTAGCATGAAGGTCATAGTGCTGAACAGTGGTGTTTTAGCATCGTTAAAGTTAACAGTGCTAAACAACGGTGTTTCAGCATCGTGAAGGCTCGTCTCTCTGAAGTGGAATCGTCCTCTTCTAGTGGCTGTGCTTCGATCGGGAATCTGCAAAAACAGCTGTAGCATGGTATTTCTTGACAGGGATTATTAGAAAACAAAATCTAGTCTAATCTAACACTAAAGAAAATCAATCTTAAAATAATTAATTGCTATTAGGGGTAGAAACCCCCTCGAGGAAGAGAAAATGGGCGTATGCCATGCATGTGGCCTTAAAATCTTTTTTAGAAATAGGTTGCTGGTATAGACGGAGTTGATGACCGTTTACAAGTAACGGGGTTCTGGAGTCATCGATTGTGAGGAGCCTTACTGTTCCATCGGGGAAAACTGTGTCTACTTCGTAAGGTCCAAGCCATCTTGTACGCAATTTTCCTTGAAATTCTTTGAACCGAGATTCATACAATAGGGCCCAATTACCTTTTTGGAACTACTTGTTTTTGATGTTTTTGTCATGCCATTTTGATCTCTGCTGCTGAATTATGGTTGTTTGCTGAATGACATCTAGTCGTTTCTCCTCTAGTTCATTAAGATGCTGCATCCTGACTGTTTGTGCATCGGTGAGATCAAGGTTGGAATCTAAAGCAGTCCTTAAGGTTTTTATCTCAAATTCCACAGGAAAGACAACACTCTTTCCATAGACTAATTCATAGGGAGAAAATCCTGTAGTGTTTCTCCAAGTAGTTCTGTAGGCCCATAGT
>JZKD02S0869967.1:651225-680176 GCA_000966675.3 Picea glauca
GTCAAAGAAGTCAAAGTGACCTAAAAGAAGAAATCATTATTTAAATGATAAAGTAAAGTGAAAAATTCAAGGTGGATTATTTAAATAATAAAGAGAAGTGACAAAATCAAGAAATCATAAAGTAAGGTGACAAAATCAAGAAGGAATATTTATGGAAGGTGGTTAACCCTAAAAATAAGGAAAATAGGATAAGTGACCTAGAAATGGGTTAATATTATTTAAATGATAAATTAAAGAAACAAATTCAAGGTGGATTATTTAAATAATCAAGTGAAGTGACAAAATCAAGAAATGATAAAGTAAGGTGACAAAATCAAGAAGGGATATTTAAATGATAAAGTATTTGAGAACTTTCTATTTATGGAAAGTGGTTAACCCTAAAATAAGGAAAAAAGGTTAAGTGACCTAGAAATGGGTTAAGTGACCTACAAATAGGTTAATTGACCTAGAGGATGAAAGTATAAATAAGATAGAAATGGTCTCTTGTATATCATCCTTTTTGTGGATCAATGGAGAGCTTCTTGTGAGAATATCTTTTGAAGTATTGATGGAGAGCTTCTTGTGAGAGATTCTTGAGCATTTTTGGTGTGGAACACTTGAGAGTATTGAATATATATAGGTAACTGAGGTAACCAAGGATATATAAGATATATTTTAGAAGGAAGGTTAAGAAAAGAGGGCCGGAATTGAAGTAAGGATAAATTATTTTCATGATTCTTTCTAAGTTATGTTATTTACAGGTCATCCCCCCATTTTCGCAATAACTTTTTTTATATAATGATTCAGATAGTGAGATTCATATTCCATCGAGGAAACATATCCAAGTATATGTGGTAAAAAATTTAGCTTGTGGGATGGTTTATTTTTGGAGATACACTCCATGGAAAATAAGGCTTGTGGCCAGTCCTGAAACTAATCTAAAACAGGTGTTTCGGGTAAAAATGTCAGAAATTATTCATAATAGATCTAAATTCAATGAGACAAATTGTGTTGGTTATATTACAGTTTGTAGTATTATTTGAGATAGTTTCAGATCAATTCAACAAATATACCATGCGGGGAACACTCTACAAGGTCGCTCTCTAGAATAATCCAAAATTCAGCAAGCTATGTGTTAGCTCACAAAATGAACCCGTCCCTTTGGTCGCATTTTGTGTTGGATACCATGGCTACTGGTAGTTTTATCAAATTAGTTTTGAGTTTTTCTAGCTGTAAAACTTAGGTTTTGATTTTTGTCTTAGAAATAAGACGACCCATAAAGGTCTTCTCTTTAAAATTTTCATAAAATGCTTTCAACAGCTAACGTCTGTTTAAAACATGAGTGTTAGCTGGTGAAAGTGGCAAATTTCAACAGCTAAGTAGCATCTCTCATAGGTCCATGCACTGGTAAAAGCGTTACTTTTCAAACATCCAAGGAAACATTGCTGCGGGTCTTGTGCTAGCGAAAGTGATGACTTTCAATAGCTAAAGGGGTGTTTTCCACAGGATTGTGTGCTCGTGAAAGCGGTAAGTTTCAACAGCTAAGGGGCATTTTGCACAGGATTGTGTGCTGGTGAAAGTGGTAAGTTTGAACAACTAAGGGGTGTTTTCCACGGGTCGTTGGATGAAGAAAGTGGGAATCACATGCGTTTATCCATGTTTCAAAAATCAAATCATGATGCGATCAACTCACGTCATGCCATCAAGAAAGACATGCTGATAAAAGTGGATAATCATGAAAACTTGAGTTCTACGTCCAAGTTGGATTACAAATTGGATCCGATTCAGAAACTCATGCTCCAAAATTATGGCATCGGGGATGGCATGTTCAAATTCATTAGCGTAGGTACAGAAGCTGTACTGCCGAGCTGACAACACCAAATCAGATCATTGCTTCCATATCATGCATCGCTCATGAATGTTGGTTAAGTTTATAATGTTAAAAAATAGAGCTGACTCCCGAGTGATTTCAACAACGCAAGACCTCGTCCTGAATAGCTGTTTGTTGTGTTGGTATACAGAATCATTGGGGTTTTAAAACTGCAAATGGCAAGGAGACACAATGGTTCTCTACTCAGAAAAGAGTTGGATAGCATATCTTTTATACAGACACATCCATAAGTACAGAAGCACTTTTCAAATGCAGGTTGCATTGAATTTGTCGAAAGGCTGCAGAATGGTTGTCACTAGTTGACAGCAGAGGCTTTTGCCAAAACTTTTGATGGGAATAAGGCTCGTGTTGGATCTTTGGAGTTCATTGTAGATGAAGCTGCCATTGCTACAACAACCAGCCTACCAAGGTCGGGCCAGAGTTAGTTCAAAACTACTACCACCAAAAAATTAAATTTCAGAGCTTATTTGAAGGAAGAGTTCAGGCACAATGCATGGAAAAAGAGCATGTCGGTTTCCTATCTAGAAGAGGAGTGGAAAGAGTTGTTTAAGGGAATCCAAATCTACATAAACTTGGAGGGTAGGTATGATAAACTCATGATGTATCATTTCAAGCTCCTAGACCATTTCACCAGTAAGACTCTCCTAAATTTACCTTTTTTCTTACATAAGAGTTTACTAAGGTCTGCAAGAAAATCAGGGCTCAACCCATAAGCATGAAAAATACTATGTGTCACTTTGGCCTTATCAAATTGATCATTCTGGAGGAATTAAGATAGCAGGGAAGGAGCTGGAAACATTTTTTTATTTTGGGAGGGATTTGAAACACAGACTTAGCCCGTAAATGAACAAGGGAAAGGTTCAAAGAAACAGTTGACTCCTCAAAGTAGTTCGAGGAAGAGGAGGACCCTGCCAGGACCTCCAGAAGATATAATCTCTGGAGTGAAATCCCACAGGTCAAAGAAAAGGTTGAAATTTGAAACCACTACAGAACATCCAACAGAACATCCTACAGAGAAGAGAACCAATATATTAAACTTGCCCTACACAGACTCAGAATCAGAGCAACAAGATGAGTGCCCTGTCATCAAGAGTCCTGAGTAGTCAACTAAGTTTGCACAAAACTATGAGACCTTCACTCATACAGAGGAAGGAGAAACATAAAAGAGCTCTAAATCAAAGAAAACTCAGAAAATCAAGCATTTGAAAGAGGTAATCGTTTAGCAAGAGGTTTTGGAACGGGTAATCAAAGAAAGGTACAAGAAGTTGTCTGATAACTTTGCAAAAACCAACGTTGCGTTTGAGAGACTAGCTAAGGAAAGTGTTAAAGAGAAGAAAAGAAAGCAGAAGATCACCAAAGATTACAATAGTCTTTGGTGGCTTGCCAAGTGCCTAAAAAGGAAGATAAGAAGATTGAAGCAAAAACAAAATAAAAAGCCCCACCCAGATTTGAAGGTACTTGCTCAAGTTGTTGTTAACATGCAAGGGGAGAAATCAGAAACACATTGAATTTTGTTGAAATCACATTTTGGAGGTGAAAGTCCATTCTTGGCTCAAACAGAACTTTCACCAGCGCAAAGCGATATTTTATGACCCGTTATTTGGTGAAAGGTAGCGCTTTCACCAACTAACCAACGAATTATAAAGCCCGTTAGCTGGTGAAAGAAAGAAAGACATCTTTGGAAACCAAGGATAGAACAGGTCAATTTTTACATATTATAAAGGGGTTCCAGAATATCAAGGGGATATCAGATCGCATGCAAAGGACTCAACATCATAGGTTCGAGAGAATTTTAGGAACCACATGGAAAACAACTTTCCTCAAAGATCGACTATGAACGTTGAAGGAATCCAATTGCCAAGACAGGTGTCCTGCCATGTTTCATTACATCGCAGATCCCAGGAGCTGAAGGATATAGATGGCAAATTTTTGAGATTGGAAACAATTTGAATGATAGTTTAGTTGTTAAATATTTATTATCAAGTTGTTTAGATACATTTGAATTTCTATTTTTAAACACCGATCCATGTTTTTAGGATCTGTAAAACTGATTGTAAGAGGCTATAAATGCCTATTTTTGCTAAGATACAAGGGTTCAATTTGGGAGATATTTTATGCTACTGTATAGAATCTTTTTGCATAAATAAAGTTCAGCTTCCTTTCGTTTTCAATATCAGAATTGTCCATCTTTCATTTTTTGTACTTTGTTTCAGTTTAATTTAGTTCATGAAGAATGTTATCTCTTTATTGAGCTCATAGACTTGAAATTAAAGGATTTCCCTCTGTCTTGTATTAAGCCCTACATTCACTTGTATTGGCAATCAAGAATAGTGTTCTCCATCCTCTATTTCAATTACTTGATCTGATTATTGTTTCCTGAAAGCACTGTATCTTTAGATGTGTGATGAGTTGTTCCTTACATAAACCATTAAAGACCCCATTGTCCCAAACACATAAAAACCATTATTTCTATGTTACTAAGCATCCTTAGCCTGCAACCCTAAGGAGTTTCTTTGAGTGATAACAAATTGGTACCGTTGTCGGGGAAGACGAAATTCAAGCTCTTCTTTCCTGGGATACGACAAAGAACTACTCTTTGATGATAGACAAAGATTAGACATTTTCAGTTGGTTGTAATCATCTATCTAGCGACTCCACAAGTTCATCCTAGCTCCTAAGAGGATCAGTACTAGGGCGAATCCTCAAGTATCACCGATCACACCAGTGTCCAATCCAGAATTAATTCTCAGAAAGGGAAAGACAATTCAAGGTCAAACTTCAAGATCAGATACAGAAGGTAATTCTCTTTTCAGTTCTGGAAAATCGACTACAGAAAAATTTGAATTCTTTTCAGAGAACATTGATGAAAAAACAACTGTAAATACTGTAGAAGAAGAAATTATTTTTTATCAAAAGAAAAATCCTAGTGATGATAAATTGATAGACTATAATTTTATTGAAAAAACCTCTAAGACTTTAGAAAGAAGCCACAGTTCTTCTTCCCTTGAGTCTTTCCACTCTCAGCAACAAGAAGATCACTTAAACATTTATACTAGCCTCCTTGTTGTTGAACATCTCCTCCAAGAGTTATCTGCTAAGGGTGAAGAAAATTTAGTTGGACAGCTTGCAAATTTTTACAGAGCCTCTTATCAGACCTCTTTTCCATTAGAAGATTCACTTCTTTCACATACCTCCAGTGTTGAAGACTTGAAGAAGAAACTATCATTTTTCCCACCTCTGATAGTCATGGCTGCACCACCTCCTTTGACTAAGATGCAACAAATCCTAGATGCTAGGTATGCACCACTCATATTGCCAAACCCAGTAGTATCCATGCCAATGGGAGACTATCAGAAATATATGCCTAAATTCACAGGCAAAGGCGATGTGTCTGTTGAAGAACATATTGAGGCTTTTTACAGTTATGCAGAGAACCTTAACATTAAACAAGAATATGTTTGGACACGAGTCTTTGTCCAAAGCCTAGATGGTCATGCTAGAAAATGGTTCAAAGAACTCCCTGCAGGTTCCATTGCCGAAATCGAGCAATTGGATGAGACATTTCTGAAACATTGGGGTGACAGAAGAGATTTTTTCTACTACATCACAAAATTCGGAAACTTGAGGAAACAAAGTAGAGAGTCAGTCTCTGATTTCACTAAGAGGTTTAACCAGATGTATGGAAAAATACCAGCTGAGATAAAACCGTCAGATGCTTTTGCCAAGATCACATATTCTGATGCCTTTGATTCAGATTTCTGTTTACTATTGAGAGAAAGGAGGTCACCAACATTATCTCTCATGCAAGATGCAACCCTTGAGGTGGAATCAAATATTCTAGCCTCCCAGAAGAGGAAAGGAGACTCTAATAGGAGAAGACCAAAAAATGAGGCTTCATCTTCAGCGAATGCTGATCCAAAACTTGATAAAATGGCCAAGATGCTAGAGTCTCTAACCTCTGAGATATCTAAGCTCAAGATCAAAAATAAGAATCCTGTGAAGGGAAGAGGCACTTATAACTCTACAGGCAGAAATCAAAATCAAAATCCAAATAACTTCAGAAGAAATAATCAGCCAACTCAGATCCTGCAAAGAGAAAAGAATTCTACTGAAGATCAGAGGATAAATATCCCTCTTCAAAATGTTGTGATGGATGAAGACAATGGTGAAGATCAAGAAGATGGAGAAGGTGAAATTCATTGTGTTGGAGAAGAGACAGAGAAATCTTATCTAACACAACATGACTATGAGGAATCATTGATGACTCAACAGACAGAAGATGATCTTCTTGGTGATGGCATTTTTACAACAGAAGATAAAAATAGATATAACCTCCGATCCAAATCTAATGCTTCTCAACAAGATGCACTAGCCTCTCCAAAAAATACTGCTTCCCTTGTTAATAAAAAGGATGAGACATCAGAGGATCAGCAAGAAAATCCTTCAAAGGCGAAAGCATCAGCTCCTCCCAAAAAGACTGTTGCCCATGTTAAGAAAAAGGATTAGATATCAGAGGATCAGCAAGCAAATCCTTCAAAGGTGAAAGCATCAGCTCCTCCCAAAAATACTGTTTCCCCTGTCAAACATCAAACTCCAAAAGGTCAGCCTCCTGTCGAACAACAAGGAAATCAAGAAGCCCCTTCAAATCAGGTAAAGGTTTCTGATAAAGCTGTTGATAAGGTTCCATATTCTTTTAATTTTGAGGATGAAATACAAAAGATTAATATTCCTATTCTTCTAGTCGAGCTGATGAAAAATGAAATGTTCAAAAGGGATATCCTCAAAAATCTAGATCCCCAATCTGTATCCCTTTCTGCTGATATCCTCAACATTTATGATGATAATCCAACCATCACTCTGGGCCAAATGATAGAAGATAGAGATGAAAGCGGTCCTCCCTTTTACATCTCTTTAAATATTCATGAGAAAACACTACATAACTGTTTTTTGGACTCCAGTGCTTCGCACAATTTGATGCCAAAGGCAGTCATGGATGAGCTTGGGCTGCAGATCACCAAGTCTTATCATGACCTTTTCTCTTTTGATTCTCAGAAAGTCAAATTTCTTGGGATGATTAAGGATTTGGCTGTAACCTTGACCCATGCATCAATGAAAACTATGGTGATGGATATAGTGGTGGCTGACATATCTCCCAAATTTGGATGCCTACTATCGAGATCATGGATGAAGAGATTAGGTGGCACTCTTCAAATGGAAATATCCTACGCTACTATCCTTGTTTTCGGAGGGGTGAACAAAAGGATATACAGGGAATCCCAGTTGGCATATGTAATCAGTGATGAGAAAAATCCATCCAATCATCCTATCTATTCGGTTGACACAGGTATGGGATCTTGTATTCTGCAAATCGATGATTTAATGCTTGATACATTGCTGCTCAGAAAGCCCACAGATCAGATCACAATTCACGCCATAGAAACAATAGAAGAAGACCTTTGGACCATGTTCTTTGATGGTCCTTGCACTAAGGAGTTAGCTGGAGCAGGAGTGGTATTCATTTCTCCTTCTAAGAAAACTTCTCATTTGTCCTTTAAACTCGATTTTAAAGTGACTAATAATATTGATGAGTATGAGGCACTACTTTTGGGGCTGAATGCAGCCAAAGAAAGAAACATTAAAAATTTGTAGGTGTTTGGAGATGCAGATTTGATTATTCAATAGGTGAATAAGTCCTTCCAAGCTAAGCATGTCAGGCTGAAGGCATACAGAGATGAGGTGTTGAAGGCAATTCATGATTTTGCAGATTTTAAAATTACATATGTACCTAGAGTGATGAATGAATTGGCTGATTCATTGGTTGTGTCCGCTTGTGCATTCATACCCCCTCTTCCTCATAAATTAACTTATGAAATTCAAGTTAAATATAGGCCCTCTCTTCCTGATAATGTAAAATTTTGGAAGGTTTTTGAAGACGATGCTGAAATCACTAGATTCCTTGCAGTGATAGATGAGTTTGCAGATCTATAGATTGATTAGGAGAATGAACATGACAATGAAATTGAGGAGACAAAGTTTAAAAGCAAAATCGAAGCACATGAAATAGTTCAGCTGTCTACCAATAGAATTCCTAAAGGTTTGGTCCCGTTGGAAAGGTTGTTCGATAACAACGATGTGGCTGTCAAATTGCAAAGAGGGGAAGAAGATTCAGAATTTTTGCAGTACAATGTGGCTAGTGAGAAAGATCCTAAATATGTCAACTTAGACTCACATTTGACTGAAAAACAAAGGGTTGATTATGGAGAATTGCTAAAAGAGTTTGCAGACATCTTCACTTGGCAGTATGATGACTTGAAGACTTTTGACACAGAGGTGATTCGGCATAAGAGTCCCTTGAATAAAGACACCAAACCATTCAGACAGAAGCTCAAATCTTTCAACCCTTTGTTGTTTCCTACAATGGAAAGGGAAATTAAAAAATTGTTGGATGCTTGCATTATCATTCCCCTCAGGTATTCACAATGGATTGTGAATCTTGTATCAGTCAAGAAAAAGAACGGGGAGATCAGACTCTGCGTCGATTTCAAAAATTTAAATAAGTGCTCTAGGAAGGATAACTACCCTCTGCCCAAAATGGAGGATCTTCTACAGAGGGTGTCGGGATCAAAGGTGATGTCTTTTATTGATGGGTTTTCCGGATACATCCAGATTGCTGTCCATCCGGATGATAAAGAAAAGACTGCTTTTACCACTCCATGGGGTACGTTTATGTATGAGAAGATGCCATTTGGAAAGATGAATGCAGGGGCGACATTCCAAAGGGAAATGGACATTGATTTCGTTGGGGAGAAAGATAAATTCGTCCTGATTTATCTCGATGATATCACTGTTTTCTCAAGCATTCATGAACTTCATTTGCAGCACTTAAAAAGGACATTCCTGAAATGTCGAAGGTATGGCATTTCCTTTAATAAAAAAAAAACAAATTTTGCACTTAAGGAAGGGAAATTACTTGGGCATATTGTTTCAACTGATGGGGTTAAAATTGACCCAAAGAGGGTAGAAGCAATTAAAAATCCATCTCTTCCTCGATCAAAAAAGGGCATTCAGTCTTTCCTTGGGACTATAAACTTTGTCAGAAGGTTTATAGTAAATTTTGCTGAACTCACAAAGCATATCACTGCTATGTTGAGAAAAGACTCTGAGGTAAAATGGACTGAAGAAGCCAGACATTCATTCAATGCCATGAAGGAAGCCATCACAACAACCCCTGTTTTGATCAACCCGGATTTCTACAAGGTATTTTACATTTTTTCATTTGCTTCAAGTGATACAATCCCTACAGTACTTTTGCAGAAAAATGTTGATGATCACGAGTAGCCATTTGCCTTCTTCAGTAAGGTCTTGAGGGACACAGAGGTAAAGTATGAATTGTTGGAGAAACAAGCTTATGCACTTGTCAAGTCATTGAAAGTTTTCAGAGTTTACATTCTTCAGGCAAAGGTAATAGCTTTTGTTCCCTCCAGTTCAGTTAAAGATGTTCTTGTCCAACCTGACATTGATGGCAAAAGGAGTAAGTGCATAGCAAAGTTGATTGAATTCGATGTTGAAATCAAATCGGAAAAACTTGTGAAAGGTCAGGGCCTTGCCAAACTTCTGGCAGAGGAAAATTGCAGGCTTCTTGAAATAAATCTGGTAAGCATTAATGCAGAAAATGTTCATTCATCAGAGGATAAAGAAGGTGAGAAAAAATAAGTCTCAGCTCACTTAGCTGATTGCAAATGGTACATTCATATTATTCAGTTTATGTAGACTTTATCAATCCCATCAGATTTGACAAAGACACAAAGAAGGGCTTTGAAGCTCAAAGTTATAAATTTTTGCATCAATGACAACTTGTTGTTCTGGAAAAATCCCATAGGTTTATTGTTGAGGTGCATAAACCAAGAAGAGGCAGCCAAGGTCATGATTGAATTTCATAATAGTGAATGCGGGGGGCATCACTATTGGAAAACCACTGCACACAAAATCTTAAGATCTGGTTACTACTGGCCATCCTTATTTTCAGATGTGTATGAGTTTGTGAAAACATGTGACAAATGTTAGAGATTCCAAGGTAAACAACAACTGAATTCTCTCCCCCTCAAACCTATAGTGGTCACAGGGCCTTTCCAGCAATGGAGCCTAAACTTCACAAGTGAAATTCATCCGCCTTATAGTGGTCAACACTGGTGGATCCTGGTTTCTACCGATTACTTTACAAAGTGGATTGAGGCTATTCCCACCTGGAATGCTAATCATATTGTCATCATAAATTTTCTGCAAGGAAACATATTTGCCAAGTTTGGCTTCCCTAAGAGAATAGTCACCGATAACACTGTTGCGTTCAAAGATAAACACTTGGTGAAATTGTCTGAAGACATGGGAATTCAGATGGTACATTCCATAGCTTACTATCCGCAAGGGAATGGCTTAGCTGAGTCATCCAACAAGAGTTTAGTCAGAATTATAAAGAAGTTGCTGGAACAAAATGCCAGAGGTTGGGATTCCAAACTGAAGTTTGCCTTGTGGGATGACAAGGTTACATGTAAGAAATCAATTGGTACATCTCCTTTCAAGTTGGTATATGGTACTGAAGCCATATTTCCTGTTCAACTTGCATTGCCGGTTGCAAAATTCTTACAAGAAACTGACTCTGAACCAAGTGATTTGACCAGGACAATTCATAATTTGGTGTAACTATAGCAAGATAGAGAGCAGCTCTTGGAAAAAATAGAATTGCATCAAGAAAGAATCAAAGAAACTTTCGACAAGAAAGTCAAATCAAATGTCTTCAAAACAGGGGATTTAGTTTTAAAGTGGGATGCAGCAAGGCAGGAGAAGGGGAAACACGGAAAATTTGAGTCTCTCTGGACAGGTCCTTTTTTCATAACAGTGGTACAACAGAACAATACCTTTGTTCTCCAAACTCTTTCAGGTGAGGCAGTAGCAGGTGGCCCTTTCAACGGGTGCTTCCTGAAGATCTATTTCTCATAAGGCTTCCTTTGAAGCCCTGTTCTACTTGTACATATTCTTTTTTAGTTCTTTTTCCTTATTTTTGTCATTTCAATAACTCCATGCCCAATGGTACTAGCAAAACTATTTTTCGAGTTTCTGTTTTAAGTTGTAATAAGGCTACTGAGTCTAGCTAGGTTCTTGGTCACCTCACAGTGAGATGCCCATCCCAGTTGGAGCCAAATGTTAGCTCCCAAAATGAACCCATCCCTTTGGTCGCATTTTGTGGAGGATAGCGTGGCTATTGGTAGTTTTCTCAAATTAGTTTTGAGTTTTTCTAGCTGTAAAACTTAGGTTTTGATTTTTGTCTTAGAAATAAGACGACCCATAAAGGTCTTCTCTTTAAAATTTTCATAAAATGCTTTCAACAGCTAATGTGTGTTTAAAACATGAGTGTTAGCTGGTGAAAGTGGTGACTTTCAATAGCTAAGGAGCATCTCTCATAGGTCTGTGCACTGGTGAAAGCGTTACTT
Organism: Picea glauca; assembly: GCA_000966675.3. Lineage (NCBI taxonomy): Eukaryota > Viridiplantae > Streptophyta > Pinopsida > Pinales > Pinaceae > Picea > Picea glauca. The sequence goes on from JZKD02S0869967.1 coordinate 662,581, forward strand.
TTCAAACATCCAAAGAAACATTGTTGTGGGTCTTGCACTGGCGAAAGTGATGACTTTCAACAACTAAAGGGGCGTTTTCCATAGGATTGTGCACTGGTGAAAGAGGTAAGTTTCAACAGCTAAGGGGTGTTTTCCAAATGATTGTGTGTTGGTGAAAGAGGTAAGTTTCAACAGCTAAGGGGCGTTTTCCACGGGACGTTGGCTGAAGAAAGTGGGAATCACGTGTGTTTATCCACGTTTCAAAAATCAAATCATGATGCGATCAACTCATGTCATGCCATCAAGAAAGATGCGCTGATAAAAGTGGATAATCATGAAAACTTGAGTTCCACATCCAAGTCGGATTACAAATCGGATCCAGTTCAGAAACTCATGCTCCAAAATCATGGCGTCGGGGATGCAAGTTCAAATTCATTAGCGCAGGTACAGAAGTTGTACTGCTGGGCTGACAACACCAAATCATATCATTACTTCCATATCACGCATCGCTCATGAATGTTGGTTAAGTTTCTAATGTTAAAAAAAGGAGCTGACTCCCGAGTGCTTTCAACAGCGCAAGACCTCGGCCCGAATAGCAGTTTGTTGCATTGGTATACAGAATCGTTGGGGTTTTCGAACTGCAAATGGCAAGGAGACTCAGTTTTTCTCTACTCAGAAAAGAGTTGGATAGCCTATCTTTTATACAGATGCATATAGAAGTACAAAATTACTTTTCAAATGCAGGTTGCATTGAATTTGTTGAAAGGCTGCAGAACGGTTGTCACCAATCGACAGTAGAGGCTTTTGCCAAAACTTTTGATGGGAATAAGGCTCGTGTTGGATCTTTGGAGTTCATTGTAGATGAAGCTGCCATTGCTGCAACAACTAGCCTACCAAGGTTGGGCCAGAGTTGGTTCAAAACTACTGCCACCAAAAATTTAAATTTCAGAGCTTATTTGAAGGAAGATTTCAGGCACAATGCATGGAAAAAGAGCATGTCGGTTTCCTATCTAGAAGAGGAGTGGAAAGAGCTGTTTAAGGGCATCCAAGTCTACATAACCTCGGAGGGAAGGTATGCAAAACTAATGACGCATCATTTCAATATCCTAGTCCATTTCACCGGTAAGACTCTCCTCAATTTACCTTTTTCTTACATAAGAGTTTAATTAAGGTCTACAAGAAAATCAAGGCTCAACCCATAAGCACGAAAAATACTCTGTGTCACTTTGGCCTTATCAAATTGATAATTCTGGAGGAATTAAGACAACAGGGAAGGAGTTGGAATCATTTTTTATTTTGGGAAGGCTTTGAAACATAGACTCAGCTCATAAATGAACAAGAGAAAGGCTCAAAGAAACAATTGACTCCTCAAAGCAGTTCGAGGAAGAGGAGGACCCTTCCAGGACCTCCAGAAGATAGAATCTCTGGAGTGAAATCCCACAGGTCAAAGAAAAGGTTAAACTTTGAAACCAATATAGAAAAACCCACAAAGAAGCCTACAGAGAAGAGAACCAATATATTAAACTTTCCCTACACAGACTCAGAATCAGAGCAACAACATGAGTGCCCTATCACCAAGAGTCCTGAGAAGTCAACTGGGTTTGCACAAAACTATGAGACCTTCACTCATACAGACGAAGGAGAAACATCAAAGAGCTCTAAATCAAAGAAAACTCAGAAAATCAAGCATCTAAAAGAGGTAATCGCTCAACAAGAGGTTTTGGAACGAGTAATCAAGGAAAGGTACAATAAGTTGTCTGATAACTTCACAAAAACCAATGCTGCATTTGAGAGACTGGCTCGGGAAAGTGTTAAAGAGAAGAAAAGAAAGCAAAAGATCACCAAAGATTACAATAGTCTATGGTGGCTTGCCAAGAACCTAAAAAGGAAGATAAGAAGATTGAAGCAAAAACAAAAGAAAAAGCCCCACCCAAATTTGAAGGTACTTGCTCAAGTTATTGTTAACATGCAAGGGGAGAAATCAGAAACAGATTGAATTTTGTTGAAATTGCATTTTGGAGGTGAAAGTCCATTTTTGGATCAAATAGAACTTTCACCAGTGCAAAGTGATATTTTATGAGCTGTTAGCTGGTGAAAGGCAACGCTTTCACCAGCTAACCAGTGAATTATAAAGCCCGTTAGCTGCTGAAAGCAGGAAAGGCATTTTTGGAAGCCAAGGATAGAACAGGTCAATTTTTACATATTATAAAGGGGTTCCAGAATATCAAGGGGATATCAGATCGCATGCAAAGGACTTAGCATCAGAGGTTCGAGAGAATTTTGGGAACCACATGCAAAACAACTTTCCTTAAAGATCGACTATGAACGTTGAAGAAATCCAACTGCCAAGATAGGTGTCCTACCATGTTTCATTACATCGCAGATCCCAGGAGCTGAAGGATATAGACGACGAATTTTTGAGTTTGGAAACAATCCGAATGATAGTTTAGTTGTTAAATATTTATTATCAAGTTGTTTAGATACATTTGAATTTCTATTTTTAAACACAGATCCATGTTTTTAGGATCTGTAAAACCGATTATAAGAGGCTATAAATGCCTATTTTTGCTAAGATACAAGGGTTCAAACTGGGAGATATTTTATGCTACTGTATAGACTCTTTTTGCAGAAATAAAGTTCAGTTTCCTTTCATTTTCAATATCAGAATTGTCCATCTTTCATTTTCTGTACTTTGTTTCAGTTTAATTTAGTTCATGAAGACTGTTATCTCTTTATTGAGCTCATAGACTTAAAATTAAAGGATTTCCCTCTGTCTTGTATTAATCCCTACATTCACTTGTATTGGCAATCAAGAATAGTGTTCTCCATCCTCTATTTCAATTACTTGATCTGATTATTGTTTCCTGAAAGCACTGTATTTTTAGATGTGTGATGAGTTGTTCCTTACATAAACCATTAAAGACCCCATTGTCCCAAACACATAAAAACCATTATTTCTAAGTTACCAACCATCCTTAGCCTACACCCCTAAGGAGTTTCTTGGAGTGATAACACTATGCAATTTTTGCTATAACTCCTTTTATGAGAGGTTACAAGTACTAACACTTGGAGGAATTGCATGAAACACACTGAAGAACATTTTGTATCCATTTCGTATCTTTATTTATTACAAGTACAAAGTTATGATTATTTCAATTTAGGGTTGTTGACTAATCCAAAACTAGTCATGTTTGAGACAAGCAGTTGATGAGTTGGCACATACCTGAGGTATATAGTTGATGATGTTGGTACATATCGATGAGTCATTGTTGATAATTAGTTGACACATTATTTGTATATACTTGGTACATGGTTGGATGCACTTGTTTATGGTATAGGCTGATTACAGGTTGTTTGGCACAGGTTGGTGCATGGTTGATGCTCTTGTTTATGGTACAGATTGATATTTGTTGAGGATTGTTTCCCATCTTAGTTGGTGCTGAGAATGTAAGTTGATTCTTTCATATATATATGATGCTCTTGTAGAGTTGTACTCTATTTAGTTGTTGCTGAAAAACCCCCGGATTGAAGTCCATAATAAAAAGAAAAATTGTGCATACATCTTGTGTTCCTTGTGGAGATGATTTGTTGTTGATATATGTTGCTGATATTTATTCACATCTAACCAATTATTAATGACAGTAATGAGTAATGAGTAAATTTTGAATGATAACTAATGAGTTTTGTGTAAGAGGGAAGTTTTGGGAAAAATATCCCCACACTCATTCACCCCCCCCTCTAAGTGTGGTAGGTCTGTCCAACAATTGGTATCAGAGTGGGCCTTCACTACATGCCTTAACAAGCTTGAAGGTGATCCATATACACACAAATGGATGATGAAATACCAATCCTTTATGAGGAAAAATATTCTACTTGGAGAATAGAGATGAGAGTATATTTGAAGACAATGGGAGAAGCTATTTGGAAGGAAGCCATTGGTGGATCAGTTCCATTGAATAATAAGTCAAAGTTTGCAGCTCAAAGGAAAGAAAGGAAGAATGATGCATTGGCTCTCAAGACCATTCTTAGTGGACTTTCAAGACCTATCAAAGAGAACATGAGACAATGCGCTTCCTTCAAGGATCTATGGCTAAATCTAGAGGATACATATCAAGAAAAGAAAGAAGATGTTGAAGACCACTCTGTCAAGATCATCAAAGGTAAAGAATCTTTAACTCTTGATTGCATATGTGATGATTTTGAAGGAATTTCAAATAAAGTAAAAGAATCATGTGATGATGTTGGCAAGAAAGAAGATATTGAAGATACTTCAAATGAAGGTAAAGAATCTCAAAAGACTCTTGATTGCATTGATTCAAAATGTGATGATGTTGAATTTTTCTCAAGTGAAGAAGATGATCTAGAAATAGTTTGTGTAAAGTTTGATGATAGTTATCCCATGAAAGGAATAGAAGAAAATATATTAGAACTTAAAAAGGAAATTGAAGAGGGTTTATATAAATATAGAAGTGATCATTTTTATACACACTATTACTATCGTTCGGATACCACTAAAAATTTTCTTACGAGGAGTCAAAGGTACATCTTGATGTTAAAGGAAATGATCAAGGAGAGAAATAAGAATCAACAAGAAGAAGAAAAGGAAGAAGAAATCACAAGACTAAATAATGAAAAATAAAATGTGAAGGTAGATGATGAGATTAGAAAAAGTTTTGAAACTATTGTTCATCTCAAGAACCAAATTGAAGAAGCCAAAAGAATAGAGAAACTATTGAACATTAAAATAAATGAAAAGGAAGGGTCATGTTGTAAGTTAGAAGATGAAATTGTTGACCGTAGAAAGAAGGTGGAAAATTCAAACAAATTCTTGAATAGCTCATGAATATTGGATGAGACCTTGGAGAGTCAAAGATCATCATATGATAAATCAGGTCTTGGATACAAAGGGAAAGATACACGTGTTGAAGAAAGCACCTCAAAGAAGCATGAGGTAAATCCATCAAAGAAGGAAGAAAATGTTGCAAAGAAACCATCTACACAAGGAAAAGAAAATTTCAAAAGAACAAAGCAAGGAAGACATCAAGAATCTATTCTTGGGACACCAAAGCAAAGGTATAAAATTATTTTTCATGGGCATTTTATTCATGTAATGGATATGGTCACAAAGCTTTTGAATGTAGATCTTATGAAAGGAGATATAATGGAAGATTTTATAACACCATGAGGTGTTGGAGATGTGATCAAGTAAGACACATTGTTGTTCACTATAACACTATGAGATGCTATAGTTGTAGTGGATTTGGCCACAAATACCATGAGTGTTGGAACATAAGAAGAAAGTCCATGATGAGAACTTGAAATAGCATGGCTAGAAGAAGGAATGAAGTAAGGAAGGGAGGCATCTTTGAAAATATGGATTCTCAGAGCTCAAGTTCTAAGGAGCAGGGACATCTATAGAAGTGGGTGAAGAAGATAGAGCAACCAGAACATAATGAAATACTGAAGGGAAGCTCAAGTAAGTCATCTATTGAAGCATACGCAGGTGACAGTGGTATCATTCGGGTAAATATGCAAGATGAACTTGTATAGGTCGCGTACATATGTGAGATGTTGTGTAGAAGACCGTGTATATGTGGTAAAGCCTTGAGAAAAAGGCTATGCACATGGATTGTAGCTTGATGTGATGGTATAACACTCTGTTGCAGGGTTTGACATTCTTTGTTGCAGGTTCTAACACTATTTGTTGCAGGTTTTAGTGTTCATATATTGGAGTATGTAAAATAAAATCTCGAGTGCATGACACTAACCCATCAGTATGGATTGATGTTGATATGTTGGTGTACATGGTTGGTACATATTTGAGTTTCATTGATATATATTATGATGTATTATTGGAAGCATATGTTGATATCATGGTGCATGCATATTTCATGCGGATTGGGCTACATATTGGGACATATGGTTGGTGAGTTGATGAGGTGATCATGTTGTACATAATTGTTGATCTATAGTTGATGCATGAGTGGAACTTTTATAGTACATTGGAAGAGGCACCTAGTAGTAGTTTGATTGACACATATTTTATGGAGGATTTGGCATACTTGTATAGGATTCATCATTTTGTGGTATTGGTGCATGGTAATGTACATCTTTGGTACACTCATAGATGGAATATGTTTGATGATACTCAACCATTGGCACTACTTGATTAGAACAACAATTGGTATTTGTTTTTTACATGGCTATGGCACTTGGTTCACGATGGAGACATATCATGAGTGATGTGATGCATTGTTTGGCATATTGGTAGATGCACATGGCTGGCATGTTGGCGGAATCACATGGTTGGTGTATTGGTAGATGCACATGTTGGCATATTGGCAAAGGCATATGATTGATATATTCCATGAATGGTATTTTTTTTGGCACATTGAATGATGTTGATGTACATGGATGATGTACATAGGTGTTTTCCATAATGAGAACACTTTTTTGTACATGGATGTTGTGCATGATGGGCACATTTTGGCACATGATTGATATTTGGATCATGATTCTTTATTTCATTGTTGTTTCATGATGGTTGGTATGGCATGAGTTTGATGCATGAACAGGTCCAAGGACCACTATATGGTATCACATTGGGGAGACATACCCTTAGGAGGAGTCAATCTTCTTCTCATGATTCTAGGAGGAGATATTTATCAGATGCAAACCTAGAAAAGAGCCGTATATTTGAAGAAAGAGCACATAAGGATAATTCTAGGGGGAGTTTTGGTCACAGGGGGAGTATGTTCGATGTATCTTCAGCATTACATCAAAGTGATATCCCTTGTTCAAAATGGGAGAGATTATTCAAAGGAAGTTCAAAGGCATTTAGACAGGGGGAGTAGCACCAAGGAGAGTTCAAGCAAGGGTAGCAGCCCCAAGATGACAATGGCCCTTTGAAATTGACGTTAAAAGGGGAGAGTTATTCACATTGATGTGATTGATGTTTATTGATGGGGAGACATAGTCACCTTGACTATTGATGTAGAGCATGTTGTATCTACATGTTGACATCAATAATCAGTAATTGGTGTTGACATCAATGTTAGTATTTCCATCAATGCCAAAGGGGGATATTGTTGGATCATGTTTTCATTGATGCCAATGGTTTGATTGATTGATGTCATTGATTGATGTCAAGTGATTGATTGATTGATGATTGTTGTAATATAATATGTATTTTCCTTGATGAGAATGCCTAGATGAAGATGGACCAATGAGTTGTCATTGATACATGACGAAGATGGATCGATGTGGTTTCATTGGTATATGATGCATTGATGGAAAAATTTATAGATGAATCATTATTGTCTTATCATGATTGATAAGGTGCACAAATGGATGAACTCCAAAGTGGTCCTCTTATGGTGAAAGCCTTCATGGGAAGACACTTTGCGGATTGAGTTATCCTAGAAGAATTGTTGGAGGACCCATGCTCTCATTATTGTCTTATAATTATTGAGAAGGTGCACAAACAGATGAACTCCAAAGTGGTCCCCTTATGGTGAAATCCCTCACGGGAAGACGCTTTGCGGATTGAGTTATCCTAGAAGAATGGTTGGAGGACCCATGCTTGTATGTGGATTAATGAGATGAAGATCAAGGAAATTGTTGGTGTAACTATCCTAGATGGATAGTGCTTGTCATGCCATTTATGGTGGTATGTGGAATGTCACATAACTCCTCATGGCTTGAGAGTTATAGCCTTACGAGGATGAAGGACCCCCACATGAAGGCTTGACGCCCCCAAGGTCAAAGAAGACAAAGTGACCTAAAAGAAGAAATCATTATTTAAATGATAAATAAAGTGACAAAGTCAAGGTGAATTATTTAAATAATAAAGAGAAGTGACAAAATCAAGAAATGATAAAGTAAGGTGACAAAATCAAGAAGTTATATTTATGGAAAGTGGTTAACCCTAAAAATAAGGAAAATAGGTTAAGTGACCTAGAAATGGGTTAGTATTATTTAAATGATAAATTAAAGTGGAAAATTCATGGTGGATTATTTAAATAGTCAAGAGAAGTGATAACATCAAGAAACGATAAAGTAAGGTGACACAATGAAGAAGGAATATTTAAAAGTATTTTAGAACTTTCTATTTATGGAAAGTGGTTAACCCTAAAATAAGGAAAAAAGGTTAAGTGACCTAGAAATGAGTTAAGTGATGTAAAAATGGATCAATTAAACTAGAGGATGAAAGTATAAATAATATAGCAATGGTCTCTTGTAGATCATCCTTTTTGTGGATCAATGGAGAGCTTCTTGTGAGAATATCTTTTGAAGTGTTGATGGAGAGCTTCTTGTGAGAGATTCTTGAGCATTTTTGGTGTGGAACACTTGAGAATATTGAATATCTATAGGTGAATGAGGTAACCAAGTATATATAATCCCAATTTCAGAAGGAAGGTGAAGAAAAGAGGGTCGGAATTGAAGGAAGGATAAATTCTTTTCATGATGCTTTCTAAGGTATGTTATTTACATGTCTTCTCATCATTTTTGTAATAACGTTTTTTCTATAATGATTCAGACCATGGGATTGATATGAAATTGAGGAAAAATATTTAAGTATATGTGGTAAACAATTCAACTTGTGGGTCGTTGTATTTTTGTAAATACAATGTGTTGAAAATAGGGTTTTTGGCTAGTCCTGAAACTAGTCTAAAACAAGTCTTTCGGGTAAAAATGTCATAACTTATTCATAAGAGATACAAATTTAGCGAGACAAATTGTTTTGGTTATATTATAGTCTATATCATTCTCTGTAATAGTTTCAGATCGATTCAACAAATATTCTGTGCGGGGCACACTCTACAAGGTCGCTCTCTAGAATAATCCAGAATTCAACAAGGTATGCCATTTTTTCTATAACTCCTTTTATGATAGGTTACATGTAGTTCCACTTGGAGGAATTGCATAAAAAAAACTGAAGAATAATGTATATCAGTTTCATATATTTATTCATTATAGGTACAAAGTTATGATTATTTCAAGTTAGGGTTGTTAACTAATCCAAAACTAGTCATGGTTGAGACAAGCCGTTGATGAGTTGGCACATACAAGAGGTGTATAGTTGATGATGTTGGTACATATTGATGATTCATTGTTGATGAGTATTTGACACATGATTGGTATATACTTGGTACATGGTTGGATGCATGTTTTTATGGTACAGGTTGATTACAGGTTGTTTGGCACAGGTTGGTGCATGCTTGATTCTCTTGTTTATGGTATAGATTGATATCTGTTGAGGATTGTTGCCTCATCTCAGTTGTGCTGAGAATGTAAGTTGATTCTTGAATATAGAGCTGGTGCTCTTGTAGAGTTGTACTCTATTCAGTTGTTGTTGAAAAACCCTCAGATTGAAGTCCATAATAAAAAGAAAAATTGTACATACATCTTGTGTTCCTTGCTTTCTTTGTGGACATGATTTGTTGTTGATATATGTTGCTGATATGTATTCACATATAATTGATTATTAATGACAGCAATGAGTAATGAGTAAATGTCAAATGCTAACTAATGAGTTTTTTGTAAGAGGGAAGTTTTGGGAAAAAGATCCCCACAATCATTCACGCCCCGCCCCCCCCTCTAAGTGTGGTAGGTGTGTCCAACACCACCATCATTGGCTTATTGTCTTGACCATATGATTTTGTTTCCAACTTTCCCTTCAAATAAGTTTATTGAGATAAAGAATTGCAGGTATATTAGTGTTGGCTTGTTATGGGATGGATAACGATTATGGGAAAGAGTAATTGTTCATGAATAGGATGATGTGGGGACAAGTGTCAAAAAAGGAAGTGGCATGAGTGGATGCAATAATGTGGGTGGTAGGTATAGACATTGAGTCAAAGTTCTAATGGTCCAACTTCAATTAATAATCAAATAAAATAAATTACCTAAAGTCCCTTTATACTTTTGTATTTTGTGGGGGTGCCAAGAAGTGGTTTTGTAGTAACCCTCCTTTCATCCCACAATGCACCTGGTGATGCCATGCACCCCCGAGAGAAAACCATAGTTTAAATTGCAGGACCACCCTTTGAAATTAAAACTTGTGCAACTTCTCCCCCCACAATCACCCTCAGTCATCGATATCAAGATCCACGATACTTCAGACCCAATCAAATTGGTGCTTCTACTATATTTATCCCTTCCTTAGTTTATCAGGCTGCCAAACCTGTTTAGTATTCTACTAGATTCTGAAATATGATCCATCAAGCTTCCTTGCAACTTTTCGTGGTGCCATAATCCTTAAGGAAATAAAATTTTCTTGCCTGTAACAAGAGAAGTCTATAATCTCTTCACTAAATAAAAAAATTGTTAATTACAAATGGTAAAGTAACTTTGAAATTCAAAGATCTTTATTCACAAAGTCTATCGATCTTCGTATAGCTCTAGTGAAGAAGAACTTAATGGAATTTATTACCTGGAAAATAACAATAATTATTTAAATTGTTAAATTTAGCCAATCATAAACATCTTTATCAATTTGATGGTTTGGTGTTCGAAGGTTTTGAATGTAAGAGGGAAAAAATCTCCCGAAGGCCGAATTCACGGAGAAGTTAATCTATTATTAATCATTTTTATGTTTTAATTAATTGTGTTTTAAACATTGAGCTATCCTTAAGTACTTTAGTGGTTCAAAGTTCAAATTTTTTGGATGTATCATGATAGAAGAGTCACTGTGAAGTGATTAATTAATACTTGATCATGATTAACCTCTATTATTAATTGTTTTATTAACTCCTTTTTACTCTTTTGTAACCCTTATTACTTTGACGCTTTGATACTTCAGTGGTTTGTGAACTCAATATCTGTTAAAAATACTAAAGGGCCATTTCAAAGAGTGACATGGTAGAGATGAAGTCATTCTGGATTATGTGTCAAGAAAAGATAGGTTCCACATGTCACTTGAAAATGTGTCAATCATCCAACAAAAATGTCAAAAATAATTGCCATGTGTGGTCACATGAAATATTTAAAAGACATGTGTCCCATGACGCATCTGTAAATACATTAGGATTTATCATGAGTGGATATATTTGGGCTTTGTAGTTTTGGGTTTTTTTTGTTTAGATTTGTTGGAATGCCTGAAGCTTCGAAGCGACCATTAACTATTTCGTTTTAAAACTCATACAGTTTATAAACTTCAGAGATCATTAGGACCGTTCGATCAAATTAGCATAACTCATCGATGTTATATATTGTGAGCATCTTATTGATAAATAACAACCAATGGATTTATTTCAAAACTAAAGGGAAATTCTCTATTTTTTTTTCTTTTTTTGATAAAAAATTATTTCTAAGAGGTAAAAAATAAATTTCAAAAGCTCAAAATTATTCGTATTCCAACATAATCCCACATGAATATTCATATGGATGAGGCTTTTCTTCTAGATCATCTCCATCTGTCAACACCCCTTGATGACATGAACTCTCAACTGAGCTCATATCCTCTCCCTTGCCCACCTGGAAAATTGGGAATCCTCGTCTACCCTCCTGGTAGTTTATGAGATCAATTGATCTCATCTCATTGCCCACCTAGCAGTCTACAAGATCTCTCCTAGATTTATTTCCCTCGTCATTGAGGTTCTCAACATGAATTAGCCATATTTTTAACACATGTTGCTTCCTTTTGGCCAAAAATTTAAGAACAAGCCATCTGCCTTTCCATTTCAGAGGCCATTCATACCTTCAATGTACCTTTTCCTCCTCTTGCATATTTAATGCTATCTTCTCCATTTCTTCTCGGATTTCACTAAGCTCCTTGTCAATTTATTCTTTGATTTTCTATTGGCGATCTTCTCTTTGAGCACGCTCATGGCCTTCAATATCCACCCTTCTTGCTTCACCTCCAACCCACCTAGTTGTGTACCATTTGTTGCACACCTTGAAATAGTTTCTATAGAGTATCACACTCTATCTCCCTTCACCTATTGTCTACAAGAAAAATACACTCTGATGCTACTTGATGTAGTCAGACTGTCTCCTCTACCTATATAAATCAATTATGTGTCTCTATCTACTCTCCTCTACCTGAAAACAAATTCAAGCTCTGATACCACTTTTGGTGCAACCCCCCTACCCTCCTAGGGATGGAGAAACCTCCCGGTCTTCAATCATTCAGTCACTCAAGTAAAATTGAATCTTTGATCCCTAGTGGAACCCAATTCAATTTTCACATGTCCCTCTTTCTCCAAAGTGCAGGTTATATCAAACCCACAAGCTCCTTCTTGAACCTTTTCAAGAAATTTAACAGCGGACACTGGCTCTCTATCCTAGGCCCCTTCTCCCATGTGACCTCAAGTTGATACTCATGACTAAACCATGAAAGCTACTTCATACTTCAGGATTCAACCTTTTCCACAACAACTAACTCATTTTTTCTCCGGAATCCGAATCAAGAACACAACTGGTGTGAGGATCAACGTTCTCTGTCACTTCTTAGATCAACAACCCTCAATAATTCAGTCTTTGGGATTTGTTTTGTTCTTCTCTCCCCTTTCTTATGGAGCACCTCTTCTCTAAAATACATGGGTCTCCTCCATGTGTCCATCTGGATACAATGGTCTAGATTCACTTTGGTATTCATGACTTTGGTGGAGATTACCCTTTGCTCTATGAAAATCTTCTGAGGTTCTTTCCCATGAACTCTCATATCTATTTCCATGTCCCTCTCAATGATCAACATTCATGATCTACTCCACCTTTTGTAGCTTCGACCATGTCTCACTCCTCTCAACTGAAAACTCTCAGAGAAAAATTCTTTCGGACTTCCATATCTCTTGCCACTTGTTAACCTAGATGATGGATGGTCCCACTTGGCTTTGGGACTTCGACACTTTGATACCATTTCTCTTGTCAATGTCTGGACTCTGATCTAACGTTCTAGATATCTCCTCCTATAGCTTTTGCTTTCTCCCAAAATTGGGAAAATCACATAAGTTTCAAAGATTGTGGCCTTCGATATTCTTCCCGAGAACTTGATTGTTGGGTCTCAATAGTGATTTTCCTCTTGATCATAGTAGGGTGAAATATCTTTACCTATGACACAATCCTTATGCTTGGTTGAGCCTTCAAACAACTTATTGCAATAATTATCCAAGCGTTGGCATGGTGCATTCCTTGCATAGGTATTTCTCCATAGTATTCAACAACTTTGTGAGTCTTCTCCTCTGACACTCCTCTCCTTAGAAATTGAAACAAAATTCACATGTGCACTCCTTGCACCTGATCAATGCCCTCCTGACAGAGCTTCACAAAGTATTCAACAAATCTGGATGTTCTTTCTCATGCACAAAATCCTCTTCTTAGAACTCAGAACATAATTAATTTTATGAACACTTTCACCCACTCCATGCCCTCCTGAAAGAGTTTGAAAGAGTGTTCAACAAATTTTTTCTACACTTACTTTAGCAAATAATTTACTTCAAGCTATTCAACAACCTTGTCTCTTTGCACCTCCTCTGGAAAATATCTCGCCTAAGGTGTTCAAAAACCTTGAGGATTCCCCCTTTTGAGTTTTAATTTCTCTGGTGTGCCCTCCTAGCGTGTTCTTCTTGTTACACATTTTTTAGTCACTCTGGTGATGTTTCTACAACATCTATTTAGGCTTCCAAAAGAACCTTTCCCCGTGAGAAAAATAACTTGCTTCCTCTTCTACAAAACATTTTTTTAGAAGTTCGTTGCAGGTTAACCATAAGGTACAGTGCGGAAATTCTTGATCATCACAGTCTACTTTGAAACTAGTTTGCAACATTTTCGTGGGCTATCCTATAGCCAGGGTGTGACATTGTTAAAAGACTGATAAACAGTCTAAATTCATGAAATTTCTAGAAGAGATCTTCTAGAATATGAGGTGGCATCCATTTGGTTGGGATCATACTTGCTTCTCTGATTTGGTGGGATCATTCTAATATCTTTAACCATCTCTCCTTCTCCTGTATAATGATGGATTTCTTATGGAAAAGGCTAAGAAAAAAATCATTAAGCAATAAGTAAGAAAACAAGGAATGATTAAGGTTGAATAGAATGAGAATTGTGTGAGGAACTCTAATTCTAACACTTGAGGGCTTCATTTTGGTGAAGGAAGTTATTTTGGATCTTCTTCATGCAAGATTGGAGAAAGTGTGTGTGTTAGAGAAAAGGGGCACTGAAAGGAAACCTTGCAACATCAAGGCTATTTGGTTGTATCTTCCACTTTTACTTAATATAATATAGTGGCATGTTTCTTTCACATAAAATCATTCTCATTTTATTGCACGATTCCTTGATCATGTGCATAAGTTTTCATTGAATATACTGTTGTTTATTTCACTTTGGTTGCTTTGTGTTTCATTGTAGCATCAATATTACAAGAGCACCAGAGCGGAATAGGGACCAAAAAGATATAAGTAAGTGAAATATAAAGGTATGTCACTCATCTCTTGTTTGATAGTAAATTCAATGATTAGAGCTTAGGGAAAGGGCCATGTCCTATATTGTTTTGTTTTAGATCTAGGTGGATCTAGGGAGATCTGTTTATGTCCGCATTCACAAATTTATCCAACAACACTTCTCTAACTTGAAAGAGTTCAGATGCACACTCCTTGCATTGGCTACATAGTTTCCAATACTATGTTGTGCACTCCTTTCACAACCTAAAGAACCCAAAACAACTCAATGAACTCTCAAATAGATAATTCTATATTTATCCTATAGATGAAAACCTATCTCATACATATACAACATACATTCGTAAACACACATATAATATTCATAAAACACATAAACACACATAACGAATCTCATATAGGAATTTTTTTTCTTTCTATTAATATGAATGCATGCTTAAATTGTGTGCAAAATTTTGGACTACAACAGAGTCTTTTCTCTCCTCTCCTTCCCTATCAACTATCAAAACCCTTCTCTCCTCTCCTATCAACTATCAGAACCCTTTCTTGGGCATATAATCACTAGCAAATTTGGGTCATATTTCAACGGCTCTTTCGATGCTCTTGCGACATTATGTCGTAGATATTGTGACGAATCTTGAGTCTCTCAAGCATCATTTCATGTGATGTGGAAATTTCGACGAACTTGAATTAACGTCGCAAGAGCGATGACCATAGGGAAATTCTCACAATTGCAACAAAAAAAAATATCATTGCCAATACAACAATATAGGCAAACTAAGTGAAACCAAATGTTCGTCGCTATTGTGAAAACCACATGGTATATAGAGACAAACAAATTTTGTTGTTTATATAGCAAGTTCGTCGTAGAATTTATATTTTGCGTTGCAATTGCAACGACAATTTTCGTGGTCTATATAGAAAATTCATCGCACAATTTTTATTGTCATCGAAATTGCGACGACAACTTTTCTTGGTTTATATAGCAAATTTGTCACAGGATTTTTATTGTTGTCGAAATGGTGACGTCAACTTTTCCTGGTTTATATAGAAAATTTGTCCCAGGTTTTTTATTGTCATCAAAACTACGACATCTTTTCTTGGTCTATATAGAAAATTTGTTGTAGAATTTCTATTCTGCGTCGAAATTGTGACGAAAAATATTTATTTTAAAAAAATATTAAAAATATTTGTTTGGGGAAAATAAATAAAATTTTATTTTTGAGCAATCTTGTGGGAATATTTAAAATTAAGGGTTTATTGGGGGAATCTTTAAAATTAAGGGCCATTCCATTTATTGGGAATATTTAGAAATATCATTCTAAGTACAAAGCTTGAGGGAATCTAGTTGGGCAAGGCCATTGTCTTCTTATTTGTTTAATGACTCATACACAATGGTAATTTCCTTGCAAACTTACCTTTCTAACATTATTTTTAATGATTACATGAGAAATAGTTCACATTTGGGAAAAAAATCAATGTCATAGAACGTTTATCCATCTTAATTTTTAAACTACATGTTGGAGGGTGAATTATCCATGACAAACAAACATGTTTTTAAATGGCATGTTGCAGGGGGGATCACAACATCCCCTCTTTACCTACAAACAAAACAAATCTTGAATCTTTGCTGATAATCACAACACCCTTTCTTTACCCATCAACTAACCAAACCTATTTAACATGGGATATTATTTGATTATATATTGTGTATATAAACACCTTTTTTTCCTAGGAAGAAAATTAAATTTGGATACTACAATGAGTTTGCGACTAGGATTGGAGAGTGAGGAGTTTTACCTTAGGTCAATGTTTGTATTGTTGGAAGATTGGTTGTTGTCATTGATGTCAACCCTAGTCATGGGTTTCAGACCGCAATATTGATAAAGGTATTTGGACATGAAGGACAATGAACATGCATATACAAAACCCATGGATGGATAGTATACATCATGTTTTTTTCGGTGGTATGTGGAACGTCATGTGGATCCTCATGGTTGAGGAGAAATTAATTTTTGAAGATGACAAAGTGATTTGAAGAAGGAAGTACATGTAGGCCCTGAAGATAATTAAAGAAAAGAATTACAAAATAAGAAAGTGTCAAGTCGGCCCTAATGTTAAAATGAAGTGACATAAATGGTATAAATAAACATCATTATACATTCATTTTTATACAAGTTTAATTTCAGAGGAAATAAGGAGTAAAGAAGGACAAATTTCAAGGGAGGATGAAGTCTTTTGGTGATGTGTTCTAAGGTATGTTATTTTTAGGTCATCTTACCATTTTTTCTATAATTTTTTTTCTAGAACGATTCAGATGTGAAATTGCTATGGTATTGAGAAGACATATCAAGTTACCTCTGATAAAAATTTCAGCTCTTGATTCACTATAATTATGGAGATACACTCTGTGGAAGATAGGGTTTGTGACGAGTCCTAAAGCTAGTCAATAAACAAGTGTTCTGCGTAAAACGGTCATAACTTCTTCATAGAGAATACAAATGATGTGGGACAAATTTCATTGGAAATCATATGGAATTTGGTTTCTTTTGTGTGATTTTCATAATGGGATGTTAAATATTGAGCGTGGGGCATTCTCTACAAGTTCGGTCTCCTGAATAGACCAAAATTGAATAAAGTTTACCATTCTTTCTATAACTTGTTTTTGGGGAGGATTCAAGGAGTGAAAATTGGAGGAGTTTCAGAGAATACATTGAGTAATATTATATACAGGATCAGAGTACTCCAAGAATTGAATAATTGTAAAAATTGAAGAAGTCTCAAGAAACATTATCAGGTTCTATGTGATGATTGGTTGATGGTGATGATTTAATGTAAATTTTTATTATCTCTCATATATTCTTGGGTGGAAGGAAGGGGCAAGGATGGAGAGTTCAACTCTATCTTGATATTGGAGGATTGTATCTTTCTCTTGGATTTTTATCCCTCCCTTTACATTTGGAAGATGTAGCTACCTTTGGAATTCATTACTTCCCTTGAACAATAACTATTGATTATTTCACATATATTGTGCATGGTGTATTGTGGTGTATTGGTGTAACTCTTATACTATTGTTCATTGGTCATTGGATATAGTTGAATGGTTTAAGTATAAGTTGAAAAAGGTTTTAAATTTTACTTGATACTGATTCACCCCCCTCTCAGTATCAACAATTGGTATCAGAGAGGGTTACCTTCAGTACAATTTAACCACT
>JZKD02S0869967.1:702878-721819 GCA_000966675.3 Picea glauca
TTCCAACAGTTCACAGGTATGGTCATAACTGTCATCGACTAGTTATAGCAACGAACTGATATCCTTTAATTAAAAGAACGATGTGTAAACAACCTCCATTGTAATCAGATGAAATCATATCGACTCAAGAATCTTTACATAGTCAAAGGACAGAGGCACGATAAAATCTACAGATTCATGAACTGAGCAATAATCCACACCAATATTCACGGAGTTAATTATAGAAACAATATCGTAACCTTAATTAGAATCCAATTCGAATAAGTTGCAATCAATGAGAATTAAATCAGTTGCGATTCGGTTTTGTATCAACAGAAAAGTATGAAATTTGGTCGAAGGAAATTGAAACAGTTAACCCATTTATTAATCATAGTCATATCATAACCAATTCGAATTATACCATTGACTGTATTCGAAATTTGGGATACCAACAACAGTCCATTTTTTTAAAATATTAACAGCTTGCCTTATCAACAGAGGATCGAGCTAAATTTGAACAATCATATCTATTCGATGATCCATCGAATCAATACCAAATCCAATCGAATCTCAAACGATAACAAAAATTGATTTATAAAACAAACATTATATACAGCAAAGCATGCTTATGTAACAGAGCAGGCGAAATATGTACACAGAGAGTAATATAAATGAGTGAAAATTATACCATCACAATTGTTGGGACTTATGTCAATTTTGAATTGACAATTGCAGTAGCAGACTCGACATTTTTGAATAGGATTGAACCCGTGGTTCGTTTCTTCTTATCGGAGGGTTGCACCTTTGCATTCTAACCAGTGAGCTTTGCCACTTGGTTTTCCAAATCATGGATTCTGGATTGCAACATAGGTACATCCAAGTAGTATCTTTCCACCCATAACCCACATTGATCGCAAGGTGCAGCAACAGGTTGAGCAGTTGAGGGTTTCGATGATTCACCAAGGGTTTCATGAGGTGGTTCAATACTAGGGAACTCAGGGTTATCCTGCAGACAAGGAGGTAAGTTCTTGACAAAATCATAAGGAGGTTTGTTACACAAGCCTTCTAAGTAAGGATACTCATCGGCAAGAAAATGTTCAACTTCAGAATTAGAGTCTTCGCTGACCACGATAGGCTCTAATTTAACAGGGGGCTTGGGTTTATTCCTCACCATGCGAGAGATTAACCTTGCATTTTTCTTGCCTTTCGAATTAGCACCAGTCTTTGGTTTAGGCTTTTTGGTCGCAGTTTTATCAACTTCGGCATGTTTATTCACAACCATAGGCAAATTTGTAGGTGAATCGGGTTGGGGTTTGGGTAGTAAAACACTATAAGGCATAGGGGTAGGTCTGCTTTCGGTCACCATGGGATTAGCCACCTGTGGAGGGTTTGATTCTTCAAAGCCATTACGGCTGAGAAAATCATGCCAAGAATCACGATGTAACCCTAAGTTGTACACCAATATCATTTTAATCAACTCCAAATGGAAGAGGCTGGTGTCATATTGGCTGTGCTTGTACCTTTTAGCCATTTTGAACAAACTTCTATGCAAATAATGGGGCATACTATACTCGAAACCCATAAAAACCATTAATAAACACAGGTGAAACAAGAAAATGAACCCGTACCTGCCTTCACAAGTAACGAATTGCTTGATAATCATCAAGAGATCATACCAGCGGGGTTTCAACATCTTGGAAGGCAAACCTCTGTCGCATGAATTCACTGTCCGAGACTGAAATAACAATGTCCACAGGACATCGTCTACCTTGCAACTTTTCGACCATTTTTGTCCCGAGACAGGCAGGCTAGTTGCCAAGCTGAGGAACTGTTCAGTGATTTCAAGTTGGACATCTCCAAATTTGGCTCGGCAACCATCAAATGATAATGGAAATTGCCGAGCCATAGTGATGTTGTAACCATCAAATTTCCTTATAAATGGGAGCCACCGAAATTCTTCCAAGTCGCTATACGCACCATCAAACGTTAACAGTGCTTGGCACCCATTGGGCTCTGCCCTTACGACAGGAGCCATGGCTTCTGTGCATGGTGGGGTTTGGACCGAACAAACAAAGCACAGGGTCAAAATCGATAGGGTTTAACAACTTTAGCGCTCAAAGAGGCAGGAATTAACTGCATGCATGCGAAGGTGGTGGGATTACCACCGCCATGCAATGTATTAATGACTGTGTACAATGTTGTTCTATCCAAAATCATAATCGTTTAAACCATATGTATCGGCCAACCAAATAGGTGTACAAACATATCAACGTGCCATTCATCCGAAATATAACCAACACCATATGTTTTAATCATACGCCAAGTGTCCAGTTCTTTTAAACATGACATCCAACATTAACCAACGATCTGTCGTGTCAATCAAACGTTTTAAACCCGTGTTAATTCAATCATGCCAAAGCATAGTTTAAAACTATGATCGCTCAATGTAATATCAACTCATAAAACAATACACCAAGCATCGATTCAAACTATGGAAATCCAAAAGATTAATCCATGTGCCTTTGCAAAACTCAAACCATTGCCATTTTATATAAAATCAG
This sequence comes from Picea glauca, assembly GCA_000966675.3. NCBI lineage: Eukaryota > Viridiplantae > Streptophyta > Pinopsida > Pinales > Pinaceae > Picea > Picea glauca. The sequence goes on from JZKD02S0869967.1 coordinate 705,419, forward strand.
ACTTACGATATTGCCAATGTGTTTTTAGCATAATCGAAGTGTAAAAACCTTGCAACCAATGACCATATGAAAATGATAAGTTAAGAGTTTAAAACAATAACGACTAAAGAAAAGAAAACCAAAATCAATCACAACCTTTATAGAGTCAAAGGTAACTAGTAAATCTTCATGCTCAATGGCTTAGTAATCAAACAGATCCAAATGCGCAATCAAGGTAAGAGTATAAGTTTTGAAAAAATCTTTTGCAGTGATGTGACAAACCAATGGTCAAGTGTCTTTCAGCAAATCAATAAAAGACGACGACAGTCAAAACAACAAGAGAGGTGTTTTCACACTTTCAGTTGTGAAAACTGAAATGAAACCAAATTGCAATTGTCGCAAAAATGAATACGATGTATTGTAGCACAATGCGACGATGATTTGTCGTTAATGAGACAAGGGGTGTAGGCATCTTTTTAGGGAAAATTAAAAAAAAGAATTGGCTGCCAACAAAATTGCAATTTCAACAAAGATTGTATGGATAGAATCTAGTGAGGGAAAATCACAAAAGGTCAAAATCATTTAACATTTATCCTTATTATATAATTCGGTGGCCTCTAATTTACCACATGTTGAACTTGAAATATCCTGTGTTATTGGAAGGGAATACTTCTCTATAACTAATTTAGTGAAACATTGACCTAACAACTTAATCAAGAGGATAAAAATCTCAATTGAATAGAAGGATATATCCATCATATTTTTGTGTGATACCTCATCTAATAAAATAATTAAATGAGCCAAAATAATGTTGGATAGAAAAAGAGATATATGTGTTAAGAGGGTGGCTTACTTGTAAGTCTTAATTCATGTTCTTTTCAAGGTTGTTTAGTTTAATCAATTAAATTGTGATTTAGAAATGAATGAGTCAAAACCTACCATAGCTAACATAAGTTGAACCCTTAATTCATTGTGGTATAAATTTTCCTTGTAAATCCTTGAAGCAATACATCCTAGGATTTTGATCCCCCTCACCAAATATGGTTATTATAAATGAAAATGAAAATGAAAATTGTCTAAGGTAGCATAACCACCTAAGAGTTCCAAACAATCAAAATATTGTATTTAATTTAAGAGGGGCATTGCCATCATGATCATCTTAATTATCATCGTCATTATATGACTATAACCTAGTTCATGTATAAATGAAGTCATTTAATATTAGTAACCCCACCCTAAAATGTTTCTAATGACAATGATAAAAGCACCACTAATACATCATCAATATACTAGCAAACACCAAAATCTACTTGGCATAACCTACACTTTGATGGTGCTTCATAGGGATTGAAAATAAATGATGGTGTCATCCAAGACAACCAAAGGGCGCACTTGGCATTGGCATACTTTGGTTACATGTGCAATAAAAAGTAGCAATGTCGAGGCTAAGTTCAAAACCTATTGCAGGTTTTCAACTTAGCAAGGGATCATCTACAAATACAATATGTTATAAAATAACTTTCAATAGGTGTGTATTAGGAAGAAAACACACGCATTTTCAATTTCAAATATATTTGATTGAAATGAGTTACTTTCATTATATGTATTATTGGATTTGAGAAAAGGAGGCAAAGTCATAGGATACATTTCATGAAGTGGAAGCTTATATCTTGTGTTGAAATATTAGATGGACTCCGTATGTACATTGCACAAAACTCCTACAATTTCAGCCACATGATAAGATTCACCATAAGAATTTTTTAATGTTTATTTGAATTTAAACCAACTATGGATTATTCAAATTGGTCGGACATTATACCAATCCCACACTTTTCCTTCAAAATTGAATGGAAATAACCTACAAAAAACATCTTCATGAACAATGTTATGTAAACATAATCTTGCATTCATAATTTATAATATTCTAAAGTGTGGTAGTGTTTCCTTCACCATTAAACTTCGACAAAATATTTTCTACCATTCTTGGGAGTTCATATAAAGGCCATTGCAATCCTGATGTAGTATTGGAATCCCATGCGAGTATTTGGAGTAGAGCATGAGCAATAAATGAAAACAACATGTATCTCTACACAAGATACCTTGTCATCCACTCTTCTTCTAGCACCAAAATGTTGGCATGGGAAAATGTTCTATGAAAATCTCATGGGTTCACTAGGAAAAAGGGACCAATTAGACCTTCCACTGTTAAAAATGGTGAACCCTTTGGTTATAGCTCAATTGTCATAATATGTTTTCTTCTTAAATAAATAAATGCAACTATCAAGCAAGCAAAATTTAAAATTAAATGAAAACTACTCTAATCATGTGGGAGTGATTTTAATAACTAATTGACATGAAACAAAAATATAGGTACAAAGAGTAGGTAGAATAGTCCACCAACTATGGCATAAACACCAAACCCAAGGAAAAATCTAAGAATCTAGAATAGACTACAAATCACCCATAGCTTGCCTACTTCATGCCAACTTTGATGTAAAACAAAGGGAGAATTACAAAACATCAGTACAATAGTCCACCAATTGTCATTTATACAAAAATCCTAGGGAAAACTCCAAGGACTAAGGATAGCCTACAAATCACCAAAAGCACACTTTATTCACATCAAGTTGTTAGCATGTGAAAGATAAGTGAGCAATAAGAAAGAAAAAATAAAATAATCCACATGATACAATGTTACAACCCACAAGCATCGAGATACCTAGGAGAGTATATAATAACCCACAACCAATCATATATCTAAAAAACATAAAGAACTTGGTTGAAAATGGCTTTTGTATTCACATAAGAAGATAACTTACATTACAAAGAAAAATACCCCTACAAATGTGCACATGATTTTCCTTTATACAAAATAGGGAGACTCTTAGACCTTCCAAATGAATTTTAACCTACCAAGTGACCTTTGGTATCCTAAGTGACTCTCCACATTCTCTTTCTTCTCTCTCTTGAAATTTCTTTTTATGACTAAAAAATAAAATTAACTAATAATCAAGTCGGTCATATTTGAAGTATAACAATTTAGGTGAGTGAATATTTCACTCAACATATTCTCATGTACATTAACCATAGTCTCAACCCTTTCCCTATGAATATCCAACAAAAGTTCCGTTTTCAATCTCTTGTTGGACAATTCATTATATGATCATCTTAGTCTTTCAAATTTTTTAACAATGAGAACTTTGCAACTTTCTAGCACCGGCTCATTGATATCAAGGATTTTATTGGCATTAAGTTTCCTTGAGTCCATTCTCTAAACAACCCTTTATATACTCTTACCAACAATTCCCTCCACTATGGCACCATTTTTCTACTCTTTACTGACACTTCCCTCGAATATGCTTTGCTCATCACATAGTTGAAGATAGTCATTATGGCTAGTGACCAAATTCTCTTCCTTTGAACATCCCTTGGGAATTGAGCATCCATATTATTAGGATTTGTATTTCATATAGCTCAAATTTTTTTACATCACTGATTCCTAACTCCTCTTTTGGTAGATTAACCATTGTGATTTCATTTTCAATATTGGAGCTTGCTCTAGCTACTTGGTGGTTGTGATAAAAATGGTTCTAAACATTACAAAGGGCTTGATTGATGGCCTTGGATCCACTAGGTTTGGAGAAAAGACAACTTAAGTGTGCTTCCTTCTTCTATATTCTACCTTTTCATAATCCAAATCTCTTCTATATAGCTCCTCTTGATCATGCTCCCAATGACACAATCTCTAAACTAAGGATTGAGATACAAATAATTTCTCAATGGCCACTTAATGAGGATCATTTAATTTGATCATGTATAAGAGAATATTGTATCGTTTGTATTCCAAGGATAATTTATCCCCAACAATCACGTCAAATATTTGATAACTGTTGATTTTTAGTGGCAACTTTGGCGAAAGTTCTTTCTTGTTCTTTTTTATTGTTTTTGTTGCCCCATGTAGTATATATTACAAGGTTGCCTAGTCTTGGATGGGAAATCAAATAGAGACATTATTGGGAAGTGTGTTTGGATTAATTAATGTCCCATATATCCTAATATAATAGAATCTCTGTAGTAGGTACCAATAATTAATTTTCTTCAAGAATTCAATGGACTATGGTGAAAATCATAATAACTTCTAACCATAGATTCTTTCATACAAGGGAGCCAAAAAAACATTCAAATATAATAGAGTACTTCTGCATGGATTATCCAAAATCCTTGGAAATAATGATGTACAAGTGAAAAGGAAGGCTACTAGGTGGGCTTGAAACAAGAGAACTCTTAGCTCACATATACACAATACATAAGATAAGATGCCATGTAAAACTCAAGTGCACCACTATATAGGGGAGTTTTAGCCTTTGGAATACATTGTTCAAGAAGATTAGATATGAATTCTACCTAATAAAATATCATCCCATGCTTGATCACCCTATGCATAATCAAAATCCATCTTAACCATATGTATCTAGTGCCTCGTCTACCATACAAGAGGTTCAAGATAATTTCTAAGGCTTGAAGTTCCATTTGCAATTTTTTTATTAAGTGTACCTTACATGTCATAGTTTGTAATGGATTAATTGAAAACCACCATGCCTTCACAATGTTATAAACATCATGCATTTTACTAAAATTTTGCAACCACCAAAGGTTTACTGACATTGTGGGAGGTGAGAACTCATACATCCTTTGAAGAGTATCAACGCCATATTGCTCGATTATGCCATCACTCTATGATTTCAATGTTCAACTTGTTACATATGCATTCTCAATCAAGGTATTTAGCATGCTTATGCATGGAAACAATTCCTCTTTGTATCCCACCTTGTGGAATCACAAGACCTTAACATTGAAATCCTTGGGTTCCTGTCCTTGTCTTATTTTTCTGCTCACAATGATATGTGTAAGGTTCAACATAATTGCACATATCATAGAGGAATGAATAAGTAGGCTTTGAGGAAATGTTGAGTAGCAACACCGTGTCCATGAAACAATGAAAAGAAGGGTAATTCTCTTTGTCATGTGAGACACAATGAAAAGAAGGGTAATGCTATGAAAAAATATTATAAAATGATTGACATGGCCATTTCCAACCCCTCATATTTAATCCTTAAAATTATTATTTCTTCTTCCCAAAAATTTCTTTTTGCATGTTTCACCAAGTTTAAAATTTGCACACTGCTTGGAAAAAGATGTTTGCTACATGTCACGTGTCACAAGACTTTCAATGTTGTATATATCATGTCACAAGATTTTGGAAGTTTCATATTTCATATTCAAGTTCTATTTGTTTCCTAGACTTCATATCCCAAGCGCAAGTCACCAGGTCTTGCTTGCATTCTCACATCTTGAATCAAGGAGTATTGAATCAATATATACCAAGTTTTATAAGAGAAGCTGAAATTATCATTAAGTGTATAACAAAATTACATTCACAAATATATACAAGTCATAGAAATAGGCTTGTGTATATTATCAGATGAAAACGTACCCATAATGTCAATGCATTATATGCGTCATTACATGTTCAGCTATATAATGTACATCTAACTGTCTTATTAAATTATTACATGACATCATGAATTTCTTTTAGTCTTTTTTTGTGCTTTCTATGTCTTAAGTAATTCATCCATATCCATGTCTTCATTTACTGGGTTCTCTTCAATAGATGATGTTGTTTTATTCCTTTCATGCTGAGTACATATGGTCTCATACCCATGATGTGGATGCTGCTGTGAGGGACCATCACCTAAAAAAATAAAAAATATTAAATTTATATGCCCAACTTTTAAATATCATTGAAGTAGTTCATTAATATTAAAAAAAAACTCTTCAATGTAATTGTTTACCTGTTCATCTAGTCAGCACCATTGGAATGGTTGTCATTCTGTTCACCTGATCTTTAGGTCGAGGGGGATCAACTATGACATTCTCTTCCATTGAAACGTCAAAATTTATAAGTACAAAATTATTAAGTATATGGTTAATATCTAGAAATTTTACCATCGTGGGCCTTGGTCATAGAAACATCTTGGGGCTGCATCTCACTGGGATGGGGATATTGGGGAGCACTATGATATTCTGGATGCATTGTACTATCAATGTTCTATTGTCCAATACTAATGGTTTCTTGATAATGTTGCTCCCCTGATTAAAACAAAGTAAGACATTAAATTATGGACGATATCAAACATTTACGTATTTTATAAGTAACGAAAGGTTAATGCGGACTTATTTTTATTTACCTTATCCTACAAATTAGATATTGGGGTCTACCCCATGAATTTCCTACGATCAACTACGACTTTATAATTATACTTGTAACCAAGTTGGAGGTCTTCCTCCGTGGTTTCAGTTTCGAAGTCGTTGCCCTGCATTGCATAAAGGTATGGTTTTTTAATGTTTTTGGATGCAATTACCTTAAAGTTGTAAGGTGATACAAATAATATTCTTAAGATGTTTGGGTACTTATGATTCGTGACTGTAACCTCAAGTAGCCACCCTGGCCTGGCTTGTGTTGGCCATGTTTGGCAATCCTTTCTTTGGTTGCCTTCGAAGTGTCAGGAAAAATATCACGAAAATTTTCAAGTATCTTATATACAACCACACTTTTATTTAGATCTAAAGAAAATAAATATGGTATTGAAATCAAAAAATTGTAATTTACCGTGGTGTACCAGTTATTTGTTCTCCTGATTTTTTTAAAATCTTCTCTTTTGCATCATCAATGATCACCTTCCACTCCCTCTCTGGAATTGAGGGAGGATGCTCATACCTAGGATTTCCTACCAATCTTCATCTATAAACATCCCATGTATATTTTAAATATTCACCCGTTGCATATGTGACCATTTTTTTATTGAACATGTCTACTCTAAAGAGGCCTTCAATATAATCCATAAGTTCCTTTTTGAGGTTGGAATTCTGGAAATTCCACCTCATGGATAAGGTTGCCCCAAAAATGGACAACGTCTTTCTCTCTAGGTGCCTATAAAAAGGGTCGTTTCCTACACAAAAATATATGATCATTAATTTAAAATTGATTATCTAGATGATTTCTGTATGAAGACAACATTAAACAATTAAAGTATGAATTAAAAAAACTTGGGAGTCTTGATTTTTTTAATGGAAGTCCATTATCGTCGATAAAAAATGTGCATGGAAGGGTCCCTGTGACTGTCACACGTCTAGCTCCAGGAAATGCAACCATCTCAACCACATCACTATGATCCTCATCTCTGCCACCATTTCCAGACTTTGATCGAGGTGTGGATGTTTGGCGGTGCATGTCATGGATCCTATCTAAATTAGGTGTGGAGTATGGGGAAGTAAATAGTGCTCTAGCAGTTGTATGACTTCCTACATCAGGACTCTGTAGCATCTTTGTAGCACCACTACTACCAACACCAGGTTGAACAGGCTCCAAAAATTCCTTTATAAAAAAAAATGTTTTTTCGTGAGATAATGTAAAAGTTAAAGAAAAAAGTATCATAATTGAACATATGAGTACATTAAAAAAAAAAAACTTTCAATTATTGTTATTTCCTTATATGTGCTAAGTTGTGACATAAGAAGCTTGATCTTTTCTTTGACGTCAAGAGTTTGTTCTGGATGATCTAACAAGATAGCAAGTTCCTTGTTAGCTTTAATGATATTTTTTTTTATTAAGACCATTAGATCAACACATGAATAAAATCCCTCCTCATCGACAGAATCATGATCCACATGGCCTGCAGACTAAATATAATTTCAACAAAAAAAATGTTATTTCAATAAAATTATATAAGAAAATAATAAAAACAACCTAAAATAAAAGTGGAAATTAATAAACATTTACATGTTCTGTGGCTGGCCCTTTTCCACGATCATCCTGCCACATTATAATATAATTAGAACCCCCAAATATTTAAAAAATTGTTAATGATAACACAAATTAAACAATGTTAAAGATAATATTTACAACAATGTTAAAAATAATAAAAAATATAATGCAATAAGTAGAGGTTTCTTAAAGAGGTGTTGCATAAGAACCTGCACACTATTAGTCAATGTTTCTTTTTGATTCAAATGGTAATCCACTAATAACTCTTCTCTGGGAGCTATCTTTTTTATTGCACACAGAACTACCCAATTCTCTTCACGTCCCTCATATATGCAATTCGGTTGATTGTTTTTTGTCCCAAGTCATGTGCTGTTTATAAACCTTGCGATATTGTCAGAATCTTAAGGCCTTCCATCAATATAGATAATTTCTCCCTTATTTTTATCCGTGTTTATTAGTTGTATATAATTTGCAGTGAGTGAATATATCTACATACTTCTCATGTACCAGAACATCTGCTTCCAATCATTATAATTGTAACATGGTCTGACATAGTCCATCAATTCAGTTACTGTATTGTATTTTATAATTATTCCATCCATGGAAAATAGCCCCAAGCCATGTAGGGTGGAGGGTGCAATGTGATATGTCCTATTGTTGACAACGAAGTCAACATCTATAGGAGGTAGTTCCTTAGGTAACCATTGTTTCACCAGATGCTTATACCTAAGTGGAACATCTATGTCTCTTATGCTCTCATCATCATAATATCACGATCCTCCTTCGGATAGAAAACCTTTCATGCATCTACAAAGTTTTATTCTGACTTTTTCACCTCTAGTCCTTGTTTGCTTATCATATCTACTAGATGCAGTCACATTTCCAACCTCTATTTGTCCTAAGATTTCCTCACTTGATGAAGAGATATACGACAGGTACTTGTTTGGTTGTACCTTTATATGCATGTGCACCTGTTGTTAGGTAGTAGTCCATCATCATATTCAGAGTTCTAAATAAAATATTTATATCTTTAGTTTTGGATGCACAATTAGACTAGGGTGCAATTACTAATATTAGTTGTCAACCACCTAGTTTAATGTGATATCCCTCTTGATTTTGGACATATTAAGGACATATTAATGTGATAACACTAAGGACATTATAAATTTATCATATGGATCTAAGAAAAAAATAGTAGTAAGTTTGTTGTTTGTTGAATTTGTGCAAATTAGAATTATTATAAGAAATGTCCATTGAAGATGAGGTTCAATGCTATGGAGTAAGAAATCCAACCATCAGTTGGTGTGTTGAAAATCTTTGGAGCTTTAGTTGGCAATATGTCTAAGGAAATCCAAGAGTAGAACTATACAAATACTACTTTTGTTCGATACACGAGTAGAACTATACAAATATTAGTTTTGTTCAAGCCAAGATTAGAACTACACAAATATTAGTTTTGTTCAATCCAAGTTGAATAATAAGTTAGTTATGACGATAAGAATAAGATAAGAATAACATTCTCCATTGACCTTGTGTAAAACATTCCATTTGGTGTTTGTTTCACTAAGTGTAAAGAACAATGTTGGAGAATTATAAAACATAAGTTAGGTATGATCTATTTGTTACCTCTTTATTACCTTTTATTTTAACTGTATCCATATTTTGTATTGATAAAATGAGAAATTAACCCAAAATTGATGCCATTAGACACAAAATCAATCCTAAGGCCAACTAAGGAGAAAAAACAACACACGCTAATTAATCTAGGAGTCAAGCATGCAAACAAACCTTCTCACAAAGAAGCACTAGTTGGTGATGGAATCCAACATCATAGAATCGATGGTCAAAGGGGATGCATTTCAGTGGGTGGGAAAGTTACGTTGACAACCTGCTTAAAGAACTAATTCCCTGGTGCAAGTTACCTCATCAAGCAGTGAGAAACCCTCCAAGGAGTCTGAGTGATTCTAGCCAACGCCGATCCCAAGTACAACACCACCTTCCCTATGTTGTCACCTTGTGTAGGAAGTCTAAATGATTAAGGCCTCTATGTTACTACCTATTATACCAAAGAAGAGGGGGGATAGTTGACAGTCGACATCAAGACCAACAAATCAGGGTTGATTACTATGAGGAACCCAATGCGACCTTGTGATTGACCCTTGTGTTATAAGGGCTTCCCAAAGTGAGTGATATAGCAACTGTATTTCACTCCCTAACTCAAGAATTTATGCTTTTTTAGTAGCTTTGGAAAGTTATTCTCACAATCCTATTCAAAAGCTCTACACCTAATCTAAGATGGGTTTGAAGAGCCCTAGAAAATTTGCTACCTAAATTTTAATTAGCGCTTGATTTTAGGTTGTTGTTACTCAAAGGAGTGGTCATGAAACTGATGGTGTTTTGACTCAACTCTTTAAACCATGAAAGAGGAAAATGAAATGAAAGAAATTCAACTTCGATGAAAACTAGCTATGGGAAGGAGAAAGAGGTTTCCAATTCTGTATATTTTCTCATATTGTTCTTCTTCCTTTCAAAGTTGTGAGGGAATCAATACAAAATAAGAATCAATCCTATTTCTTTGCAGTATTACAACCTGGCATAGACAATATTTTATGTCACTCTTTCTTCAACACAATACTGTACAAAGCCTCAAATTTTTATCAATAGATCAAATAAAGCATTTTTTTTTTCTAATGACTACATTTCCAACTGGTGTGGCAACATTTGGACAATAAAGAAGAGTCAAAACATTTTCTTTGGAAGACATTCATATTCCTTCTGGTGTGGCAACATTTGGGTGACACATGAAAGTCAAAAATGTTTTTTTAACATATATTCTAAAGTCATATGCATGGAATTGTTTGGGAAACAATGGTAATGAAAAATGTTTTCTTTTAATTAATGCAAAACTTAGTGCATGCTATAAACCATTTTGTCTAAAACAAAATAGTGAATTTTCTGGGAGATGGCGATATATAATTGAAATTTCCCCCCTGCAGTGAACAGTTGTAAGAATAAGAGGACCTTGGGGAGATCCCAGAAAAAAATTGGAAGTAATGTCATTCCATTAGTATCTTTGGATGCCCATAACATAAGCAGGTTTAAAAATTTGGGTCCATTGAACTAGTTGATTATGAATACGAAGCATACATGCATGCTTAGGGGAGCGAGACCTACATTGGACATAGAGAAAAATAAATCTATAAGGATGCCTCAATGTCTCAGATTTGTAGTGTGAGGAAATGGTATGGCCCCAAGATTGCAGAAAAAGAAGAAGAGAGCCAAGATGCAAAGGTTGTCACATAAAAATAAGGATGAAGAGCCTTTGAAGAAATTTATTTTTCCTGGAATGGTGGGAGGAATGAGTATTGATATTACCAAGTATTGGTGTCAACAATATCAACTTTTTGGAGGTTTGATGAAGGCATTAAAATAGATGAAGATGCACCAAATATTTTCATTTTTTGGGGGACAAATGGTAGATTTAAGGCCATCACTTATCACATTGGGGATATCTCATTACCTAATGGAATCTGACATGCCTGATGCATGCGATACTAAGAATGGCTCTGTATTGATTCTAGGTATGTGAAGGCGAGTAGATATAGAAATGTATTTTCTTTCAGGAAAAATGAGTTCAAAAGCTTGCCTGTGGATGATAATGAAGTATACTCCATGAATTATTAATGGCTATTGAAAAATATGTTTCTTGTGGGAGTTATTAGTTGTGAAACTGTGATAAGTATCTAAAGAAAATTTTAGGATATGTTTCAGGTCCATTATACAATCTTGAAATTTTGGATGTAAATTGAAGCCTTCTATGATCCTACCATGATAATAATAATAACCAAAGTATCAGGCACATTGGTCCACTATGTAGTGTTGGGGTTCCATATCCCAAGAAATTGTCATGCAACCATGTTGCAACAATGATTTCAGATTGGAATGATTTATAGGTTTAAAAAAGGTTTAGTCAATCTTCCTTTAGCCAATAATGAGACAATGTCACATATTTTTCCATGCTTGATCCATGGAGAGCAAGAAGCCATGGAAGTCCTTTTTGAGCATTTCAATCCCTATTTAAAGGATTGGATTGAATTTGATGAGTTACAAAATAAATTCCAAGAAAATATAAAAGATGAAAGTTTAGATAAAAAGCATTGAATGAAGGCTCTCAATCCAGAATTTTTCAAGGTTTTAGAATGAACCATGATAAATTCATATGGTAAGAGGCTAAAATATATCATTGAATAAGGCATTGTGTGAATGGTATGTGGAATCCATCCTTGTGTCATATTTTTTTGGTGTTTAAATAGATACTTTAAAATGAGAATTCATTGGAATGGCTATTACTCTCACTAGCTCATTGGAATGGATATTACTATCACTACTAATCTCAAGTGTATGCAAAGTCTTCATGAATATTGTAAAGAAATTGTGATAAAAACAATTGTACATGTAACAAAGTGTTGAAGAATCATCATTCAATACTAAACACATTTCCTTGAAGAATACTTCATATAATGTAAATATTTTTTTGAATTGACGTTGAAGGTTGATAGGATTAATCGCATCATTATGATTTTCTTTAGTGTGTAGATTTTGAAGGAATATTTGATGAAGAGAAAGAAAGACACCTATTTATGAGACCCCCTACTTTGTCTATCTTGTTCGTGACCTTAAAATTAGATTATTATATATATATATGACCCTTTTTCAAACATATGAGAAAATATGCAAATTTGTTGAATTCCCTCTTTCTGCATCATATATTGTCATATTATAATGTTTAAGTATGGATAAAGAGAATTTGGTAGCCAAAAGGCTTAATGGTGGATTCCATGTGTACTCTTTGTAAGGATTACATACATGTGAATATCATCACAGATGAAACTGCTAGACAAGTGAAACTCACAGAGTCAAGAAAACTGGAGGAGTCCTTGCATGGATACAATTATTGAGGTTTAATTTTGATTCTTACACTATGTTGAAAACATTGTTATCTAGTATCCTTAATTGGATAGGCATTGGTCTTGACAAATAACACCATCCATTTTATTCTAAATATTACATCAAAAACATTTCTTCACTAAGGTTTCCTCCCTAGTGACGAAAAAAAACGAACCTAAAGTGAGTGGAATATTTGTTGAGGTGACAATGGGAAACCTTCTTAAGTGCCCCTAGAATTGTACTTTCTCAAAGGACTTTTTAACATTTGAAGTGCAATTTTGTGAGGTAACAAGTGATGCAAGAGCATCGTAAGCAGCTAGCCAGGAAAGTAATGTAAAAGGCGGAAGACAGCTAGAAGACCTTCAGTGCACATTTTTGAAATGTTTTTGAAGCATTAATGTAATGATTAAAGGGAAGCATACTTGCATATTGTAAATAGATCATGAGTGATTCTCTCTCATCTGTAGAAGGTAGAGGCATTTATGCATAGTTAATGAAAGTAGGTAGGTCTGAATTATAGATTAGATAGTTTAGAGAGAAGGAGGGAAAATGGATATAGACACCCTCATCTTTCTATCATTAGATCATTAGAAAATTAGCATAGAGCTATAGAAGAGAGCTAGAGAGAAGAACCTATGTACATAAGCTTTGAATTAATACATGAAGCTTTGAATCATACTCATGGTGTTATGATGTTTTCTATGTATACATGTTGAATGGTATGTTGATAGTTGTTTCATTATCTTTGTTATGCATTTAATTTGATATTGAGTTGAATGTATGATTTCATATTAAAGTTTTGAAGTCTCAGAGAAGAAAGAGAACGAGTTTCAATTGTTTCTCTTCCTGAGAGAGAATTTTCTACAAGGAGTGTAGTGAAATGTCTACAAGGAGTGCATTGACAAAGGTTCATAGTTTATCTCTGGAAGATCAAAAGGGATATCGTTGTTCTCATTCTAGCAGAAGTGCAAGTGAAGCATATGAGCCATGCAAGTCGTGCGCAGGCTAACTAAGTTCTTAGGAGTTATTAACTAAGGTGGAAGAGAGAAAGACTGTTGTCGTAGAAGGTGCACAGAGTTGAGAGTTCAAATACATAGAAGCATTTGAAGGTCTGTCGCAAGGAGTGTGAGCATAGACCCTTTTTCGAGGCTTGAATTTACCAAAGAAATCTTAGAAGGGGTGACACCTTTGAAGTGTTCGAAGGAAGGTAGGATGCAGAATATTTGTGTAGAAGGTTAAATTATGACGAAGGAACATTGGTTCGTTCCATAGATATTCTTGAGGAGAGAATAAAACGGTCGAAATTCTCTATGGAGAACTCATGAAATAGCGAGGACCATAGGATTCAGGAGAGTTTTGACAAAGATAAGCATTGGACGAATCCATCTTCGAGAGGTGGGATCCAATGTGGACCATTGATCACAACTTTTGGACCGTCGAGATCATTTCGACATTTCGGGGTTTGTAAGTTCGAAGTGTGAATGAAGCCCTTGGTTTCTCAAAATCCCGAAGTGTGAACTGGATTGTTGTGTCTAAAGGTGAGGAGTAGATTTTTTGGCGGTTTGGAAATTTCAGAGTTCAACATTCCGGGGGTCCTGATGACAAGGATTCGAGCCTAGTAGAGTAGAAATCCAAAATTCATTAGTTGTGATAGAACTTGATGTGAATTTTAGATTTCAACAATTCAGGATTTGAAATACCGGAAGTCCTGATGACAAGGAGCTCGGGGCCTTTGTATTGAAAAACCCAGAGTTACAAAACCTAAAAAATCCTTGAAGTGGCATTTCATCATTTCGGGGATCGGGGTTTCGGCATGCCCATTGACAAGGATTCGAGACTTCACATCATAAATCCTAAATTTGTGAAACGTGAAATATCTGTGAAGGTATGTTTCGACATTTTGGTGTTTCGGGGTTCGAGGATTTAGGATTGTGGTGACAAGTGTTTTGGGATCGAGAGTTTTGAACTCCCAGTACTCGAAAGCCCAAAAAGAAACATGAGCCATTGATTTCATAGAAGTCATCACTTCAGAATTCAGGGTTTCGAAGTGATAAGGGAATGACAGTCAAAGATTGATTCAAGTTTCGAAAGTTGGGAAAGGTGACAAGTGGCAGGAATCGTCAGAGACTGAGGATAACTGAGAGGACAGGTGGAGATTTTTTGTCAATAGTAAGAGTCAGACTCCATTGACTATTTCTGGGTTTGGAGGTTGGAGAGTTAGGAAACGTCACGTTAGGATTCACAAAATTGCGAAGTCTAAAACCCTGAAAAAAAAGAGAAAAAAACCCCGTTGAGGAGCCAAAAATTGATGAACATGTTGGGATTTGGAAATTCATCACTTTAGGAGACAAGAGATTGGGGTTCCCTATTCTAGAATTCCCAAATTCATAAAACGTGATACATAAGTAGAGGAGGACGTGGAAAAATACTTCGGCGTTTTGGCATTTCAGGTTTTGACAAGTGGAATGGCCGAGAACCTTGACAATAGGGATCACCAATCGTGAAACCTGAAGTCCCTTGTGGCTTGAACAAAGTGGTTGATTAACCCTTGGCATTGTTGTAGTGAATATCCTGAGCGAATCTCGGGCCAAGGGCAGGGGTTCTACATCAATTGTGGTATCAGAGTGCAGAACAACTTCTTTGCTTTTTGTAGCAGGGGAAAGGAGGAACATTTTAAACCATGCCACCGAGAAGGAGAGACAGACCAATGTCTGATCCAATAGTGGAAAGAGAAATGCATGAACTACATGCTAGGCTTGATGCCATGGAGACAGCACAGAGGCGCACAGTCGACACTAGGGATATCAGTGAGGCTAATAGTGAAAATGAAGCTAGACACGAAGGAGAAGATGTCATAGTCAAAGATGTTGTGGATGAACACCTATTCAGGGATGTTGCAAGGATAGGTGCTAGGGAAAAAATGGAGATTCCCATGTATGAAGGGAACCTAGATGTTGAAGAGATTCTAGATTGGATTAGGGCTTTGGATAAGTACTTCATCTATGAGGATGTCAAGGAAGAGAAGAAGGTCAAGCACGTTGTCATAAGACTTAAAGGGCATGCAACATTATGGTGGGATGAACTGTAGGCTGACAGACGCTGCAAAGGCAAGCAATAAATCAAGAGTTGGGATAGAATGGTTGCGAAGATGAAAGCCAAATTCATACCCAAGGATTATCAAATTACTCTGTTTTGAAGGATGCAAAATTTGAGATATAAGATGATGTCAGTAAAAGAATACACTGAAGAGTTCTACAAGATCAACATTAGGGAAAGTCATTGGGAAAGCGATGATGAAAAGGTTGTCAGGTACATGAATGGTATTCAATATGACATTCAAGATGAGATGAGCATGATGATCATTAGGAATGTAGAGGATTCTTATCAGATGGTTCTGAAAGACGAAGAGAAGATGAGCTGAAAGCAAGGTCAAAGAGGATGAGGCATAAGTCAAGCCAGAGGCAAAGCAATTTCCCAAGACAGAACTCAGAAATCTAAAGAAGAAGGGAACAAACCTCAAACCCAAACTGAGAGAGGGGGTGTAACATCCCGCTCTGGCGCACTGACAAAACTTATTCTTTGAGGACACTTGCTCGCAAGTGATCTGGATTTTTATGATGATGAACCACTTAACCTTGATGATGATGCGT
>JZKD02S0869967.1:735214-762160 GCA_000966675.3 Picea glauca
GCATTTAAACATTCATAAAAAATTTCATTCTCACAATATGTCGCATCATATACATCATCATCAATAACATTTAAACATTCATAAAATTTACATTCACATAGTAGATCGCATTATACACATCATCATCAATAACATTTAAACATTCATAAATGTTCATACATCTTAAAGTTTCACTATGAATAGAAAATAAATTATATAGGCCTCAAGTAATCCTGTCTATCTAAGTCAAAAGGTGGTGTTACGTACACCCAACCTTCAAGAAACATATTCTCGAGGTGGTCAAAAAAGTGAGGGATAGTCTCATCGTAGTGTCTCAGCGTCTTCCCAAGTAGCATATCTTGGACTATACTTGTCCCACTAGACCTTAAGTTGGTCTACCAGATGGTTCCTGAGCTGTCAGACTCTATGGTCCAATATGCGTAATGGTTCTATCGTGAGAGTTCCCACATCAGATACCTGCAATTCCTTCCAATTTAGTTTATGTGATTCATCAGTAACATAATGACGTAAAACAGATACATGAAATACATTATAAGTTTAATGCAAGTGGGGTGGAAATATGAGACAATAGCTAATGGGTCCAATTTTCTCTTGAATTCTAAATGGTCCTATAAATCGAGGTGACAACTTTGTCCCCTTCCTAAACCGTATGGTACTCTTATTAGGCCTAATACGAATGAAAACCTGGTCTCCCACTTCATAATTTCGGTTGGTCCTGTGTGCATCTGCATAACTTTTCTGCCTATCCTGTGATTCCTTTAGTTTCTGCCTAATCTGAATCACCTGTTCCTCCATCTCTTGAATCAATTTTGGCCCAAATGTTACTCAGTTTTCTAGTCTATCCCAACTCAACAATGTTTTGCATGGCCTTCCATACAGAGCTTTGTAGGGTGGCATTCCGATGGAGCTATGAAAAATTTTATTGTAGGAAATCTCTACGAAAGGTGGGCACTTCTCCCACTGGGTTTGATTATCCATGACATACATCCTGAGCATTTCTTCCATGACTTGATTTACTCTCTCAATTTTCCCATTTGTTTCAGGATGATAAGTTGTTCTTAAGTTCAACTGAGTCTCCAATGTTGACTGCAAACTTGTCCAAAACCTAGAAGTGAATCAGGAATCCCTATCTGAAATGATCTTTTTAGGTATCCCAGGCAAATGGATAACCTCGATTACAAATACACGTGCCACATTAGTGACATTGTAAGTGTCTCTAACCGAAATAAAATGAGCACTCCTAGTTAACTTATCCACTATCACAAGAATGGCATTGTGTCTATGAGATGTGAGCGGTAACCCCACAACAAAATCCATAGAGATGACTTCCCACTTGGACATAGGAACATCATCTGGTTGTAGGAGGCCCGCCGGGTGATGGTGGTCGGCTTTCACTTGTTGACATTCTAGGCACTTGGCGATGAAATGGACTACATGGAAATTCATGCCTGCCCAGAAGAAGAGCTTTCTCATGTCTGCGTACATCTTCTTCACACCCAGATGCACACAATAAAGTTCTCTATGGGCTTCCTTCAGTATGATGCTTCAAATATCCCCATTTTTAGGGATGTACATCCTTCCTTGATATCTCAATAGTTCGTCTGCTTCGAGACTATATCATTCATACTTTGGATGTAACTGCCTCCTGCTTTGGAGGTTTGATGTAACCTTTAAATACCAATTGTCTCCTTGGAGTTGTGTCAACACATGTTCCCTCAGATTGACCTTTAAGGGTACCAAGGAGAAGATACGTGCTCTCCTACTCAAGGCATCTGCAACCACATTTTCCTTTCCCTTGATGTACGAAATACCAAAATCGTACTCACTCATAAAATCACTCCATCACCTTTGCCTGGCATTCAGATCCCTTTGGGTGAAGAGATGTTTTAAACTTTGATGGTCCGTTTTGAGCTCAAATTTTCGCCTTACAAGATAGTACCTCCAAAGTTTTAGAGTTAGCATTACAACTGCCAACTCTAAATCATGAGTTGCATATAGCTGTTCGTGTTTCTTCAACTTCCTTGACGCATAAGTTATTGCTCCTCCATCCTGCATTAGCATGGACCTAAACCCTTGATTCAAGGCATCCGTGCAGACTATGAAGTCCTTTTACATATCCGGTACTCGTAAAATTGGTGCACTAGTTAGTAACCTCTTAAGCTCAATGAATGCACTATCACATTCTTCAGTCCATTCATACCTGACCCCCTTGC
Organism: Picea glauca; assembly: GCA_000966675.3. Lineage (NCBI taxonomy): Eukaryota > Viridiplantae > Streptophyta > Pinopsida > Pinales > Pinaceae > Picea > Picea glauca. The sequence goes on from JZKD02S0869967.1 coordinate 737,428, forward strand.
GCTGCAAGGTGGTGATGGGTTTTGCTATTTTGGAGAATCCCTCCACAAATCTTCGATAATAACGTGCTAGCCCCATGAAGCTTCTCACCTATGGGCATTTTTCAGCACTGGCCACTCCATAATGGCCTTTACCTTTTCTGGGTCCACAGATTCCTTCGCCAGAAATGATATGACCTAAATAGTGAATCTCTTTCTGGAAGAAGGAACACTTCGACAACTTCCCATACAATTTGTTCTCTCTAAGGTAGGAAAACACTACTCGTAAGTGTTCCTCATGTTCTCTTTCATTCTTGGAATAGATGAGGATGTCAACTAGAAATACTTGTACAAAATGGTCTAAGTACTTCCGGAATATGCCATTCATGAGGCTCATGAATACTGTTGGCACATTGGTCAATCCGAAAGGTACTATGACAAAATTGTAATGTCCAAACCGAGTGCAAAAGGTAGTTTTTGGGATGTCACCTTCCTTAATCCTTAATTGATGATACCCTGATCGCAAATCAATATTTGAGAATACCACTGCTCCTTTCATCTGATCAAAGAGGTCATCTATTCGTGGCATCGGGTACCTATTTTTCACTGTAGCATGGTTCAAGTCCCTGTTATCTATACACATTCATAAGGATCCATCCTTCTTCTTTACAAAAATTATTAGGGCACCCCAAGGTGAGACACTGGGCCTTATTATCCCTAAGTCCAATAACTCTTTCAACTGCATTTGCAACTCACAAAGTTCCAGCGTTGTCATCCAATATGGAGTTTTGGAAATTGCTTCTGCACCAGGTTTTATCTCAATAGTAAAATCAAGCTCCCTCTCAGGATGTACCCCTGGTAACTCATTTGAAAAAACATCCTTAAATTATGAAAGCACCGGATACTGATCCAATGAGGGTCCCTTCCTTTCATTAACTACTTCCACTACATATAGTCGACACCCTTGTCTCAAGCATCGCTTAACCTTCATAGTTGAGATAAAGTGTAATGATACTTTTCTCCATACACCCTGGATCTCTACTGGCCTTCCTTCGTCGTCTACACAAAGCACTCTCTTTGTGAAATAATCTACCAAAGCTCGGTGAGCTGCTAACCAATCCATTCCAATGATTAGGTCATATGCCCCGAGGGCAGTGATGTATACCTTCAACCTGGTAGTACACACTCCCAAGTCTACTATGAAATTATAAACACCAGGTCCTACTACTTTCTTTTCCCCCAAATCCATCTCGACTTGTTTAAAGTCATCGTACTTGTAGGCTTCCAACCCACTCTTTTCTAATGCAGATGGTAAAATGAAACCATCTGTCACACTAGAATCAAATAAAATATTAACATTGGTATTATTTAGCGTACCTAAGGAATCCACCACCATGGATTGATGTTCGGCATGGCGATTATTGACCACTGTGTAAATATGGTGGCTTCTACTTTCTCTTCCCATTGGGGCCTTTCCTTCTCTATGCATGAGCCCTGAATGTAACTCTGGGCAGTCACGTTGGTAATGGGGTCCTCCACATCCCTAACAGGTAACACGAGATTGAACCTACGCATTGTTATTTGACTGTCTCTAAAATTAGTTCTTTCCCCTAGAACCCCTGCCCCTACTAGTTGTTCCCTGAGATGGCCGTGGACCTGTCTGCGTCGTTGGCGATGAACAAGATGCTACACTCACTGCTATTGAAATCCATGTGGCTATTGTCCTTGGCATGACTCTATTACCATATGGAGGTGGCCTTGAGCCCCCTCCCCTGGGAAATGCCCTACGGTCCTTCTCGACGAATCTAGGATGATGCAGAAATGTTGGTCTTGTACGCCCAGTTAAGTTCATGTGTTCCTCCGCATAACATGTATTTTCCACAACTTCCACTACCAAAGACGATTTCCACATATGCACTATAGCTCTTGTCTTAGGGTTCAATCCATAGACAAAGCACTTTGCCTATTGTTGGTCATTATCCATATACAAAACATATTTGACCAATTCCATAAATCTGAGCTCATATTCTTCTATAGTTATGTTTCCCTATACTAAGGCATGAAATGCCCCTAACTATTGTTCCTCATAGTACGCTGTTAGATATTTTCTTCAGAACCTCTCCTCAAAAAGTTCCCAAGATACTGTGTCTGGGGTAAGATGTAGTTGTCTTTCAAGGTTTCCCCACCAGTTCAAGGCATTATCTCTTAACTAAAAAATTGCAATATTTGCCTTTGATTTGGACGCATAGTCCCTTTAGGAAAAATACCTTGTCATGCCTTCCAATCATGCTTACGCGCGTTCACTGGCACGACCCCCGACAAACTCTTGAAGTTTGATCTTCTGCAATTCTCGAGTGATTTCTTTGGGTGGAGGTCCTCCCCCTAAATCCTTTGACACTTCTGTATTACCCGTTCTAGATGGTGGGGGCTCCACCTTGGTCCCTGCTGGTTGTTTCCCCTTTAAAGTTTCATTTATGGCCTCCAACGAGCTTAGTATGAGAGATAGTTCGGGCGATGGTGGTGGCGGTGTTGGCAGTGCCTGTGACGATGCTCCCCTGCCTCGATTCCCTTGAGTCCTAACCATCCTGTATGATTTAACTTGCATCAACCAAAGTTGTCATGGTGAGTTCAAGGACGTTTCAAATTGGTGCTACTTAAACTAGAAACAAAGTTAGGTGTAAGTTTTTGTTTACTTGTTTGTAAACAAACATTACTCTCTTTAGGGGATTGGCTAGGTTAGGATTAAGCATCTAAGCTTGATTTCTTCGCCTAAGAAAACTATTGACTCCCTTGCCTGGTAGCTATGCTAGCCTTGCGCCATACTCGCCAATTCCTCTAGCTTACTCTCCTAGTGTGTATTCTTCCTACTTCCCGCTTGTCCTAGTCTAAGTCCTTTAAAATTTTCACTTACAACTAATTATCCTTCGATGTTTGACTCGCGAGATTTCCTTGGCACGTTGTACATATGCGTTGAATTGTGTGTCTCGGTGGTTGTAGGTGTGAGTCTTTAAGGATTGTAGAGTGGCTTTCAGCATTGGAACTTAGCGCTTGTGCACTGTGGTTATGTATTGCTTCCTAAATTGTGGTCGTATGATGTAGTGAGCCTGAGGCGATGCTTTGAAGCCTACTGTTTGACTTTGACTGGTGGAATGGAATAGAAGGGCTCAGCGATTGGCCCGATGAGTTGTGTGTAAGGTCTCGTGAGCTTGATGCTTGGATAATCGAAGATTATTCGTCAGGGTAGTACTTTGCTACCATTGATAATTAAATTATTTATATGTGAATTTATTTTTCTAAAGTGATATGTGTGGCGTGTTGGTGTTAGTGCTCTTCTTAAGGAACTTCACTTGGTGGGTGGTCTTGGGTTCAAAACCCATGGACCCTCTAACATTTTAATTAACTTTAATGTAGTTTAACTTTACACTAAATACACAACTAATTTAATTAATTAATTTTTTTTTAAAGATAATTAATTACACTAATAATTTTGAAGTTACTTAATTATCTTTAAAAATTATTTTTATACTAAATTAACTTGAATTAACTTTAAATTAATTAAAACTAAATTAACCTAAATTATTATTTTTTTAACATATATAAACAAACAATTTAACAAATAACATATATAAACAATTTAACAAATAACATATATGAATATTTTACGCTAATCAATAATAAATAAATAAGAAAATAAAATGTAACTAAAATAAAAGAAAATATAATTTACGTACATAGTTTAAAAACAAAGTTCTTTTTAAATATCTAAAGGGAGGGCACGCATGAAGCCCACGTGCCACCCTCATTCCCTCTAGCTCTTCATACCTAAAACCTATACTATTCCTTAACTCTAATGCTCCTTCACTTCCTCCTCTTTCCTCTACCGCCTCTTCACTTCGCTCTTCAAAGATTGTAAATATGCCTTCTGCTCCTATAAATCAGTTTCAAATGGCAGAGGTTTTGATTTGATTGTCATGGATAACTCTGTGAATCTCAATATTGCTTCCTTGTTTTTCAGTGTCATATTGGCCGATAATAGCAATGCTCATCCTGATAGAAACAATGATCCCTATGGTGGGTTTAATACTCATTTTAATCCATCCATGGCGATTATCATCATTGTTCTGTTTAGCATGTTTTTCTTCTTGGGTTTTTTTTTCTCGATCTACGTTCCCCACTGCGTCGACGAAGATGGCAGCCTCAGATCTTTGCTACGAGGGGCGAGAGGGGCCAATGCATAGGCCCAGAGGTAGGATGATTGCACCCATGGTCTCGATAGAGCTATCATTGAAAGCTTCCCGGTGTTCAGCTATGATCTTGTGAAAGGCCTTAAGGCGAAAATGAAAGAAATACACAAGTGCGTTGTCTGTCTCAATGAATTTGAGGACGATGAGCAGTTCCACTTGTTGCCCAAGTGCAGCCATGCTTTTCATCCAGGATGTATCGATATGTGGCTCTTCTCGTACACAATGTGCCCCGTATGCTGAACCAGTCTGGTGCCCACGGACGATGTGAACCTCATGGGCACTGACTACGAAATCATCGAATCCCCCAAGATCATGCCACCGGAGGAGATATCAGTTGTGGTGGACAGAACAAGGGGTAGCAGTAGGAGAAATGGGAGCCTACGCAGGGACAATGTTGTCGAGAGTCCCATGGCTTCCGAGATGGCCGATTATCAAGAACCCCTTCACGTGATGGGGTTTAATCAGGAAAAGAAACTCTGTCGCTCACACTCAATGGGGCATTTGTTGTTGAGGCTGCCCAAGGAATTGGATCAATCGGCCATGGAATGGTATATTAGCATGGCAGAAGGGCTCATCCCGGGTCTGCACAGGAATTGTAGAGTGACCATGCGCCCTCACGTGTGCTCTTAGAGATCGTTGGCCTCTAAATCTTGCCCCGCTCTCACAAAGCAGGACTCCTTGAGAGGCATCGCCTCTTGTAGCGGAGACGCTGGGACAAGTTCGGGTATGAGTGTGGACTGAGATTAGAGCGATTATCCCTATCACCCATGAATGCTTCCTCGTTTCTAAGGACACATTCGGAGCACAAGGTTCCTTCCTATTCAAGGTATCAAGGTTCCTCTACAGAATTGACATATATGTATATATTTTGGTTTTTATTATTTGTTTGTTTATTTGAACTAGTTTTAAAATTCATTTGACACTCACATTATGTATAATATTATATTATTTTCATTTTTTTTTAAAGTGCATATTGTTTATAGATATATATCTGTATATATATAATAATAATAAAAATTGTGTTCTTGTCTTGCAGGTTAGGTGGAGATGAAGCTCAGATTTATATCTGGTTAAAGGGTTTCAGGGTTGTTTAGATTTCTGTGTGGGTATAGTTCCATTCCTAAGTTGGGTAGGTGGGTAGGCAGGCCCTTAAGGCTCCAGATTGTGAACTACAACTCTGATACCATGTGTAATAACCTAAATTATTTAATTCCAAAATTTCATACAATTAAACATATAATTCCTTTCAATTTGCATAAATAATTCATTCACCAGCATATAAGAAAAATACTCAGCAGAGACTAAAATTTATCTACAGCATGAAAATAACTCAACAATTCATAAATAAAAATACCTACTTCTGATGCTAAATCCCATTTCTTTGTTGGTCCAATGTTGAAGTTGAAACTGTGTCAAACACTTCCCAAAACCGAGTTTTCCTCCCTGCCAGCTAGGAGCAACCTGTCCGGCTCCCTAGCTCTAGGATACCGTAAGGATATCCTGCCCCCCATGCCCCAAACCCCCAGCAAACCGGTGCCCCCTATTTATGATTCACCAAAAACCCCCAAAACCAAACTCCTCACACTAGAGAGAACCAAAGAAAAATATCCCATAGAAATATATCCTCCCCTCAAAATCCTTCCTCCTCCAAACATAATCCCCTCCCCGTAAGACTCTTCCCCATCATATCCTCCACCGACTCTCCTCCCCCTCATTAATTGCCTTATCTCCCCCTTTAATATCTTATCCCCTTCATTAATATCTTATCCCCTTCTTTAATGTCTTATCCCCTTCTTTAATGTCTTATCCCCTCCCACATACGTAAAGCATTTAATTAAACAAATTAAAATTATTAAGCCCCTTAAATTTATTACCCATGTCATTGAATGTGATATGTAATTAATTAATTAATTAATCAAAAGTTATAAACAAGTAATAAATAAATTAATATTATTAATTCTAATCATTGTTTAATTAAAACCATATTAGGACAATTAATTATCTAATTAATTTTACTTAATAATCCCTAAGCATATAGTCAACTAGGGTTGTTACACATTTAACTACAGTGATGAGGAGATTGCAGCAAGAGAAATTGCTGATAAATATGAAGAAATCGACATTTATGAGGACATAACTCATTTATTTGGGTTTTGTTATCTCTGCAAATGAGTTGAATATGGATCCGAAAAACGTGAATGCAATTAAGAATTGGCCATCACCGAAAAGTGTGTTTGAAGTTCGAAGCTTCCATGGTTTAGCTAGTTTCTACAGGAAATTCATTCGAAATTTTAGTGGGATTAGTGCATCGATGATGGAAACGGTGAAGAAAAGACACAAATTTTTTCACTGGACAGAAGAAGGAGACAAGAGTTTCAATCCACTAAAGAAGAAGATCATTGAGCAGCCAATATTGGTGTTGCCAAATTTCATCAAGATGTTCCAGGTCAAGTGTGATGAAAGTGGATATGAAATTGGAGCAGTCTTGAGCCAAGATGATAGGTCGATCGCATACTTCAGTGAGAAATTGAATGAAGAGAAGCTCAAATACTTGACATATGACAAATAATTCTATGTTGTCATACAAGCGCTGAATAAATGGAGACATTATTTTGTTCCTAAGGAGTTTGTTTTTGTATAGCGATAATCATGCTTTGCAATTTGTGACTCAACAGTACAAGTTGAACCAAAAGCATGCAAAATGGGTTGAATACATGCAAAATTTTACTTTTGTAACTAAGCATTTTCTGGAACTTCTAACAAAGTTGTTGATGCTTTGAGCAGGAAATGTTTGTTGATGCAGGAATTCAGAGTCAAAAATTTGGGTTCTGATAACCTCAAAGAAATTTACAGAGATGATCCAGACTTTAAAGAGGCGTATGAGGCATTTGAGAATCCAATTCTCAAGGAAAAAAGCGATTGGACTGAATATATGATCCAGGATGGATTATTATTCAGGGGCAAGCAATTATGTATTCCAAAATTCTCCATGAGGGAGAACCTGCTAAAGGAAAAACATAGTGGAGGATTGGCCGGACATTTCGGTCATGACAAAAAATTCTCAAAATTGAATGACTCATATTTTTGGCCAAGGATGAGGACATATAATAATAAATTTGTGGATAGATGTAGGATTTATCAGCACACAAAGGGGAAAAGGCAGAACACAGGGTTATACCAGCTATTACCCATACCAGAGAGGTCGTGGGATGCAGTGAGCATGGATTTCATATTGGGAATGCCAAGGACACAAAGAGGATTTGATTCAATCTTTGTGGTGGTAGAAATTTTTTCAAAGATGGAACATTTTATACCATGCCAGAAAACCAGCGACACAACTCATATTGGAAACCTGTTTTTCAAAGAAGTCATCAAACTTCATGGTTTGGCAAGAAGTATAGTTTCAGATCATGATACCAATTTCATAGGAAATTTCTGGAGGAATTTATGGAAGAAGATGGGGACAAGTTTGTATTTTAGCTCAGCATATCATCCTCATATGGCTGGGCAGACAAAAGTTGTCAACCAGAGCTTGGGAGATTTTCTCAGGAGCCTAGTGACTGAACACCACAATCAATGGGACCACATTCTGCCACATGCAGAATTTTCTTATAATGATTCGATCAATAGAAGTACATGATAGATTGAATTCCAAATTGTATATGGAATGTATCCAAGGGGAGTTTTTGAATTGAAGGATGTGGAACAAGGTGAATTGAGAAGTGTTGGTGTGTAAGACTTTGCATAAGAAATGAAGGAGCTTCACAGTCGAGTCAAGGAGCGATTGTAGAGTTTGAATCAAGAATACAAGCATAGAGTAGATCAACATAGGTGAGAAATTCAATTTGAAGTTGGTGATATGATTCTTGCACATCTGAGGAAGGAGAGGTTCCCAAGGGGAACATATAACAAACTGAAAATGAAAACGATTGGACCATGCAAGGTCTTGAATAAATTTTGGGTAAACGCATATGAGATTGAATTACCCGATGGGATCAGAATCTCATTGATATTTAATATTGAGGATTTTTACCCTTATAGAGCTGGAGAATAAGGAGAAGAGGATGAAAAGACAGAGGTTCAATGGACTAAACAAATGCCTGTAGCTGAAAAGCCACAGATGGAAAGCATAATTGACAAGAGAGTCAGCAAAAAGACCAAGAGGAAGGAGTATTTTGAAAACTTGGTCAATTTGAAGGGACATCCAGTTGAAGATGCCAACTGGGACAATGAAGAAGAAATTCATAAGCATGGATAGACCATGCAAGAGCTCATGAATAGGAGTTCATGAAAATTTTCAAGTGAGGAAGTATGATGTAGGAGCATCATAAGCACCTAACCAAGCAAGCAATGTAAAAGGAGGAAGATAGCTAGAAGACCTCCAACGCACGTTCTTGAAATGTTTTCGAAGCATTAATGTAATGATTAAAGGGAATCATACTTTGATATTGTAAACAAATCATGAGCGATTCGCTCTCATCTGTAGAAGGTAGAGGCATTTATGCATACTTAATGAAAGTAGGTAGGTCTGAATTATAGATTAGACCGTTTAGAGAGAAGGAGGGAAAATGGATATAGACACCCTCATCTTGTATCATTATATCAATAGAACATTAGAATAGAGTTGTAGAAGAGAGCTAGAGAGAAGAACCCATGTACAGAAGCTTTGAACTAATACATGAAGCTTTGAATCAGACACATGGTGTTATGATGTTTTCTATGTATACATGTTGAATGGTATGATGATAGTTGTTTCATTCTCTCTGTTATGCCTTTACTTTGATATTGAGTTTAATGTATGATTTCAAATTAAATGTTTGAAGTCTCAGAGAAGAAAGAGAATGAGTTTCAATTGTTTCTCTTCCTAAGAGATAATTTCCTGCAAGGAGTGCAGTGAAACGTCTGCAAGGAGTGCATTGACAAAGGTTCAGAGTTTATCTTTGGAAGCTTAGGAGGGATACCATTGTTCTCATTCTAGCATAAGTGCAAGTGAATCATAGGAGCCGTGCAAGGCATGCGCAGGCTAACTGAATCCTTAGGAGTTATTAACTAAGGTGGAAGAGAGAAAGACTCCTGTCGTAGAAGGTGCACATAGTCGAGAGTTCAAATATGAAAAAACATTTGAAGGTCTTCCACAAGGAGTGCAAGTAGAGGCCCTTTTTCGAGGTTTGAATTTACTAGAGAAAGCTCAGATGAGGTAGAACCTTTGAAGTGTTCGAAGGAAGGTAGGAAGTAGAATATTTATGCAGAAGGTTAAATTTTGGTGAAGGAACATTGGTTCGTTCCATAGAGATTCTTGAGGAGAGAATCAAATGGTAAAAATTCTCTGTGGAGAAGTCATGAAATACCGAGGACCATAGGATTCAAGAGAGTTGCGGGGAAGATAAGCATTGGACAAATCCATCCTTCAAGAGGTGTAATCCAATGCGGACCATTGATTGCGACTTTTGGACAATCGAGATCATTTTGGAATTTCAGGGTTTGTAAGTCTGAAGTGTGAATGAAGCCCTCGGTCACTTGAACTCCTAAAGTGTGAACTATATTGTCATGTGTAAAGGCGAGGAGAAGAATTTTTGGAGGTTCGAAAATTTCAGAGTTTGGCATTTTTGGGGTCCTGATGAGAAGGAGTCAAGCCTAGTAGAGTAGAAATCCTGAAGTCATTAGTTGCAACAGAACTTGATGTAAATTTCAAGATTTTGGTAATTCAGGATTTAGAATACCGGATGTCCTGATGACAAGGAGCCCAGGGCCATTGTATTGAAAAACCTAGAGTTGCGAAACCCAAAAAATACTTGAAGTGGCAGTTCGACATTTTGGGGATCAAGGTTTCAGCATGCCTGTTGACAAGGATTCATGACACTTCACATCAGAAATCCTGAATTTGAGAAACACGAAATATATGTGAAGGCGTGTTTCGACATTTTGGTGTTTCAGGGTTCAGGGATTCGAGATTGTAGTGAAAAGTGTTTTGGGATCGAGAGTTTCAAACTCCTGGTACCTGAAAGCCCAAAAAAAACATGAGTCATTGATTCCATAGAAGGTATCTCTTTGGAATTCGGGGTTTCGAAGTGATAAGAGAATGGCAGTCAAAGACTGATTCAAGTTCCGAAAGCTGAGAAAGGTGATAAATGTCAGGTATCCACGTCAGAGACTGAGGAAAAATGAGAGGATAGCTGGCATATTTTCTTTAATAGTTAGAGTTAGAATCTGTTGACTATTTCGGGGTTCGGGGGTTGGAGATCTAGGAGACCTCATGTTAGGATTTGTGAAGTCCGAAACCCCCCCCAAAAAGCAAAAAAATTCTTGTTGAGGAGCCAAAAATTGATGAACGTGTCGGTATTAAAAAATTTGACACTTTAGGAGACAAGAGATCAGGGTTCCCTATTATGGAATTCCTGAAGTAGAAAAACACGATACAAAATCAAAGGATGACGTAGACAAAGAATTCAGTGTTTTGGCATTTCAGGTTTCGGCAGGAAGAAGGGACGAGAACCACAACAACAGGGATCACCAATCATGAAACCCAAAGTCCTTTATGGCTTGAATAAAGGGGTTGATTAACCCTCGGCATGGTTGTAGTGAATATCTTGAACAGATCTCGGCCCGAGGGCAGGGGATCTGCATCAACAAGTATCACAAAAGGTTAGGATATATCATGGCAATAGAAACATACTATAGATAGTGAAAGGGTGTAGGATAAGAACACAAGTAAGAAAAATTAAACCAAGCAAGAAAAAGGAAAGAGAAATCAATAATATGCTCAAGCAATCTAAAGGTCCAAGAGCAACAAGGAAAAAAAACAAAAAAATGGCTACAGGTCGAGAAATTTTAGGATTATGCTTCATGACACCATAGTGAGAGTGTTGTATTAGATATCTCCTTCTCCAATGGTGTCTCCATGAAGGGAAAAATCTCTTGTTCCTTACAAATTTTGAAGATGTTTTTGGGTGTAGAGGTGAGCACATCCAATCATTTTGAAGGCTCTTTGAAGAAAATATCATCTTGGTTACTCCACCTTTGGTATTGATATGAGGTTTGATCATTGTTCATTTCATATTTTATTTTCAGCCTTGTATTGAGACATAGATGCAAAAAAAAATGGGATTGCCTCCATGGTTGGCCGATTCACATTATCCTTTTGATTTCTTAAATGTCTCAAGGTTCCCTCATAAAAACCCAAGTATATATGAAAGATCAATTCAAAATTTTCGTGGAAATGATGATTCAATCATAATACATATTTCATCTTTCATGGAATTTAATTTGAGCATGGGCATCATTCATGAATATGTTATGATGATTTTTTTTTGCATTTAGTATGAAAAATAGTGCAAGAGATGGTTTGGACATCTTGGTAGAGGAGAAGTGTTATATTTTGCCAGATTTACTAAGGCATTTTGTAGGAAATTTAGCCCTAATTATCATGATAAATTTATTCCCATTGTTGAAAGACTCAAGGAAGTATATGGCGCACAAAACCATATTGAAAAAACTCCCAACTCTCATCTTGAAGATGATGGAGGCATCATTGAAGAATGCTTTCCAAATTTAAAGATAGATTAGTGCTTGGATTCTACCTCCAACATTGATGTCGGTAAGGTTGCATGTGGGTAGCCATTAAGCACCCCCATCCCTACAACATGATTGATCTTTTCCAAGTATTAGGTATGGATTCCAAATTTCAAAGAAAATGAAAATGAAGACATTTGGAATGAAGAGGATGATACATGCTTGAAATTATATGATCAGGTAAGTCCTACTATCCTACATGATAAAGAAACAAATTTTCCCATTCTCAAGTTGAAAAATGAAGAATTCACACAAACTTCCACCAATAATCCAAGCTTCCTAAACAAAGCAATCCTAGATCCTATGTTTTGTTTTTTAATGCCCCCCCTATTTATGACACAGATTCAGATGAAGAAGTGAATATGGATGATTTTTTTATAGAGTTACTTTGTGAACCACATAAGGAAAAAACAAAGAACCTTCTCCCTTAATCTATAGACACTCATCATGAATACAAAGGGTTTTATTATGTGGATATAGTTGACAGACATCCATGGTCATTTCCAAGCACTACTATTGATGTTCGAGGATGTGGATATCAAGAAACCATTGTGAAGACTGCAGATAACACTTAGGGTACTCACCATTCTTGGTGCCCTCACGTGTTCCCTCATGTGCCTTCATGTGATCCCTTTCTCCTCACAACCTCACCATCGTGTGCCCTCATGTTCTCCCCTTTCTCCTCACAGAGGTCATATGCACACTCTAATCACACGAGGTATGGAGTGCACAGTATAGGGATGCGACTGGGGTATGGATTAAGGATATGCATAGAGAAATGGGGGGGGTTCATTTTTGTTAAAAGGTTTTATGGTTTTGTTTTTTATTTAATTCTTAATTTATATATTTATAATATATAAATTATATATATTATATATATATATATTATATATAATATATATATTATATAATATCTAATTTATATATTATAAATATATTATAACATATGGGTGTGGGTTTTGTTATAAGGGAGCATGTTTTTATTTTTATTTTAATTTATATATATATATATATATATATATAGTGGGTCACAAGAGGTCACAAGTTCAAATCTAGAGGGGGGTAGGGTATATATAGCTACATCATAGACTTTACAAGTCAAATCATTGGGCAGGAGAGATCCCTTTTCCCACAAAAAAGGGGGTCTCATAGAACAATTTGGTGTTTATCTTGTTATTAGAGCTAAATTTGAACATGGATTCTGTTTATCTTGTTGATATTGACATCCTTTTGTATGAGATGGTCAATGAAAATGGTTAGTGCGACCTACAAAGAAGATTGAAAACATTATGGGTTAACAGACAAATTTATGTTGTTAGCACTTATAAGTAATAGGTTTGTGTAAAAAGTGACCAAACACTCTTATAATAATCAGAGCAGGTTAGCGATTGTTGCGTTGCTGTGTGGAGGAGCCATCCATCTATCTCACCAGGAGTCGTCAGTCAATCTATTGCATGGAGAAGTCATCCGTCAAACTCTGATTCATTATGCATGGAAGAGGTCGCATATTCAATATGTTGAAGAGTTTTGAAGGGGGGCACTACATTGAAGGATCGTTGTTACTATTATCTTGCCGAAGAATTTGATGTTTGCCAAAATTTCATGAGAGAGAAAGTCGCCTCTATGGATTTGATTATTGAATCCCTGCCACCGTTGGGAAGGAATTTCATGCAAATTGTCACATATTCTAACTGCCAGAGCTTAAGGGAGGGTGCATATCATTGTTGTTACCACCAGTAGACCCTGAAAATTGTTGTCAATAATCATTTGTTGTCTTCTCTGGTGGTTACGTTCTATCTGTATCGTAGAATATTTGTTGTACCAGATCACAGGAGATTCATTGTCAAGAAAGAGGAATAGGAACCTCTCGTGATCTATTGTGATCTAAAATCTAGCCAACAATTGGTTTTGTTACAACTCCAGGAGAATTTCTAGGTTGTGATCAAAAGAGCCTGGTAAATTAATCAAGAACTCAAGAACTCATATAAATTGTAACTCTTAATTCCAACCCCTTAACTTCATTACACCCATCACCCCTAACACTTAACCTTTATAACCTATATTTAATATAAATCTTAACCATTGAAAATTATAACCTCTAAATCCCCTATAACCTAATTACATATATAAACTTAAGTTTTGTGGTTATCACCTTAATTTCTCCTACAAATAACTCATATAAACTGTAACTCTTAATTCCTAACACCAGTAAATTATAACCTCTAACCCCTCACCAATATAAATCCTTAACCTTAACACATATTCATTATAACCTCTAAAGCATAACCATATAAATCCTTACACCTAATCCTCATATTATAAACCCAATAACACTAATCCACTAAGCAATAAGACTTATAACGCTTAACCCTTAAAACCCCTTACCCTTATAACACATGTTACCATAAAACCTAACCTAGCACCCTTAACCCCTCACACTTCTAAAAATTAACTCTCATAATACCTAATCAATACAACCATTAAAACCCCTAAACATTAACCCTTCTTACCCCTAGCTCCTATAACCACAAACCATCTCAAATTTTAACTCAAAAACCTTTCTTTCTTATAATATCTATAATCTTGACCCTATAACCCCTCAACCCTCAACCTTATAATCATTAACCCCTAAAAGATAATGCTTATAATCATTACCACATATAACCCCTATAATCCCTCACCATAACACCTAATATATAAGTTATCCCTCATAACCCCTAGCACTTGATATTTATAACCTAAGAAGGTATATCTCAACCCCTATAATCTCTTACAATTAACCTATAACTCATATATCCTTAGAAATATCTAACGCCCAATGCTTAAATTTTTTATAACCTTCATACCATATATCGCATATCATCTCTTCCCATAATCCCTAATGCAATAAATCCTAACCCTTAATTATTTTAACCCCTACATTTTAACCCTATAATCATTAACCCTTGTAACCCCTAAAACATAAATCTTATAACCTTACCACCTATAATCCCTATTATAAACTTACCACCTATAATCCCTAACCATAGCACCTAATATATAATTATTGCTCATAACCCCCAACATAACACCTAACTCATATATCCTTAACAATATGTAACACCCAACCCTTAAATTTTTTATAACCTTCATACCGTATATCACATATAACCTCTTCCCTATAACCCCTAATCCAATAAATCCTAACCCTTAATTCTTTTAACCCCTATATGTTAACCCTATAATCACTAACCCTTGTAACCCCTAAAACACAAAGCAGTGCTAAAACATAAATCTTATAACCTTACCACCTATAATCCCTAACCATAGCACCTAATATATAATTATTTCTAATAACCCCTAACACTTTATATTTATAAGCTTAACGGATACATCTCATCCCCTATAATCACTGACAATCAACACCTAACTCATCTATCCTTAACAATATCTAACACCCAACCCTTAAAACTTGTATAACCTTTATATCATATATCCCATATCACCTCTTCCCTTAACCACTAATCCAATAAATCATAACCCTTAATTCTTTTAAGCGCTACCTGTTAACCTCTATAACCCCTAATCCCATAAATTCTAACCCTTAATTGTCTTAGCACCTAATATATAATTACCCCTAACACTTGATATTTATAATCTTAACAAATACATCTCAACCCCTATAATCATTGCTCGTCAACACCTAAATCATCTATCCTTAACAATATCTAACACCCAACCCTTAAAACTTGTATATCCTTTATACACGTTATCCCATATCACCTCTTCCCTTAACCACTAATCCAATAAATCCTAACCCTTAATTCTTTTAAGCCCTACCTGTTAACCTCTATAACCCCTAATCCAATAAATCTTAACCCTTAATTATCTTAATTCTTTTAACCGTGTTAACATTTATAAATCCTAAATCTTAATTCTCTTAATTCTTTTAACCCCTACATGTTAACATCTATAGAATCTAACCCATATAACCCATATAATCCTCAATAAATCCTAACCCTTAATTCTCTTAATTCTTTTATCCCCTACTTGTTAACATCTATAACATCTAACCCATATAATCCTTGTAACTTCTAATCCATATAACCCCTACTCCAATAAATCCCAACCCTTAATTCTTTTAAATCCTACATGTTGACATCCAGAGCCTCTAACCCATATAATCTATATAACCTCTAATCCATATAACCTTTGACAACTATAACCACTAAACCCTATATAACTCATATAATCCTCACCACCATAACTTCACACCCTCAATTCTTATAATTTATAATAATTAACACATAAAACATTATAACTCATGAAAACCATATTTCTTATAATACCTTAAAAAACATTCTTAACACCTAAGTTATACAGCCCTTAATATTATTCCTAACCCTAGTATTACTTATAAACTATAATATAACCCCTTACTAATATAAAATTCTTCCTTAAACTCTATAGACAATGACCCTTATAAATGATAACATGTCTAATGTAGAACCCCTAACAATTATAACCCAAACCCTTAGTCAAATAAAACCCCTAACTCTGATCACCTAACAACCCATATCATCCATATTATCTTAAACCTTATTCTAACACTTAACCCCAATAAATCCTAACACCTAAAACCTATAATCCATGTCCCATAACCTCTAATCCATGTTTATGATAAACCCTAAAACTGTTAATCCCTAATATCAGCTCATTACCCCTTAATTGGGGCATATTACATTACTAAAGTTGAATTTTTGGGTCAAAGTCAACATTTGACTCATCAAAGTCAAAGTTGGACTGGTCAAAGGAAAGGTTTGATTGGTTAAAGTCAAAATATTGTTCAAGGTCATGACTTCATCCATAAAATTAGAGTGGTACAACAAAAGCATGGTATTTTGGTAGAGTATGGAAGATAAGGATTGACATCATCCTTTCAATGAACAAAGGGAAAAATTGTGGAACCAGAAATTGAAGAGTAGTTGTTAAAGGATGAACATTTTGATTTTTGGAGCATCCAAGCACATGAACATGGAGTAGGAGAAAAAATAAAAAGAAACTACTATTGATATGAATCTCGGGAAAGAAAAGGGATATTTGTCCAAGAAGCAATAGTAGAGCAAGAAATATCTTAGATCTAATACATTCATAGGAACAACACATTCTCCAGGTTGGAAAGAATACTTGTCTCAGAAGAAAAACAACTCAAGCGGAACAATAGCTAGACTCTAGGTTTGAATATGAGGTTTGATAATTTTATTATTGTTTCTTAAGTGAGTATTGCAATCTTTTGTGTTTTATTAATGCTAGGAACAAATGAATACTTAGTAGCATGTACTATTAATATAAATGCTTATTGTACTTAATTGTAATATGAACTAACATATCCTCTAGGAGATATTTCCTTTTCTTGTTCTTAGGCAGGACACCTTGGTAATGCTATAATGAATTACCATGAAATTGATATGTTCTTATATAAAATTATATTATACTGGAAATACCTTTTGTCTTGTTGTTTATGTTTTGGGTAGGTTATCCTATGTATTTCAGGAAGGTTACCGTAAAAAATCAAGACTTGAAAGGACTCATAGGGAGTCAATGATTAGGATGAAGCAAGGTTTCATGACACTTTGAAGGATGCATTGGGACATGTAGAAGACAAAATCATGGTTCAAGGATTCTTTCAGTTAAAGGGAGTTGATGGAAGAATTTGAAAAGAAGGATCTTGTAGGGGTTTTTTCCGAGTTGTAGGACATTGTTCTGAGTTGTATGGTTTGTGCCAAGTTGTAGGCTTGCTACCAAGATGTAGGATTCATGTTGAGTTGTATTCCTTATATTGATTTTCATGGTTCATGCCGAGTTGTAGGACTTGTGTTGATTTGTAGGCTTCATTCCAAGTTGTAGGCCTTATGCTAACTTGTAGGATTTGTGCCAAGTTATAGGCCTTGAGTCGAGTTCTAGGATTCATGGTGAGTTGTTGGCCTTATGTCTAGTTGTAGGCTTCATGCCAAGTTGTAGGATTTATGATGAGTTTTAGGCTACTCCAATGATATGGTTTGGTATACTGAGTTATTTCTACACCGGTGAGACAATATGGTATGCTTGTAGCATAGTCGAGAACTTGCATTGATGTGATGGTGTTTCTCATAGTATGATCTAGATGATCATGAGATGGACTATGTATCTCTCATGATGCTACATTATGCAAGTCGATGTAGTTATTTTACGTGCCATGTGAGATGGATGGATAATGATGATAGTAATGATGATACTCACAACATGCGTATATCCATGGGTGAAGACTTCATGTGGGTGTATCCCATGATGTTGATGGTGACACACACTACGATATGTAGCTATAGTGTTCTCTAGAGGGTTTTGGCCCCTAGACAAAATTGACTAGTCTAGATGGGCATATCAATGTGTGAAGTAATGATGCTATTGGTAGCATGGTCTGTGTAACCATGACAAGAGGATCATGGCATAGAAAGAAAGGCTATGAATGTTGACATGCTTACAGACATGTGTGCTTATCATTGATGGCAATATTAGAGTATGCAGTGATCGAAAAATAGGGACTACATAAGCTTAGGAGAATAAGTGCAGAGGTGCATGTAGAGTGCAAGAGTGTGCTTGATCATTTTTTGGAAAATAGGTAGGCAAGAAAGATCAGGGACAAATTGATCCGACTCCATTTCGGAGTTTCGGATACCGGGAGGTGGAAGTGTCGAAACACTTCACCACATGAGTCCCAGAATCACGAAATGTAAAATGTTGAAATCTCAAAAGAACGATACAGGATCGGATACCAAGAGTTGGAGGAATCAAGAGTTGAGACTCTCCATCATAGTATTCCCTAAAGCACAAAATGTGAAACCTTGAAAACCCAAAATAGGCATTTCGACCGAGATTTTGGATACTGGGAGTTGGAGATGTTAAGGACCCTCACAATAGGAGTCTCAAAGTAGCGAAATGAGAAATGTCAAAATATGTTGGTCTGACTCCATTTTGGAGTTTCAGATACTGGGATTTCATAGACTAGGAGTTGGAGATGTCAAGGACCCTTGAAACAAGAGTCTCGAAGCAGCGAAATGAAAAATTTCGAAATCTCGAAAGAAGGAGACAGTTTCGGATACCAGGATTTCGGATACTAGGAGTTGGGGATGTCAAGAACTCTTACTATAAGAGTCCCAAAGTCGTGAAATGTGAAGTCACGAAATGCGAAATCAATATATGCTAAAACATGATATAATCTCAACAGTTGGATCGAGGAGAAAATTGGACTATCGATCTAAGAAGGATACATGGAGAAAGATCATCCTTTCGCTGACAAGAAATTCAAAGGAATGGGGTTCCCTAACCTATCAAACTCGTGATATGCAAAATCACAAAATAACCTTATCTGTCAGATCAAATTTTGATCTGGACCATTGATCCAACTCCATTTTGAAGTTTCAGATACCGGGATATGGAGGAGTCAAGTGTCGAGACTCCTCATCATAGGAGTCCCGAAGTTGCGAAGTGTGAAAAGCCGAAAAGATGATCTGACTCCATTTCGAAGTTTCGGGGATCGGGACATGGAGTGTAAAT
Organism: Picea glauca; assembly: GCA_000966675.3. Classification (NCBI taxonomy): domain Eukaryota; kingdom Viridiplantae; phylum Streptophyta; class Pinopsida; order Pinales; family Pinaceae; genus Picea; species Picea glauca. The sequence continues at coordinate 756,789 of JZKD02S0869967.1, forward strand.
AAAATCTTCACATCAAGGATGCCAAAATACCGAATTGCAAAATCATGAAAGTGCTTTATGGATAAGTGCTCGGTCACCGATGGTGGTCACATCATCGAAGAACTTTAGAGAAAAGCTTGAAGTGGAAAAATCCATTTCAGATTTTTGGAGATCGTGACTTGGAGAGTCGAGATGCCTCACAACAGGATTGCCGAATTGCCAAAATGATGAAATGGGAAACATGTTTTGGCTCAGCCTGTGGTCATATCCCTTGGTGACATCAGCGGAAGATGGAGAAGGAGCTAGTGCAACCAAGCTCAATTTAAAATTTTTGGGGATTAGTACATGAAGCGTAAAGAAACCTTAACCACAGGAATCGTGAAATGCCGAAATGCGAAACGGGGAATTAAATGAAAGACCCTATGAAATCCATCCAATGGTGCAAGTGAACTTGAGTATGATTGGAGGGCTATTGTTTCACTTTAAAGTGTAACTGCTAGAAATGACTAATGGATTCTACCAGAGGAATGAAATAGGCCTAAGTGTGATCTCTAGAGAAGATGAAGAGGCTTGAGGCATCTTCCAGTGGAATAAAGACTATTCGTAAAGGTGATTGACAGATGGAAGAGGGTTGAGGACTGTAACTGCAACAGAGAGGATCAACTCGACTTTGATAGAGAAGACGAAGAGTCTCAACTACCAGACAGGCTAAGGAATCTCAGCATAACACCCAATGATGATGGACGCATGGGTTCAACTTCCAGAGAAGATGAAGAGTTGTGATGATGGTAAGGCAGAGGACTTAGCAGGAGATAGAATGTAGAAGCATGGCTAGACAACATGCACAAGGAGCACATAGACTATAAGTATGCAGGACAAAGAAGAGATGAGTGTTGTTGTTGTTAAGGGTGATCAAGGAGTGTAGGAGGAGGAGTGTGCACTAGTGGAAAAATAGAGAAGAGGAATGGTGCATTGAATGGACATGGCACAAAGAGCATAAAATGAAAAATAAAAGAAAGCGCAATGAGTGTGCAGAAGACACTGATGCAAACAAAGAAGTGCACTGTAGCAGAATAGTGACCAGAACGGTAAGTCATTGAAGAAATTTATATCATTGTAATAAGTCTTAATAGCAAAGATTTATATTTCAGGGTGGTAGGGAGGTGGTAGGGAGGATTTTTTTCCTCAGAGGTTCAAGTGGGTGCTTGAACACAGGGACTTGTAGCTTCCATCTGGTTGCAGCCAGAGAAACTAGGGTGGCAGGGTGGTGCAAGGGAGAACTGTTGTTCTCTGTTATACAGGTTGGTGCATGTGTGAATGGAAGTTGGTGCCTCCATCCAGTTGGTGCTGGAACACTTAGGGAGTTGGTGCTTCCTTCTAGTGTGTTCTAAAGAAACCAGGGAGTTGGTGCTTCCTTCTAGTAGGTGCTAGAAAAAAAAAATAGTTGGTTCTCTCAGCATGTTGTTTCTTGAAAAACAGAGGTTGTATCCTCATTATGAGTTGGTGCTCATATGTATGATAATGTAAAGAATGTAAATATCACTTATCATATAAAGAAAAAGAGTTTTTTACCCTGTATGTTTCCTCAGGAAATATCTATCTCTGTGTATCTCATATGTGTGACTGATTCTAAATGTTTTATTTCTTACTTCCCTGCATTATTGTGTCTGTCATTAAATTTTGTGTAAAGAGTTTAAAATAGGGATAATTGTTTAACCACGGTAACAACTAATTCACCCCCCCTCTCAATTTTCCAACAATTGGTATCAGAGTAGGCCCCTTTTATCTAAGTGTAGATCCTAAAGATGAAACATGTAAATCCTTGAAGGAAATTCAACCAATAAGGCTCCTCTGTTCAATGGAACAAACTTTTCCTTCTCAAAAGTTAGAATGAGAACCTACATAATGGATTTAGGTGCAAATGTCTGGGATATGGTAAATACTAGGTATGTAAAGCCAATTGTACTAGCTAATAAGAATGACAAGCTAGAATTTATCTTCAATGCTATGACTATGAATTCTATCTTGAGTGGACTTGTAGAAGCATAATTCATAAAATTTATCCACCTAGGAACTGCCAAAGAAATGTGGGATAAACTCATTAACAATTATGAAGGTAATGAGAAGGTAAAGGACACCAAGCTTCAAACCTACAGAATACAGTTTGAACAACTGAAGATGAAGGGATATGAAACTATTGGAAAATACTTTATGAGAATAGAAGAAATGGTAAATGCAATGAAAACACTTGGTGAAAAAATTGAGGAAACTTCTTTAGTTCATAAAATCTTGAGATCTCTCCCGGATAGGTTCAACCCGAAGGTCTCTGCTATAGAAGAACTTAATGCTATAAAAACCTTGGAGTTTGATCAACTTCTAGGAACATTGATTGCATATGAAATGAGAATAGTTAAAGATAAACCCACCTCCAGAGAAGCATCATTTAAAGAAGACAAGAATGAGGATCTTGAGCCCGATGAAATTGAAGAAAAATTTGTGAAGAGACTGAAGAAGGGATCAAGCAAATACAAAGGTAAAATGCCTTTCAAATGTTTCAACTGTTGAAGGATAGGTAATTTTGCAAATAAATTTCCCCACAAAAAAAAGGATCGGACATGTGATGATGAGGAGAAGCACACACACAAAACATTCTTTAAAGAGAATAACTTTAAGAAGAAAAGTCTTTGCGTAAACAATGATGATGATCCTTCATATGATAAAGACAGTGACTCCTTTATTGAAGATAAACTAAATGAATTCATACTTATGGAAAAAGAGGATTATGATAATAATAGCACAAGAAGTGATGCTAATGAAGAAGAAGCTATGGTTGACATGGAAGGAGAACTGATCAGTGCACTAGAATAGATTGACAAACTAAGAATTAAGAACATAAAGCAAAAACAATTGCTAATACAGTTTGAGAAAGATAGTAAAGAACTTGATGAAGACCTTGTCCTACTATAAGTGGAATTAGAGGAGGAAAACACAATCGAAGACATTCTAAAATGATATTTATTAGAAAAGAAGGCAAGATGTGAATCCTTAGAACAAGAAGTAGTGAAAACTAGAAAAGAGATGGAAAAGTTTCAAACCTTGTATAATCAGACTCTGTCAAGTATCAAAGCCACTGAAGGATTAGCCACCATTCTGAATCAACAAAGGAATCCAAAGATGAAAATTTGTCTGGGCTATGAAGAGGGATCAAGTAGTGGTAAGCCAAGAAATGAAGAACCCATCAAGTTTGTCAAATCTACAACCAATGACAACAACAAACCTACAGAAACAAAGGAAGACAGTTAACCGCCTAGGACGAGTAAAGAAAAAGGTGCCAAGACTGAATCTGTATAACAAAGAGAAAATGTGCTCCCTGCTAAAATCAATTTGCTCAAAGAAGACAACCATTTTCCAGGTACAAAGAATTCTTCTACGGCTATTGTTTCTACTGTTCTAACTTTGGTCACAAAACTATAAATTGTTCCGTAAGAATTAGACATGAGAAATTAAGATTTCAAAGGAATAAATGCTTTCCATAATAAAGAATGATACAACCAAGTAACAAACCTTCATAGATTGCAAATTTCCAAATTAAGTCTAGAGACATGCAACTAAGGAGGTCAAGAAATAATCAACAGTCAATGAGTAGACAATGTTGCAACAACAATTTTGACCTATTAAACAATGAGATTGAATGTTGCATCTATCATAACTATGGACATAAATCTGTTCACTGTCGATTAAGGAACTATGAACAAGATTTGAATTCCCTTGCTGAAAATATCAAGGTTTGGAAGAAGAAATAAAGTGACAAGTGTGGATTAGTGTTGTCAGCTCAAAGAAAAACAAACCCTTGGTATATAGATAGTGGATGCTCCAAACATATGATGGGAGAAAAAGGTAAGTTTCTATCTCTAAGTGAAAGAAAATCAGGAAACGTAACCTTTGGAAATGATGCTCCAGGTAAAATAAAGGGTAAAGGGATGGTGATTTTAAGTAATGGAAAAGGAAGATCCCAAGATGTTCTACTTGTAGATGGGATGAAACAAAATCTACTCAGTGTAAGTTAAATGTGTGACAAAGGATGTGAAGTAGTGTTCACATCCAAAGACTACAAAATAAAGTCTGTAAACTCAGGACAAGTGGTGGCCAAAGGCATAAGGAAAAAAAATAACGTATATGTGCTGAAAGAAAATAGAGAAGAGTGTCATCTAAGAAAACATGATGAAAGTTGGTTATGGCATAGGAGACTTGGACATCTAAACTTTGACCACTTAATCAAAATAAAAAATCTCAAGGAAGTAAAAGATCTTCGAACAATATCAAAGCCCCAAGATTCAATGTGTAAACCTTGGAAAGTAGGAAAGCTAACTAGGACACAGTTTAATTCCAAGAGATTTACTTCAATAGAGAAACCACTCCAATTAGTTCATATGAATTTATGTGGACCATCAAGATAGGAAGGCACAAGAAAAGAAAGCTACTTCATGTTGATTATTGATGATTACTCCAGACTTGCTTGGGTTTCCTTTCTCAAATAAAAAGTTGAAGCATTTGAGAAGTTTAAAATATTTAAGGCTTTAATTGAGACTCAAACAGGAAAGAGGTTAAAGGAATTAAGATATGAATGAGGAGGAGAGTTTATGTCAAGTTATTTCAAGGAATTCTGTGATAGGCATGGGATCAAGAGAGAATACACAATCCCAAGAACTCTGTAACAAAATGGAGTAGTTGAGAGGCAAAACAGAACAGTGCAGGAAATGGCCAGGTCAATGATGAATGAGAAGAACATTGGTCAAACCTATTGGGTAGAAGAAATACACATAGCAGTCCACATTCTTAACAAAGCGCACCTCATACCACAAAGTGGCAAGACGCCTTCTGAACTGTGGTATGAGAGACCTACCTCAATCAAACACTTCAAAGTCTTTGGGAGTAAATGTTTCATAAAGAATAATGATCAGAACCTTGGAAAATATGATGACATGGCTGATGAAGATATTTTCTTAGGGTACGCTACAAACAGTAAAGGTTACAGATGCTATAATAAGAGGCTTCATAAAATGGTTGACTATATTGACATAAAAGTTGATTAAGGAATCCCAGCAAGAGAGGTGTACAATAATGAGTCTTCTACAGAGGACACAGCTAAAGCTAAAGATGAACAGGTCCAAGAATAAAAAAATGAAGATTCTAAATTAGATGAAGACACAGATACTCAGACGGACTAAAATCAGCAGGCAACTTCCAATTCCTCCTCCAAAATCACCCAAAAGAATCATCTTGCAAGTTAGACAATTGGTGAAAAAGACAAAGGTGTACAAATCAGGAGAAAGATAATCAGAAATACCGAGAAATCACGTATATCTTTCATATCCATGCTGGAACCCAAGAAT
>JZKD02S0869967.1:762210-784745 GCA_000966675.3 Picea glauca
ATCCATGCTGGAACCCAAGAATTTTAATGAAGCTAGCAAAGATGACCATTGGGTTAAAGCAATGAATGATGAACTTGATCAGATTGAGAAAAACAATACGTGGGAGATGGTTCCTTCCAAATGGATCTTTAAGAATAAGTTGAATGAGCAGGGACAAGTTATTAGGAATAAACAAAGATTGGTTTGTAAAGGATATGCTCAAATAGAAGGAATGTATTTTGATGAAACATCTGCACTTGTAGCAAGATTAGAAGCTATCATAATGTTTCTTGCCTATTCTTGTCATAAAAGGTTTAAAGTCTATCAAGTGGATGTCAAGTCATCTTTTCTAAATGGAGATTTAAGTGAAGAAGTCTATATGGAACAACCAGAGGGTTTTGAACTATCTGATAACCCTGACTTAGTATGCAAGCTGAAGAAGGATTTATATGGGTTAAAAAAATCCCCTCGAGCATGGTATCACAGAATGGATATGCATCTCAAAGACAAAGGGTTCAAGAATGAAACCATTGAAAACAATTTGTATATCAAAATAGAGGATAATGATCTTCTCATCGTATTGGTCTATGTAGATGAAATCATATTCAGATGTAATAAGGATTCATTGGTACAACGGTTTTCTTCTGCCATGGAGTCTGAGTTTGAAATGTCTATGATAGGTGAACAATCATTTTTTCTTGGTCTACAAATTACTCAGAGGTCTAAAGGGATGTTCATTTCTAAAGAAAAACATCTAAGAGAAATGTTGAAAGGGTTTCAATCAGAAGATTCTAAACCTGTGGGTACACCTATGGTTACTAGATGCAAATTAAGCAAGGACGATGACTCACTTGATGTTGATAAAAGTTCATATAGGTCAATGATAGGCAGCCTATTGTACATCAAAACATCTTGCCCAGACATAATGCATGCTATTGGAATGGTAGGAAGATATAATTCTACACCTAAACAGAGTCATTCGCAAGCTATCAAAAGGATATTCAGGTATTTGAAAGAAACAATGAATTATGGTCTATGGTATCCCAGAAATAAGAACTTTCAGTTAACTTCCTATTCAGATGCAGATTGGGAAAACTGTGTTGATGAAAGAAAAAGCACCAATGGAGGAGAATTCTTCAAGGGTGACTCATTAGTAGCATGGCTTAGTAAAAATAAAGGTTCCATTTCCTTATCAACTACAGAGGCAGAGTACATTGATGTTTCTACCTTTATCACTCAGGTATTATGGATGATTCAAACACTTGCAGACTTGGCGGTAAAATACGCAACACCAATCCCAATTCATTGTGATAACACTAGTGCCATCAGTGTGTCTAAGAATCATGTATTCCACTCCAAGACCAAGTATATTCCCATAAAATACCATTTTCTGAGAGAGCAAGTCACCAATCAGGTTGTTCAGGTCCATTACATTCCAACCACAGAACAAATTGCATAAATCTTTACTAAACCACTAGCCAAGACACCATTTGAATATCTCCGACAGAAGTTGGGTGTCATCTCGTCTCACACCTAAGAGATTCCATCCTGTTAGGGGGATTATTGTATCGATTGAATATCTGATACCTCCTAAAAATATTGCAACAACTCAGGAGAGCATGTTTTCTTTGACATTGATGTCAAAGGGGGAGAAAAGGAGTGGTCTAGACTGGATGCTATAGTTGGAGGTCCAAATAGTTTAGTGCACTTGTTCAGGGTTGCCATCAATGCCAAAGGGGGATATGTTTGGCATGTTTACAGACATGTGTTCTTGTCATCGATGGCAAGATCAGAGTATGCAACGATGGAAAAACAAGGACTACGTAAGCTCAGGAGGATAAGTGTAGAGGTGCACACAGAGTGAAAGAGTGTGCTTGATCATTTGTTGGCAAACATGAAATCAAGAAAGATCAGGTACAAATTGATCCAACTCCATTTCGGAGTTTCGGATACTGGGAGGTGGAAGTGTCGAAACACTTCACCATAGGAGTCCCAGAATTGCGAAATGCGAAATGTCGAAATCCCGAAAGCAGGAGACAAGATCGAATATTGAGAGTTGGAGGAATCAAGAGTCGAGACTCTCCATCACAGGAGTCCTGAAATAGTGAAATGAGAAACCCAGAAAACCCAAAACAGGCACTTTGACTGGGAGTTGGAGATGTCAAGGAACCTCACGACAGGAGTCCCGAAGAGGCAAAATGTGAAACGCTGAAATATGTTGGTCCAACTCCATTTCAGAGTTTCAGATACTAGGATTTCACAGACCGAGAGTTGGAGATGTCAAGGACCCTCACAATAGGAGTCCCAAAGCAAAGAAATGCAAAATGTCGAAATCTCAAAAGCAGGACATAGTTTTGGATACCGGGATTTCAGATACCGGGAGTTGGGGATGTCAAGAACTCTTACTACAGGAGTCTTGAAGTTGCGAAATGTGAAATCGTGATATGCTAAACCATGATATAATCTCAAGCATTGGATAGAGGAAAAAATTGAATCGTCAATCCAAGAAGGATACGTGGTGAAAGATCATCCTTTCGCTGACTAGAAATTCAAAGGAACAGGGTTCCCCAACCTCTCGAACTCGTGATATGTGAAATCATGAAATAACCTTAGCCATCAGATCGAAGTTTGATCGGGACTGTTGATCCGACTCCATTTCAGATTTTTGGATACCGGGAGATGGAGGATTCAAGTGTGGAGACTCCTCATCATAGGAGTCTCGAAGTTGCGAAGTGCGAAAAACTAAAATGTTGATATGACTCAATTTCAGAGTTTTGGGGATCAAGACATGGAGCGTAAAGAAAATCTTCACATCAAGGATGTCGAAATGCTGAATTGAGAAATAGAAAAAGTTCTTTATGGATAAGTGCTCGGTCACTAATGGTGGTCACATCTTCGAAGAACTATAGAGAAAATCTTGAAGCGGAAAACAAAATTTTGGAGTTTCAGAGATCACGAATTGGAGAGTCGAGATGTCTCACAATAGGATTGCCGAATTGTCAAAATGCCAAAATGTGAAAAACGTTTTGGCTCAGCCTGTGGTCACAGCCATTGGTCACATCGACAAAATATGGAGGAAGGAGCCAGTGCAACCAAGCTCAATTTCGGATTTTTGGGGATCAGTACATGAAGCGTAAAGAAACCTCAACCACAGGAATCCCAAAATGTCGAAATGTGAAATGAAAAATTAAACGCAAGAGCCTACAAAATCCATCCAATGGTGCAGGTGAACTTGAATATGATCGGAGGGATACTATTGCACTTCAGAGTGTAACTACTAGAAACGAATGATGGCATCTACTAGAGGAATGAAAGAGGCCTGAGTGTGATCACTAGAGAATATGAAGAGGCTTGAGGCATCTTTTAGTGAAATGAAGACTATTCTTAGAGGTGATTGACAGATGGAAGAGAGTTGAATCCTGTAAATGTAACAAAGAGGATCAACTCGACTTTGATAGAGAAGACGAAGAGTCTCAATTGCCAAACATGCTAAGGAATCTCAGCATAACACTCAGTGATGATGGACACATGGGTTCAACTACTAGAGAAGTTGAAGAGTTGTGATGATGATCAGGCAGAGCACACGACATGGACAGAGAATGCAGAAGAATGGCTAGATAGCATGCACAAGGAGAACAAAGACTATAAGTATGCAAGACAAAGAGAAGATGAGTGTTGTTGTTGTTAAGGGTGATCAAGGACGGTAGGAGGAGGAGTGTGCACCAGTGGAAACATGGAGAAGAGGAATGGTGCATTGAAAGGAAGTGGCCCAGAGAGCATAAAAGAAAAAAGAACAGAAAGTGCAAGGGGCGTGCAGAAGACACTGATGCAGACAGAGCAACGTAGTGTAGCAGAACAATGATCAAACTGGTAAGCCATTGGAGAAATTTATATCACTATAATAAGTCTTAATAGCAAAGATTTATATTTCAGGGTGGTAGGGAGGTGCTAGGGAGGACTGTTGTCCTCATAGGTTCAAGTGGTTGCTTGAACACACAGAGTTGTAGCTTCCATCTAGTTGTAGTCGAAGAAACTAGGGTGGCAGGGTGGTACAAGGGAGAACTGTTGTTCTTTGCTATATAGGTTGGTGTCTGTGTGAATGGAAGTTGGTGCTTCCATCCAGTTGGTGCTGGAACACTTAGGGAGTTGGTGCTTCCTTCTAGTGGGTGCCAGGGAAACCAAGGAGTTGGTGCTTCCTTCTAGTAGGTGCTAGAGAAAATAGAGAGTTGGTGCTCTCAGCAAATTGTTGCTTGCAAAACAGAGGTTGTAGCCTCATTATTAGTTGGTGCTCATATGTTTGATAATGTAAATAATGTAAATATTACTTATAATATAAAAAAGAAGAGGTTCTTACCCTGTATGCATTTCCTCAGGAAATATCTATCTCTGTGTATCTCATATGTGTGACTAATGCTGAATGTTCTATTGATTACTTCCATGCATTATTGTGACTGTCATTAAATGTTGTGTAAAGATTTTAAAATAAGTATAATTGTTTAAGCACGATAACAAGTGATTCACCCCCCCTCTTAGTTGTCCAACAATGAAGACTAGAAGGGAACATAATGGTTAAATACCACCCTAGCTAAGAGGGAGTGTTGATGTTTTGGTAGATGTGGGAGGTATTAACCTCCATGGATAAACCTTTGACTAGAATAGAATATTCCAGAAGAAAAAAAAAACCTAAACATATGTGTGAAAAACTTGGAAGACAAGTCGACTCAGCAAAATAAGTAATATTGAAGTATTATATGGAGAAAAGGATAGGTCAAACCTTATTGAAGAGACACATGTTCACCTGGCTAGATTAGTATAAATAGAAGGCACTTGAGCTCATTTGGTAACAAACTCACACTCAAGAAGGTGGTGCGCAAGTCTAGAGGAAGAGTGCAACTGCAATGACTACAACTCGAGACTAATCTTGGTCTATAGTTTGGGAATTTCTTCTTGGTACACTACCATAGGAGAAAGGTGTGCTCTCTCTCTCTTGATTATCTATTGGGTCTATTGTTGCTTTCAAAATAATTCCATCTGTCAAAGGTCAGAATGCTCAAGGGTGGCTACATGCCTATGGTTGGGTGACAATATTATGATATTGTCTATGGTTAAATGAGCAGAACATTCTAACAACATCCTCCCTAAAAGTTTGATGGTGAAAACATAATTCTTGTAATGTAAGTGATCACATGGATTGCAAGGATTCTCCTCCATGATAAACACTTCAGAACATGATCACTCCTCACATCTAGCACAACCTCCAAGATCCATGAGGTGTTCTATGTGTAGGGTCCAAAGCACAGTAATGCCTAGTCTCACCTCAACACCCATCCCAATCCTAATGATCAACCTATCAATCGAGTAGCTTAGGATTATCAACTAATGGAAACAACCAACATATGATTGGTATTATCTACTAACTATTTAATTTGAGATCAATAGCGAAGTATATAAGCATATATAATTAAGTAATTAGTAATCCTCACAAAGAGAAGTTAACAAAAAAAATTTAGTATCCTTACAAATAGGTCTTGGGCCTTGTTTCTCATTTTTGTAACATTGTAACTTTTTTTTATTCATATCATCCAAAGAACACTTAATTATTGAATTAGTAAACCTTCCACCTACATTAAAAGTGGAGTAATTTAAATTATATATATACTATTTATTTATAATTTTGATAATGAGTTTCAATATCTTTATTTATTATTAATAGGTGTTATAAATTTAAATACTATGGTTCTTTACACTTTGAATAGATCTATTGCATTCAATGAATTAAAAAGTAAAATAATTTTATTATTCATCTAATATTTTTATAATTTTATAATTGATAAAATATTTAAAAAATATATTTAATCCTTTAATTAAAATGAATAATTCCAAAACAATTTTTTATAACAATATTTACATTACATACATTAAAATATATATTTAGATAAAGCTTATCTAAATATTTTTAGAGAGATTAGGAAATACACTTAAGATATGAGGCTTAGTTCAAAACATTGAAAAGGTAAAATTTTAGAACTTAAGTCTATAAGTTATTTCACAACATAATTATTCAGTAACTTAGAACCATGAATTGCATATAATTATTTTACTGTAGTAGACATATTATAAATTTTAAAAAGATGTGATGAATTTACTTAAAGATAGAAATTGAACTCAAAAAGGAAATTCATCCAAAACATGAATTGTATATAGTTATTTGACATGCATATTACAAATCTTGATGTTTGGTTCAAAACATTGAAAAGGTAAAAGCTTAGAACTTAAGTCAATAAGTTATCTAGTAAGTTATTTCTCAACATAATTATCGACATATTATAAATCTTAAAATAATGTGATGAATTTATTTAAACAAAGAGATGGTATGCATATAGATTTGTATTGTACCGTAGACATGTGTTAAGTTTAACAACTAGATGACGTTGGCATCAATTTGGAGTGTACTTTTAATGTGTGTTAACTTTACACATTCTAAATCTCAAAAAGGTATTTAAGAATTAATATAACAAGTTATAATGTTCATATGTAGGAGATTGTGCATTGGACAATCGTTATGAATATAAAATAAATGACGTTTCCACCTATTTAAAAAAAAAAAAACTTTTAAAAATTACACATATTTCTTTACACATGGGAAATTTACACACAAAGACTTAATAATTTTAAATTCAAATATATTTAAATGATAACTCTATATCCCAACCACTAAACACTAATCCATACCTTTTAGAAAAAATAAAATCTAAAAAAATCCTTGTAATAACACATCACCGATTATTTAAACATAATACTAACTTCATCCCATTAACATGCAAAAGACTAGCCATTATTAATCATCCCATTAACCTCCCTTCATCAAGATCTTTTATGATCACATTAACGTGCCTCCCTAAACCCTTTTATGACCTTTCAAACATAAGACAAAGGAGATACTATGATTTATAACCATTTAAACATAATACAAAGACATACATTCAAACTTATGTAGATATGGATGGTGAAGAAAACACAAACAATATAGCCGTTGGAGAAGAAATGGAAAAAGAAAACAATATAACTGTGGATGTTGTAAATGGGTGTTGAAGAGCATAGAAATGAGCATACCTAGAAGGCGATCAGCTACCACCATGATGACTGATTTATTACCCGATTTAGGTAAGCCCGTAATAAAATCCATAGAGATATTCCTCCAAATAGGAGGTGGAATCAGAAGCGGTTGTAGTGTGCCAAGAGATTTGACTATTTCTCCCTTGTTGAGTTGACACACATCACATTTAGACACAAAATTATCAACGTCTTGTTTCATACCATCCCATAAAAAAGAACGGTTGACCCTATCATAGGTTTTGGTAAACCTAGAGTGCCTAGCTGTGGGTGTAGCATGAAGCTCAAAAAGCACCATGGATTTATGTTTTGATTGTTTACTTAAATACAAACAACCTTTGTATCGAATCTCATAAAGGAGCCATGAGTACCCTAAGGAAATTGGAGAATTAGACTGCAATTGTTGTATCAGATGAAAACTTTTGGGATCATGTAGTCATTCTTGGCGAATCACTTGGAGCCAATCTGGTATAATGAAAGAGAGAGTAAAAAGGGAGCCTTCATCTTCATATTTTTGTGAAAGTGCATCAGCCACCACATTGTCTTTTCCTTTCTTGTAAATGATCTCATAATAATATCCAAATATCTTAGTCAACAATTTCTGTTTCTCTGGGAATAAATGCATTGTTCTAGAAAATAATTGAGGCTTTGATGGTCGGTCTTAATTTGGAAGTGTTTCCCCAATAGATAAGGGTGCCACAAATCAATAGCATGCAAAATAGCCAAGATTTCCTTTTAATAGATTGATTTGCCCAAATTTCATTCAGATAGTTGTTTGTTGCTAAAGGCCAAAGGCCAACCCTCTTTCATAATGACAATGGCAATAAATTTCCGTGAAGCATCACATTCTAGGAAAAAGGTCCATGTGAAATTAGGAAGGGCCAGGATTGGAGCAGTTGCTGGGGTCCAAGTGAAATAATTATTTTTAAGCAGTGTCGTGAGAGGTGTCGCAATATTTCCATAATTCTTAACAAACTTGTGATAGTAACCTGTTATGCTTAGGAATCCTCACAAGCTTTTGAGAGCCTTTGGGTGAGGCCAATATTGCATAGCTTCAATATTTTTAGGATCCACCCTGACGTCATTCTTTCCAACAAGATGGCCCAAGTACTCCACTTCTGAGACCTGCCAAAAGAACATTCAGATTGTTTCAGTCAAAGTTTGTGATGAGAGTATATATGGAGAACTCGTGATCCAGATTTATGTAGGAACACAATGAAATACAAAAATACACATAAACACAAAGATGCAGTGGAAATAAGACTTCATTTCATTAATAACAAATGACTGAAAAATGCTTACAGACAGAATGGAAATAAACTAGCTAGGGTGCTGGTAGCTTATCTTTGAGAAGAGATCTGGCGGCTACTGGCCTCTCAATTGCCTATTACAATGAGGCTCGAAGGCCTATATATTACTAAGAAACAATGGAAAACCCTAAACATCCAAAAACCTAACCCTAGGAGATGAAACGCCAGAATATGGGCCCCGTTGGGGTAAACTGGTACATCAATTTCCTGGGGTCATAACTTTGGCATACTATCTCTGTTTGATGCACATGATACATTGTTAGAAAGATCTATCCGAGGAATACACTGTTGATAATGAATATCAAGTCCAGAATGGACGCATATTCACCAAAGCATTCATGCCTAGAAAAAACCATTTAGGGCCTCAAAACAGCTACGGAAGTTCAGAACCCGAAGAATTGCTAAAAATAGTAAATTGTGCTACAATTAAGGAAACTGAAAAACTGAAAGAAACAATGGTGTGGGTCTAAGTGGAATAGGTGGGTGGCCACCAATATCCACCTGGATCAGTCCTCCCCCCTTAGGAAGAAATGGTCCCAATTTCATTGAGTTCCTCCATGAGATGAGGAAACTTGTGCTAAACTTGGTCCCTAGTGAGCCACTTGCCCTGGTGAAGGAGTTGTCCTGCTTTGACAACTTGATATAGTTGGATCCTCTGTTGGAGGTTGTTCTTGATCTGTGTGTCCATAATTTGATCAGTTGTGGCTTGTTCCATGCAATCTGGGTTTAACTTTGTTGGTGTGAGTTGTTCTGCCATGTCGGATGTGTCTAGTAGAGGTGGAAAGTAGGGATGAAGGTTGTCCACATTGAACACTAGGTGCAAACCAAGGAATGGTGGAATACCAAGCTCAAAGGCATTGTTCCCTACAGCCTTGTTGATGGTGTATGGCCCATATCAGAGCGGGTGAATCTTGTGGTAGGGTCTAGCGAGGCGCTCCTTTTGCAAATGTAGCAACACTTTCTCACTCACTTGGAAGTTGTGTGGCACCCAATGTTGATCATGTCGTTGCTTGTACTTAGCATTGGAGCTATCCAAGATGTCATGAAATTGTTGGTGGATGTGTTGAATGTTCTCAATGAAGTTGTTTTCCTTGTCAGCCTCAGACTAGACATGGGCTGAATATGCCCGAGTAGCTGCAAATTGCATGGCTATGTCAATGGGACATAGTGGCTGGAATCCCAAGCCCACTTGCAAGGGGATGTGTTTGGTTGAGCTATGGAAAGATCGTTTGTAGATTTGTTGTACATAGGGGAGGCTCTCATCCCATGTGTGTAGATTCTTTGAGTTGTACATGTGCATAATGTGTACAATCATTCGGTTGACGACCTCTGTCTGGCCATCAGTTTGCAGATGGAAAGCTGTGGACTTGGTGAGCTTGGTGTCCAGCATCGACCAAAGGCTCGACCAAAATGTACTAAGGAACCTATTGTCCTGATCTAAGATGATAGACTGTGGGATCCCAAAGTGTACCCACACTCGTTCAAAGAAGAGTTTAGTAGTGGCTTCTGCTATGATATTCTTCTTCCAAGCCATGATAATGGACATCTTCGAGAATCGGTTGTTGACCACAAAAACAAAGTCATTTTCATGCTTAGTAGAAGCAAGGCCTGACATGTAATCCATAGAGATAGATTCCCAAGGTCGACTGGGGGTAGGAAGCAAAGTATAGAGGCCTTGCTTCTTGATGGTTGGTTTGGTAATGGCGCAAGCAGTGTAGGACTTGATGTACTTCCCGACATCCTATCGAAATTTCAGCCAATAGAAATACTTTTGCAGTACTCCCATGGTTTTCTCGACCTCGAAATGCCCAGTGACCCGACTGTAGTGTGCCTCCCAAATCATCTTGGTACGCT
This sequence comes from Picea glauca, assembly GCA_000966675.3. Lineage (NCBI taxonomy): Eukaryota > Viridiplantae > Streptophyta > Pinopsida > Pinales > Pinaceae > Picea > Picea glauca. Next base: position 772,467 of record JZKD02S0869967.1, read on the forward strand.
CGCTTGAAGGAACACAAAGGTGTCCCAGGTGACAAAGCAGGGCATCCTGGAGGCGAAAATTGGGAACTTGCTTACCCTCCAAGAGTGTATTGTATGTGTGGCTGAATTCTGGATCACTTGTGTAGAGAAGCGGCCAATCAAAAGTCTCATGCCCACAAGAGTTGAGAATAGTGGTTAGCACCATGATGGGTGGTCAAATGAGGTAGTCTGCAAAATTATTGGTTTTTCTTTCCTTGTACTTAATGGTCAAATGAAACTATTGTAGGTATGTGGACCACTTCTGATGGCGATCGTTCTACAACTTCCCATGTGTCTGTATGAATTGTAGGGGTCAGTGGTCTATGTGGCTGACCATTTCCTTTCCCAAAATGTAATGCTTCCATTACTGACAATCCTGCACAATGGAATACATTTCTTTTTCATAAGTGGGATACTTCCAGACTGTGTCGGAAAGTGTCTCATTGTGATATGCCACTGGATGCCCATGTTGAGCAAGGACTACCCCAATGGCATAGTCAAAGGCATCTGTCTCGATCTCAAATGGTTGTTGCAAGTATCTTAATGTGAGCACTGGTGCAGAGCAGAGGCGATGCTTCAACTCCCCAATGCCTTCTATTGATATTCATACCAAAATAATTTTCCTTTAGCTCATCCCTTGGTGACTTGACTCAAGGGCCAAGTGATATGAGAGAATCCCAACACAAACCTATGGTAGAAATTAGCAAGACCTAAAAAGATGTGGAGCTCTGTTAGGGTGTTTGGGGCTTGCCAATACCGAATGATTTGGATCTTTGTTGGATCCACATGCACCCCCCACTCATCAATAATGTATCCCAGATACTGAACTTGAGTCATGCCAAAAGTGCATTTCTCCAAATTGGCACACAACTTGTGTTGTCGCAGTGTTTGGAGGACCTGTCGGATGTGGTGGAGGTGCTCTTCCCAAGTCTGGTTGAAGATCATAATGTCATACAAGTACAACACTACAAATGATTTGGTGAATGGCCATAGGATGTCATCCATTAGCCTCATGAAGGTTGTAGGGGAATTCATCAACCCGAATGGCATGACCAACCATTCGAAAAGGCCCTCCTTGGATTTGAAGGTAGTCTTCCACACATCAGAGGGTTTGATTGGTACCTGGTGATACCCCGACTTCAATTCAATATTTATTAAATATTTTTCCCCCTTGATTTGGTCCAGAAGGTCATCAATCTGTGGGATCGGGTACCTATTCTGAACAGTTATCTTGTTCAGTGCCCGATAGTCAATGCAAAGTCTCCAAGTCCCATCCTTCTATTGCACCAACACGATCGAGCTCCCATAGGGTGATGAATTCGGTCGAATGTCACCTTTCTGCAACAGCTCCTAAATCTGCCTCTTGATTTCATCATTCTCTAGAACAGAGCACCGATAGATGGGCCCATTAGGCAGCGGTGCACCTGGGGTCAAATCGATGGGGTGCTTGACCTGGCAGTGTAGAGGAACCCCTATGGAGGAGGTGAAAATGTCCTCGTACTCCTCCATGACCTTATCCATCTATTTTTTTCATGTAGCGAGGCCCTGTCTCAAGGTCATGGCCACAGTCTTCCTCTTTCCCTAAGGGTGGATCATCAGGAAAACAAATTTCCTGGTTTTGGAAATGATCTTACTGCATTGTTTTGTAGTAACCAAAGATATGGTGGTAGGTGGTTCTATCTCTGGTATCCTGTACAACTTATTTCCCAAGGTGATAATAACAACACAAGGCCTGGAATCATACACAACATGTCACTTCCAAAAGTATGGTTGGCCTAATAATTCATCAGAAACATCAAGAGGAGCAATGTCACATAATACCTCATCCGTGAAGGGCTTGATGTTGTAGGGAAGGTGACATTGTTGGCTGATGCGAAGGTCCCGTCCTTGGTGCAACCACCCAATGGTGTATGGTTGTGGGTGTGATATGGTCGACAAGCCCAACTGCTTCACGACCTCTACCAAGATGAGGTTCTTCTGGCTCCCACTATCGACCATGAACTACAACGGGGAACCCTTTACCCACATCTTGGGATGGAGGAGACACTCTGCCTCCTCTAGATATTCTGGTTCCTCCTTCTGGATCTTAGTGGTGGCAATGGTGGCGTTGGGCTCTGCATAAATAATCTTCTTTCCCCTATCATTCCCCTTATCAGGTTCTGATTCAGAGTCAGAGCATGCATCCGATTCAGAAGCCTTCAACTCAGCTACCAGTGACTACTTGGCTCGACACTCACTTGTGTTGTGAGTGGAACTCTTATGGAACTCACACCACTTCCCTCTGTCCTTTTCTAGCTTCGTGGTGTTGTTCTTTGCTTGTGACTTTGGCGGGTTATCCTGGGCCGCCCCGCGTTGGCTTGGTCCTTTGTTCTGTGGTTTGCGGGTACCTTTCCCTTGCTTCTGATTCACAGACCCAAAGTCTCTCTTTTTCTATTTGAACTTATGCTCAATCTTGGTAGCATATCGGTATGCCACACCAAGCGAGGAGATGTCAAGGAACTCCATTTCCTCCTGAATGTATTTGTGCAGACAACTGCGATACTTTAACACCAAATGTTTCTTTGAATCTTTGATACCCAACTTTGTGCATAGGGTATGAAACAGATTCGTCATCTCATGCACATCTTGGGCCCTTTGTTGTCGCAACGTAGTCCATTGTATGTATTTGTCCTCATAGCTCCCCATGGGATAATATTGTTCCTTGATGGCATCTCGGAAAGAATTCCAAGTTGGTGTGGTTGAGAATAGAGAGGGTTCCCCCTCACCCTGTTGCTCAGAGTAGGTTTCCCACCAGTCCTTGACATGGGGGGCGACTTTGAGGAGTGCGAAAATAATCCTTTGTCAGCAGAAAATTCATGAACCGAGAAATATCCTTCTAACAGATTCAACCATATATCTATGACATTTGCATCTATTTGGCCCTCAAATATGGGAATGTCAAAGTTTACTTGTACCTTAAAAGGAGTGGCGCTTCCAGAGTGGTTGTTGGATGTCGATGTGCCGCTAGTGGGAATCCATTGAAGAATCTGGGCAAAGTTGTCCATCATCATGTTCCTTTTTTTCTCGAGGGCCTCCTCAAGCAACATTTTGATAGGATATCCTACTCCCTCATATTTCTTTTCTTCCCCCATGGGTGGTTGTCAGGGTTTATGAGACTGATATTGCAAAGGTTCAACCAGATCGAGCCCCAACTCCTTATACTCCGACCTCGTTGGGGACATGCAAAGAAATATCGAGAACGAGCAGACCGCTCTGATACCACTAATCCAGATTTATGTAGGAACACAATGAAATACATAAATACACATAAACACAGAGATGCAACAGAAATAAGACTTCATTTCATTAATAACAAATGACTGAAAAATGCTTACAGACAGAATGGAAATAAACTAGCTAGGGTGCTGGTAGCTTATCTCTGAGAAGAGATGTGGTGGCTACTAGCCTCTCAACTGCCTATTACAATGAGACTTGAAGGCCTATATATTACTGAGAAACAATGGAAAACCCTAAACATCCAAAAACCTAACCCTAGGAGATGAAACACTAGAATATGGGCCTCGTTGGTGTAAATTGGTACATCAATTTCCTGGGGTCATAACTTCGGCATACTATATTCATTTGATGCACATGATACATTGTTAGAAATATCTATCCGAGGACTACACTGCTGATAACAAATATTGAGTTTGGAACGAACTCATATTTACTGAAGCAGTCATGCCCAAAAATCATCGTTTAGGGCCTCAAAACAGCTCCGGAAGTTCAGGACCCGAAGAACTGCTAAAAATAGTAAATTGTGCTACAGTTAAGGAAACTAAAAAATTGAAAGAAACAATGGTGTGGGTCCAACTGGAATAGGCAGGTGGCCACCAATATCCACCTGGATCAACTCAGTTCACATGAGCAAGGTGGTTTGTCCAGTGTTTTCTATAGATGAGGATATCATCAAAGAAAAGTAAGACAAAATGATAGAGAAAGGGGTGAAAGACATGATTCATGAGGCTATAGAAGGTGGAGGGGGCATTACACAAGCCAAAGGGAATGACCAAAAACTCATAGTGGACCTCATGAGTTCTAAAGGAAGTCTTAGGAATGTCTCCCTCTTTCATACATATACGATTGTATCCATAACAAAGAGCAAGTTTAGTAAAGAACTAGGTGCAACTCAATTCATCCAAGAGGTCATCAATGACAAGAATAGGAATTTTTTCTTTAATGGTGAGTTTTTTGAGGGTGAAAAAGTCAAGAAACATGTGCCAAGAACATTATTCCTTCAGGACCATGACCACAAGAGAAGAGTAGGGGCTGATACTAGGGTGGATAACACCTATGTTAAGAAATTCTTGAACCATTTTCTCAATTTCATTTTTTTTGGAAAAGGGGTGACGATAAAGACAGATATTGGGAGGGAGGCTTCCTGGTATAAGGGGAATGGAATGATCATGAACACCACGAGAAGGAGGGAGTCCCTGGGGAGTGGAAATGACCACTTTATGTTTAGAGAGGATGGATTGGAGGTCTTGCAACACAGAGGGTGTCTCAGTTTCATGTATGACATGGAGTTAGGAAATAATGCCAGAATGACCTTGTTTGAGCAGCTTTTCCATGCAATGGGAAATAATGATCCGCGGTGAATCGACGGTGATGCCTTGTAACTTATATTATTTTCCCTCCTGGTTGAATTGCATGGTTAATTCCTTGAAATCCATGAGAATGGGACCCAAATTCCTTATCCAGTCTGCACCCAACACAATGTCACAACCTCCCATGTCGATAGAAAACATATGAGATTTCAGGTGGTAGTCACTGATTTGGAGACACACATTTTCAAAATGCCTTCAACATTTCATGGAGCCATATTTCATCGAGCCACCATTGGAAATCATGAGTTGGAAATTATTGGCTACATGGATATAGCAATGAGTTTCTTGGGCAATACAATGATGAATAAAATTATGGGTGATGCCACTATCATCCAAAATGATGACCTTTCTATGCTTGATGTAACCAATTATCTTGAGGGTTTGGGGAGCATAGAAACGAGTGAGAGAATTTAGGGAAATGACTGGTTCTACTTTGGGAGGGTATGAAGGAGGGGTTATGTCCATGGTTTCAGGTGACTCAGACATAAGGGGAGTTTCAACATCCTCTTCCGAAACACCCTCCAAGATGGCCATAAAAATCTTTTGTTCCTTACACTTTTGGCCTAGAAAATATTTGTCATCACAATTATAACAAAGGCCTTTGAGTTGGTGTTCAACCATTTCATCCCTGGTCAATTTTTGGATCTTTAGTGGAATAGAGGGAGTAGTGGGATTTATTGGTTTAGTGCAAGGAATAAAGGAGGGTTTTTTGTTTTGAGAAGATACAAGCTATTGTTCTTATTTATCTCTTTTAGTAGCCTCCACTCAACTCTAAGGACGAGCCATGAGGACATGGAGCTGAATCTCATCCTTGAGGCCACTGATAAAACATTCTCAGAAAAAGGCATTAGATATGCCCTTTGTCCAAAAATCCAGGCGCTCAGAAGCATCTATAAATTCTTCCATTGTTCCAAATTGTTTCAACTTTTTCAAACATTCTAAATGGTTGGTGTCAGTGTCAAAGAGTTCATAAAGCTTAGCCACAAAGTGTGTCCAAGTAGTATACTCTTGATGGGAAATTTTTCTCCTTTGCCACCATTTCCAACGTTCTTGATCTAGATGGAGAACACCATATTAGAGTTTGTCCAAGTCATATATAATGTCATATAAAGAGAAATAATGTTCCATTTGGGTTATGAAACTAGTGGGACCTGACCCATCAAATTTGGTCACAACCACCCACAAAATATGTAGGTCACGCTGAAATTGATGGGGCTAGAAATTATGCGAATGAGAGATAGTTTTAGCTTCGGTATGTGGAGGTGGGTTAGAAAAAGGGTTATCTACAGGGATATGCAACTTGGTGCAGACCATTGAAACACCAAATTCAAGCTGGGTAGTCATGTCTTGTTTGAGTTCCTCGATTGAGGTGGAAATGGAGGAATCCATGGTTGTATTGATGGCGGAAACATTGGCACTAATTTGTTTAACTTCTTGTTGGGTCATCGTGAAGTTAGATTACAAGGTATTGAGGCGAGCTTCCAAGTCTTAGCTACGGGTATGGGCCATGATGATGAGGGAACCGAAATGGGGCGAGTGGGGTCAAAATGTTTTCTAAAAAATGATATGTATGAATGTGATAAGGGAGAAGAGATAAATCAAATGGAATAGGTCTCAAATAATGGTGCAGTGTTTTGGCAACCCAAACACAGTTGCACGGTAATAGATCTTGTCTGTTTTAATTTTTTTGTTTCCATCCCCAAGGCTTATGTATTCAAGGGTTCTACAAACAAAGTTTTTCCCTATGCTATATCTCTCTGATATACGTGTGGGGCCCAACAATAGTACTCAACCCAATATCTCAATGCACTAACTAATGAGGCTAGACCATGCCTTTAGCCATACTACCCGACTGCCCAACTACTAGAGAGTATTTTCCTGAGTGTTGTTCTTGGTGTCACTATAGCAGTCAGGTGACTAATCAATTTATCTAAAAAGGGGTTCAAGAAATCTAGGTTGATTCGTACACAGGTGTTGTCTCATGTGCTACCACTCAAAGGGGTACCAACATGGGCTACAAGGGTGGCCCACAGATGTGTGCTTAATAACCACTTTTATTTCCTACGTGTATGAATCCCTTGACCATGGGTTTATGCATGTAACAACATATCTATGTGGCTTAAATATGTCGGAATATGTCTCTTCCCTGAAAAAAATTTAACCCACAGTTTTCTTCCAAGGAAAGTTCTTTGATACCACTTGTAATATTCCAAATATAAAAAGTATGCAGAAAAGAAATAAATTGCTAGAAATGGAAAATAAACAACAATATACCAGAACAACACCACAATAACACTGAAATGATATAAAAATAACACCATAAAGAGAACTTTGATTCTGAGAGAAATATTCACGGGCCTCTTTGAGGGGGCAACCTCCATTCGATCATATATCTACTAAAATGATATCCCAGATAGGGTTCTCATACCCTCAACTCCTATTTATACTAAATATGTCTATCAAGAGAACCATCTAGAGGAATATCCTTCTAGAAGCACAAGCTTGCATTAGGTCTTCTTACATTCAATGTATTCTACCTTATTGCAAGGCCTTATTAATATTGACCTTTATTACATCAAAATACATTGTTCTACCTACATAAGGGGTTAGGTCCCTAACATCATAAAACATATATATACTTGTCCCTTAAATTTTATATCCCCTAATACTTGCTACCCATTTACCATGTGACTTAACATAAGAAATCATATAAAACTATAACCTTTGATCCTTTCATCCATTGACATCTACCTTACTAAACATCAATTTCTAACCCTTATAAACCACAACAACTAACATCTAAGTCATATAATCCAAATTACCTAACCTATATAATCCTTAGGGAATGACCCTTAACTCATGACACTTATATACCAATATCCTAAACCTTATAACACCTAACTTTTATAGCAAAAAATCCTTTTAACCATTAATCTTTAAACCTTAATACCTAGATCCTCTAAGTCTTAACCATTAATATTAAAAACTTTTACCATTGCATAGATCCTAATATCTATATCCCTTTTAATCCTTAAATGTTATAAGAACTAACACATATAATCTCCAACGCATGATATTGATATAACACCTATAATATTTATCCCCTATGACCCATAACTACTAAACCATACAAATCATCTCAAATATAACCCCTAATATAAGTCATGCAACTACTGATATCTAATATAACCCCAATAACCCATTCTTTCTAATCCCTAACCATTATATCCCTCAAGATAACCTCAAATATATAATCCATAGACAATAATATCTATAACACCAAACCACTATAACCACTATAATACATAACCTCTATGACCCGTGTAACCCCTATCAATTATTACTATCTATAATCCCTTACCCCCTACCACTATAAGCCTAACTAGTATAATCATAAGTAACAATATAACTCTAACCACTATAATCACTAACACTTAACTCATATAGGTGATGTGACCCGAATCTCTAATTTAATTCATATAACCGCACTAAATTTTTAACAATCAAACATTGATGGGATCCAGTCCTTAGTTTCACATGCCATACTCAACCACCATTTTGATCCTTCCTTTTAACCCAAAACCCATTTATCAATATATCCTGAGCTCATTATTATTTGGATCCATGTGTCCCTTGCTACATCCCATATTTTTTTGGACCATGGGACCTTTGTGTCCCCTTTTTCTCTTACCTCCCTAAAAAACCTATGTGGATATTCCTCACCATTGATTGGTTCAATAATAAAAAAACCCAAATACCAGTCTAGGGTCCTTTAGTACTCCCTATCCAAGTACCATAAGGAATTATGAGGCCAATTCTCTTTCCACTCTATCTCCTACACATATGTTGATGTTGTGGTAGCTGCAGGAGGTATTAAACTCCATGGATAAACCTTTGGCTAGAATAGAATATCGAGGAACCAAGGGAAAACCTAAATAGATGTGTGGGAAACCCTAGAAGACAAGTCACATCACTAGAATAAGTAATATTTAAGTATTATATGCAGAAAAGGGCAGGTGAGCCATACTTAAAGAGACACTTGTTCACCTAGCCAAATTAGTATAAATAGAAGGCACTCGAACTCATTTGGTAACACATTGACACACAAGAAAGTGGTCCACAAGTCTAGAGGAAGAGTGCAACTACAAAAATTACAACTGGGTATTGATCTTGGTCTTTGGTTTGGGACTTTCTGCTTGGTGCTCTACCTTAGGATAAAGGTGTGCTCTCTCTTTCTTGGGTATCTGTTAGGTCTATTGTTGCTTCCAAAATCATTCCATATATCAAAGGTTACGGTGCTAAGGGGTGGTTGTGTTCCTATGGTTATGTGACAATATTATGATATTGTCTATGGTTAAATGAGCACAACATTTTAACAGGTTATGGGCCCACACCACCTATGGGATAATCTAACCACTAGAAGGTAGATCTACAACTATATGTCAAGTTCGTTGTAGCACAATTGCAGTTGCAGTTCTAGTTCCTTCATTACAGTTGCAACACCATTTGCAGTGCCAGTTACAATGCCAGTTGCAACACTAATTGTAGTGTTGGTTGTAGTGTCAACACTAGTTGCAGTACCATTTGCAATGAAATTTTATGTGAAGTATTGGGACCAATTTTTGGTTATGCTAGTGATCCCTAACCTAGTGCATCTCATGGTTCCCTCAACCATAAAAATTTTCAAAGTTTAATTTTCGGGTCAAAGTCATCATTTGACTTGTTAAAGTCAATGTTTGACTAGTCAAAGGAAAGGTTTGACTAGTTAAATTTGAAATATTGTTCAAGGTCAAAGACATTCATGACTTCATCCATAAAATCAGAGTGGAACAATAGAAGCATGGTCTCTTGGTAGAGCATGGAAGACAAGGATTGACATCATCCTTGTAATGAACAAAGGGAAAAATTATGGAACCACAAAGTGAAGAGCAAGTGTTAAAGGATGACGAGTTTTATTTTTGGAGCTTCCAAGCACATGAACATGGAGTAGGAGAAACAATAAAAATAAACTACTAGAGATATGAATCTCAAGATAGAAAAGGGATATTTTTCCAAGAAGCAATCGTAGAGCTAGAAATATCTCAGATCTAATACATTCATAGGAACAACACATTCTCCGGGTTGGAAAGAATACTTGTCTCAGAAAAAAAACAACTCAAGTGGAACAATAGCTAGACTCTAGGTTTGAATATGAGGTTTGATAATTTTATTATTGTTGTTTAAGTGAGTATTTCAATCCTTTATATTTTATTAATGTTAGGGATAAATGAATACTTAGTAGCATGTAGTATTAATATAAATTCTTATTGTACTTAATTGTACTATGAACTAACATCTCCTCTATGAGATATTTCTTGTTATTGTTCTCACGTAGGACACCTTCGTAATGCTATAATGAATTACCATGAAATTCATATGTTCTTATATAAAATTATATTATACTGGAGATACTTTTTCTCTTGTTGTTTCTATTTTGGGCAGGTTATCCCATGTATTCCAGTAAGGTTACCATAGAAAATCAAGACTTGAAAGGACTCAGAGGGAGTAAAAATGCAAAGGGAGTTTATGATCAGGGAGAAACATGGTTTTTTGACACTTTGCAAGATGCATTGGGACATGCAGAAGATGAAAGCGTGGTTCGAGGATTCTCTCAATTAAAGGGAGTTGATGGTATAATTTGAAAAGAAGGACCTTGTAGGGATTTTTGTCGAGTTGTAGGACTTTGTGTCGAGTTGTATGGTTTGTGCCGATTTGTAGGCCTTGTTCCAAGTTGTAGGCTTCATGCCAATCTATATGCCTTATACTAAGTTGCATTCTTCATGTCGAGTTGTAGGACTTGTGCCGAGTTGTAGGCTTCATTCCAAGTTGTAGGCCTTGTGCCTAGTTGTAGGATTTGTGTCGAGTTGTAGGCTTCATTCCAAGCTGTAGGCCTTGTGCCGAGTTGTAGGCTTCATGCCGAGTTGTAGGACTTATGTTGATTTGTAGGCTTCATGTCGAGTTGTAGGATTTATGACCAGTTGTAGGCTACTCGAGTGAGACGGTTTGATATACTAAGTTATTGATAGATCGGTGAGACAGTATGGTACACTAGTAGTGTAGTCAAGAACTTGCATCGATGTGGTGGTGTTTCTCATAATATGATCTCGATGATCATGAGATGGACTATGTATCTCTGCTGATGCTACCATTCTGCAAGACGATGTATGTATTTTACGTGCCATGTGAGATGGATGGATAATGATTATAGTAATTATGATACTTACAACATGGGTGTATCGATGTGTGAGGATGTCATGTGGGTGTATTCCATGATATTAATGGTGAAACAAACTACGATATGTAGCTTTAGTGTTCTCTAGAGGGTTGTGGCCCGTAGACAAAATTGACTAGTCCAAATGGGCATATCAATGTGTGACATAATGATGCTATCGGTAGCATGGTTTGTGTAACCATGACAAGAGGATCGTGGCATAGAAATCAAGGCTATGAAGACTAGAAGGGAACATAATAGTTAAATACCTCCCTAGATAAGAGGGAGTGTTGATGTTTTGGTAGTTGTGGGAGGTATTAACCTCCATGGATAAACCTTTGAATAGAATAGAATATTCCAGAAGAAAAATAATATCTAAATAGATGTGTGAAAACCCTGGAAGATAAGTCAACACAACAGAATAAGTAATATTGAAGTATTATATGGAGAAAATGATAGGTCGGCTCTGCTTGAAGAGACACATGTTCACCTGGCTAGATTAGTATAAATAGAAGGCACTTGAGCTCATTTGGTAACAAACTCACACTCAAGAAAGTGGTGCACAAGTCTAGAGGAAGAGCACAACTGCAATGACTACAACTTAGGGCTAATCTTGGTCTGTGGTTTGGGAATTTCTGCTTGGTGCACTACCTTAGGAGAAAGGTACACTTTCTCTCTCTCTTGGTTATCTCTTGGGTCTACTTCTTTTTCTAGAATCATTCCATCTGTCAAAGGTCATAGTGCTCAGGGGTGGATACATGCCTATGGTTGGGTGAAAATATTATGATATTGTCTATGGTTAAACGAGCACAACATTCTAACAACATCCTACCTAGAAGTTTGACGATGAAAACATAATTCTCGTAATGTAAGTGATCAGATGGATTCGAAGGATGCTCGTCCATGATAAACACTTCATAACATGATCACTCCTCACATTTAGCACAACCTCCAAGATCCATGAGGTGTTCTATGTGTAGGGTCCGAAACACACTAATGACTAGTCTCACCTCAACACCAATCCCAATCCTAATGATTAACCTATTAATCAAGTACCTTAGCATTATTAACTAATGGAAACAATCAACACATGATTGGTATTATCTACTAATTGTTTAATTTGAGATCAATAACAAAGTATATATGCATATATAATTAAGTCATTAGTAATCCTCACAAAGAAAAGTTAACAAAAAAAAATTAGTATGCTTACAAATAGGTCTCGGGCCTTGTTTTTCTTTTTTGTAACATTATAACATTTTTTTATTCATATCATCCAAAGAAACACTTAATAATTGAATTGGTAAACTTTCCACATACATTAAAAATGGAGTAATTTAAATTATATATATACTATTTATTTAT